>CM035100.1:51240031-51620826 GCA_020205505.1 Panax japonicus
TTGTTTCCTGAATTCGAAAGAGAGTACTTGGGTTCTCCCAATAACTAAAAAGCCATCTCATTTGAAAATAATTGGGCAGCCCACATGTTTAAAACAATAGTGGGTTCCACCCCTAATTTTAATAAAAAATTATTTTATTTTCTGAAATTTCAATAATTCATAGAAAATATCTTGTTTATCAGAAAAATACGAATTTTATGTCCATTCCAGACGAAATCGAATTCTTTACAACTTTACATAAGAATTTTTTTTCAAATTCTAGACAGAAAATATCCGAAATCCACAAACGGACGATTTTCAACACTCTAAAAATCCATAACAAATCATTCGTTCATTTTTAACGGTTTAAAATTTGTGGATATATATTCAACTTATATATGTATAACATATCCAAAAATCACAACGATTCAACGGTCGGATCAAAATTATAACTCACACAATAGAGCTTTAAGAACACCGATTTGATTTTTAATACCTCCAATGCGATAAAATACTGATAAAACACCTCAACATTAATTCCTTCATTTATAACCACATAAATAAATTCATCATTTATATCCACATCAAATAAATATTTCTTTATCATATAAATCAATAATTAATTATTCACAAATAATATTACAGAATCACGATTATGACAACCAGGCAGTTCCCAGGAAAGAGGGGGCTTTTCGATAAGGATTTCTCCTTACTGGCGCGCAATTAGGTGGCCAAACTTCTCATTAACAGAACTTTCTAGACATTGCCAATAATGTTATCTAATAATATTATTCAAATAATATGAATTATTGATATGGTAATGGGAAATACTGTGCAGTGATAATTATTGAAACAACAATAATATAAAATATCAACGCAACAATTATTGAATCAATAAAATAAAGTATTGAACAGTAACAATAATTGAGTAGTGCCTTCTTACGTAAGAATCAATAATTCAAAAATACTGTGCAATACCGTGTGCTACTGTGCAACAACGCGTATTACTGTATTTTAACCACCATGTATTCCAACAGTGTTAACGGTAACAATTACGCCGTTATTTATAAAAACTCAAACTTGTCATTTTTTTCATCCGATAGTTATTCTGTTATGGGGCCCACAAATGACTACGCCGGCCTACGGATATTCCCCGACAACAAAAATATTCTACGACCAAACAAATATTCCCCGACAACAATAAGTATTTTATAGGCACTTGCTTATTTTGAAAAAATTTCACATATCACCCTTAACTTTAGCTTTTTATCAATTTAACTATTTACTAAATAGAAAAATTAAATAATTTTATTTTATAAAATTCGGGGTCTTACATAATATATATATATATATATATATATATTAACACATGCTCCTTTGAAAAAATCACACCACCCGTGATAACCTTCCATCAGGTTTCCTCCCCCCCACCCAATGTATATATATATATATATATATATATATATATACCGAATAACTTTCTACCGATTATTTTAAAAAATGGGTCTATATAATAAGTAAAATTTATATCAAATACTTCATAATAATCCCCTCAATATTTTTAACAACCTTTATTCATATTATTATAACTTACAATATTAATAACCAGATCGTTTACAGGAAAGAGGGGGCTTTCCAATAAGAATTTCTCCCTATTGACGCGCAATTCAGTGACCAAGCCCCTTTCCTCGACAGAACTTTCTAGACATCGTTAATTATGCATATAATAATTAGAATAACTTGTCATCTCAATTATTAATTTAATAATATATAAAATATTGACAATAATTGAATCACATAACGTGAGATACTATGCATCAATTACTGTAGCAATAATTGAGTAAAACTGAGTGACTTCTCACGAAAGCATCAATAATTAAAACTGTGTGCTACTATGCAATCACGCGTATTACTATACTTTTAACACCAGGTATTTCAACAGTTAACGGTAAAACTTCCGCCGTTATTTTTATAAAAAGATATTTCTGTCGTTTTCTCATTTCGACAATAATTCTATTGTGGGGTCCACTAATGATTGTGCCGTCTTACGAATATTCCCTATTAGAACGAATATTCCCCGACCAATCGAATATAATATAACAACTTGCGTACTTTGCAAAATTTATAAATATTACCCACAACTATAACATTATATCAAATTTACTCCTTAATATTCAAAAATGATATTTATAGAAAATTCATCTTTATTCATAAAAGTTGGGGTCTTACAACCTCCCTTTCTTATGAAATTTCGCCCTCAAAATTATGGTACATACCTGGTATGGCGAAGAGGTGAGGATACCTTGATCTCATTTCAGATTCGAACTCCCAGGTCATTTCCTCAACATCGTGGTTTCTCCATAAAACTTTTACTTGAGGTATAACCTTGGAGTGTAAAATATGTTCCTTCTTATCCAAGATTTTAACAGGAACCTCTTCATATGTTAAATCTTCCGCTATTTTGTCGTGGTTCTAACTCAATAATGTGGTTCGGGTCTTCCACATATTTACGTAACATGGATATGTGAAAAGCGTTATAAAAACGAGACATACTTGGCGATAAAGCGAGTCTATAGGCTACAGTTTCTACTCGGTCAAGGATTTCAAATGGGCCAATGAATCGAGGATTGAGCTTTCTTCTTTTTTAAATCTCTTAACTCTCTTCCATGGAGCAACACGTAACAACACATGATCTCCAATATCGAATTCCACGTCCTTTCGATGAAGATCAACATAACTCTTTTGTCAATCTTGTTAGGTTTTTATACGTTGTCGGATCATTTGAATCTTTTTTGTTGTCACGCGTACCAATTTTGGTCCCAACAACGTTGCTTCACCCACCTCGTCCCAGCATACTGGAAAACGACACTTTCTTCCATACAACGCCTTAAATGGAGCTATGCCGATACTTGCTTGATAACTGTTGTTATAGGAGAATTCCACTAATGGCAAGAACTTGTCCCAACTTCCCTTGAAGTCAAGGACATAGAGTCTTAATAGATCTTCAAGAGTTTGAATAGTCCTCTCCGACTGCCCGTCCATTTGAGGATGATATGCTGAACTAAACCGTAAATTCGAGCCCATAACTTTTTGCAAACTAACACAAAATCGTGAAGTAAATCTTGGGTCTCGATCAGAAACTATGGATTCTGGCATACCATGAAGTCTTACAATCTCATTTATATACATATGAGCAAGACTTTCAAGTGTATAAGTTTCTCATATAGGTAAGAAATGAGCAGATTTGGTCAATCTATCAACAATTACCCAAATTGCATCTATGCATTGATAAAACTTGGGAAGACCAGTAACGAAATCCATTGTAATGTGCTCCCACTTCCATTCTAGAATTTCAAGTGGTTGCAATGGACCTTTTGGCACTTGATGCTCCGCCTTAACACGTTGACAAGTTAAACACCTTGAGATAAACTCTGCGATCTCTCTCTTTATATTGCTCAACCAAAATGTATGTCAAAGATCACGATTCATTTTGGGACTCACAGTATGTATTGCAAACGGTGTGTTGTGCTCTTCCATCATGATTTTATACTTTTAATCAGGGTCGTTAGGAACACAAAGTCTGGAGTTAACTCTAAGTATTTCTTCTTCATCGATTCTTGCTTCCGAGAAAGCACCTTCTTACACTTTCTTCTTCATACGCATTAGCTCCAGGTCAGTTATATCTTGAGCAACTTTAACTTTATCTATTAAAGTCAACTCAACTCATATATTTGCCATCATCACGTTGGTCCCTGGAGTCTTTAACTCTATCTCCATCCTTTGTAAGTCATATAAAATGGGCCTTTGCGTTGACAATATCGCACTCGTACCCGCATATGATCTTCTACTCAATACATCAGCTACCACGTTCGTTTTTCCAGGATGGTATTGAATGGTATGATCATAATCTTTCAACAGTTAAAGTCAACGTCGTTTCAGCATGTTGAGTTCCTTCTGGGTGAAGAAATATTTGAGGATTTTATGATCCGTATAGATCTCCACTTTCTCCCCATACATATAATGCCTCCAAATTTTAAGTGCGAAGACAACAGCTGCCAACTCTAGATCATGAGCAGGATAATTCTTCCCATATTCTTTGAGTTATCGAGAGGCATAGGCTATGACTTTCCCATGTTGCATGAGAACACATCCTAACCCTTTTCCTGAAGCAACACTATAGATGACAAATCCCTCCGAGCCAGATGGTATTGTCAGAACAGGTGCTAAAATGAGTCTCCAATTGAGTTCTTGAAAAGTTTTGTCATATTCCTTGCTCCAACTGAATTTTGTATCTTTCTGAGTCAGCTAAGTTAATGCAGTAGCGATTCGAGAAAACCCTTCTACGAATCTCCGATAATAACCAGCTAAGTCGAGAAAGCTACGTACTCGGTCACTGATTTAGGTTTCTCCCAACTTTGTATTGCTTTAATCTTTGCCGGGTAAATAGATATTCCATGACTTGATACTACGTGCCCAAGGAATGCTACTTCCTCAAGCCAGAACTCATATTTCTTCAACTTGGCATAAAGCTTATTTTCACGAATCCTTTGGAGTATCAGCCTCAAGTGTTGCTCATGATCTTCACGACTTTTGGAGTATATGAGAATGTCATCAATAAAAACGACCATAAAATGATCCAAATATTCCTTGAATACTCGGTTCATCATGTCCATGAAGGCCGCATGAGCATTAGTCATTCCAAAAGACATGACTAGGAATTCGTAATGCCCGTACCGAGTTTTGAAAGCTGTCTTTGGAATGTTATCGGGTTTAATCTTTAATTGGTGATATCCGGAACGTAGATCAATCTTTAAAAAGAATTTGGCGCCTTGCAACTGGTCAAATAGGTCATCAATGCGAGGCAACGAGTATCTATTTTTGACAGTGACATGGTTCAACTCCTGATAATCAATACAAAGTCGCATACTCCCATCTTTCTTCTTCACGAATAGAACAGGAGCACCCCAAGGGGACGTACTAGGACGAATGAAACCGATGTCTAACAATTCCTGCAGTTGGGTTTTTAACTCCTGAAGTTCAATAGGAGCCATTTGATATGGGGCTTTGGAAATGTGTTTTGTACCTGGTTCAAGGTCGATACAAAATTCAATTTCACGCTATGGGGCAGGCCATGAAGTTCTTCAGGGAATCAGGAAATTTTTAACAATAGAAATATCATTCAAAACTGACGAATTTTTGTTTAAATCCGTGACATGAGCTAAGAAATCTTAACATCCGTTTTTTAATAAACGAATAGCTTTATGGCTTGAGATGACAGTGATTAATTTTAATGGTTTGGTCGCTTGAATTCGCATAATAGGTTGGTTAGGAAAGCTAACAACCTTACGAAAACAATCAATTTTTGCATGATAAGTAGTTAACCAATCAATCCCTAGAATTATGTCAGATGCATTATTTTCAATGAAATAAGATTGACAACTAATGTGAGAGTACCGATTTGAACCAAACAAGACTTATAAACAGTAGATGTAATGAAGGTTTCTCCCAATGGAGTTTCAACAGATAAGTCAAAGTCTAATTTCTCCGGAGTCAAATTTAAACGTTGAGCGCAAGTATGAGAAATAGAAGAATGGGTAGAACCGGTATCAAATAAGGTATATACTTCTCTAGAGTTTATGATAAGCTTACCCGTGATAACCTCCTTCGGGTTCCTTATTTTCTGGGAGGTCAAAACAAACGCTCTTCCTTGAACTACTGGTTTTGACTTATCTTGGATGGCATTTGGTGTCACCATTCCAAATGAACTTGGCTTCCCTATACGACAAAATCTAGCTAGGTGACCTTCTCTTCCACAATTGTAACATGTTTTGGACTGTTGCGCACAGTTTGGACTGATGTGTCCCTCTCATCCATATTTGAAGCATATGATAGGTGGTCGTTCTCCTTCCTTAACAACGGGTGTTGGTGCTGACATCTTTCCATCATTGTTGAATCTCCTTTTCTTGAAATTTTCATTTTTTACCGTCTTGGCCATGATTACCACCGAAGTGGTTACCACTTCTGGCATGTTGATTCCCTCCACGTTTGTTGTCACAGCTTCGATGACCGCTACCACTGGTATTATCATTTTGTTGGCTGCTTTATCTTGGTTGAATTGACTCGTTATCGCACTCCAATAACTGAGCCCTATTTACAACATTTGAATACAAACACAGTTTGTGAGAAATTAAGTATTGACGTATCTCGGGTTTCAAACCTCTTAGAAACATCCACGTCATTCTCTCCTCATTATCAACCAATTGGGACGCAAACCGTGACAACTCGACAAACTTAGCTTCGTACTGTGACACGGTTATATTGTTCTGCTCCAACTTGATGAACTCTACCTCCTTCATGTGATGAATACTTTCGGGAAAGTACTTGTTGTTGAATAGTTCATGAAACTTCTCCCAAGACATCTTCAGTGCGGCAGGTTGAGTACGCTTTACTGATTCCCACCAGTAATCTGCCCTCCTCGCAACATAAAGGTGGAAAAGGGAACCTTTTGCTCCTCAGAGCATCCCAAGACATCAAATATCTTGGTGATCTGCTTTATCCACGTCTCCGCCTTAAGTGGTTTTGACTCTTCAATAAACTCCAGTGGTCCCAGCTCCTTGAACTACTTAGTGGTGACCGTCTGAGAGTTGCCAGTGTTTCCACCTGCATTTTGGACAGCAGTCTCTCTCGCCTGATGTTGCATAAATTACAGAAAACCCCTAAACATTCCGTTGTTCATCATTTGGTTGGTGTTGTTGTTTGCATGTGGATTGTTACCTTCCTGATGCACGTTTTCCTGGTTATTGATCGTTCGTGATTCAACGGTCTCATGTGCTCCATTGCTATTCTCAACATTCTCGGATGTCATTTTCAAATACTGCCACAAAACAAGAGTTAATTGACATGCAACATATTATCCCTATATTCTGACCGACCAATTAAATAACAAATAAATTAGGTAGGTCATACTAGCGAAGGAATTACCCGTGTCTCCCCTCCTAGTTCTAATCTCACATCTCAGCTAGGGATCATATCCCTAAGCTTTGATACCAACTGTGATGCCCCCAAAATAGGTATACATCACCCATTCTGAGTCGCCAAATACATGGTACAAAATACAAATACAAACTTAAATATACAACATGAGCTGTGAGTTTTAATACAAATATTATCTTTTAGATAGTATTCAAACTCAAAAGAAGTCATCAATACATTTATTATCACACTATTTCACATAATAGTGAGGAAAACTAATGCAAATATCTGAACCGCCACTCCATTCCCCGACTAGTCCCAACTATATTCTCATTTCCTGAAGAGAACAATGAAAGAAAAGGGCGAGCTCAACTAGCCCAGTAAGAAATATTATGACTAAGATAATGCAGAATAAATTATCGTTAGCCTTAAACAGTGTTAAACTGATAAAATATAATAAACATCAAGTTTAACTACAGCCGAACAAGCAATCCATTAGAAGAGTCAAGTAGAGTATAAAATCTACTATCTTCTATGATTTAAAAGGTTTTTCATCACTTTTATCGCTGAGACTCAGCTTAATAAATAATCCACATCATCGATTCATCCCTGCACTACGGGCAAGGATATTCATTAGTATCACGACCACGAATTATCCATGCACTACGGGCCAAGGAAATTCGTGTATTCATCAATGGTCATGATCATGCCAACAACTGTCCATCAATGCACTATGGGCCAATGAAGACTTTTACCACATCATTTGTAACATTACGTTCATGATTATTTCGAATAATCCCTGGTCATAATCATACCAAGTCCATCTATGCATTACAGGCCACAGATAACTTTTAATATAATATATGCATGAGGATAATGACAATGATATAAGAATTCAATTAAAAGAAAGCAAATGATAAATTTTTAAAGATTTTTAATTTAATTTATCCAGAATTCAATAATGTCTAAATTGTCAATATGATACTGCTTTGTGGAGTAAAATTCAAGAATAATATTATGCCAAAAAAGATTTGGACCAAAAATAATTCAATTTTTATCATGAATAGTACCCCGAGTGAATAGTACTAGAGTAAATAGTACCCTATGAATAGTACTTCGTGAATAGTACTTTGTGAATAGTAACCCGTGAATAGTACTCCGGCATGAAAAAGTTAAAACTTATCAAGAATGCTCATAATAATATTTTCATGAAAAGATACTGGATGAAGTGCAAATATCAATGATATTCTACTAATTTCATGGAGTATAGAAGCCAAAACTTAACAAAATGCGTATAGAATTCGAAATCTGAAACGAAATAATATTACTTATATACTACAGAGTATTGAAGAAAATATTATTTTATACGAATACTGAACAAAAATAATATCCCTTACCTTGAAAAGAAGATTATTCCAACTGGTATAGAGGGGATATTCTTGAAGAAAACTTTCACTATTTTCTACGCTCAAAACTTTCTAAAACTCGAAAGAAATACGCTCAATATTATAGAAGAAGAATTCTTTGATTCTGGTGTTATTTTCAATTTCTAAACTAAGCATCCTATTTATAGGAGAATGAAATGATACTATTTAGGAAAAATCACGGACGCACAGTAGGATTTCAGACGAATTATTTTGCAAAATCACGGCAGAATCTTTCGGACGCTTCTTCTTCTTTTTTTTCAATTTAATAATATAATATTCAATAAAATATAATATATTCTATTTTCATAAAAAACAAAACTTATTATAATATATATATATATATTAACACATGTTCCTTTGAAAAAATCACACCACCCGTGATAACCTTCCATAAGGTTTCCTCTCCCACCCAAATTCAACAACACGTGGGCCCCACAGTGGCCACCCACCTAATATTATATATATATATATATATATATATATATATATATATATATATATATATATATATACCGAATAATTTTATACCGATTATTTCTAAAAATGGGTAAATGGAGGTCCATATAATAAGTAAAATTTACATCAAATACTTCGTAAAAATCCCTTCAATATTTTTTAACAACCTTTATTCATATTATTATAACTCACAATATTAACAACCATATCGTTCCCAGAAAAGAGGGGGTTTCCAATAAGGATTTCTCCCTATTGGCGCTCAATTAGGTGACCAAACCCCTTTCCTCGATAGAACTTTCTAGACATTGTTAATTATGCATATAATAATTAGAATAAATTGTCATCTCAATTATTGATTTAATAATATATAAAATTTTGACAATAATTGAATCACATAACGTGAGATACTATGCAGCAATTACTGTAGTAATAATTGAGTAAAACTGAATGACTTCTCACGTAAGCATCAATAATCAAAACCGTGTGCTACTATGCAATCACGCGTATTACTGTACTTTTAACACCGGGTATTGCAACAGTTAACGGTAAAACTTCCGCCGTTATTTTTATAAAAAAATATTTCTGTCATTTTCTCATTTTGACAATAATTTTGTTGTGGGGTCCACTAATGATTGTGTCGTCGTACAAATATTCCCTATTAAAACGAATATTCCTTGACCAATCGAATATAATATAACAACTTGCGTACTTTGTAAAATTTATAAATATTACCCATAACTATAACATTATATCAGATTTACTCCTTAATATTCAAAAATGATATTTCTAAGACCCCGAATTTTATGAAATAAAAGTATTCAATTTTTCTTATAATTACTATTCAGTAAATAGTTAAATTGATAAAAGTTTAAAGTTAAGGGTGATATATGTAAATCTTTTAAATAAACAAGTGGTTATAAAATACTCATTATTATCGGATAATATTCGTTTGGTTGTTACAGTAATTACTGTTCAATATTTTATTTTATCGATTCAATAATTGCTACGTTGATATTTATATTATTGTTGTTTCAATAATTATCACTACATAGTATTTTCCATTATCAAATCAATAATTCATATTATTTGAATAATATTATTAGATAACATTATTGACAATGTCTAGAAAATTCTGTCTAAGGAGAGGTTTGGTCACCTAATTGCGCGCCAGTACGGAGAAATCCTTATTGAAAAGCCCCCTCTATCCTGGGAACGACATGGTTGTTAGTATTGTGATTCTGTAATATTATTTATGAATAATTAATTATTGATTATTATGGTAAGGAAAATATTCATTTTATGTGGATATAGATGAAGAAAATTTTTAAGGTGACAATTGTTGAAAATTGATATTTTATCTTTTCTGATAAAATAATTCATTTAAATATTATTATATTATAATAATATAATAATGGTGATATTTTTACAATGAATGTGGGATATATGAGTAAATGAGGAGGAAGAGTATTTTTGTTACTAAAAATATTTAAAACATGTTTTTCATGTTTGTGGACCCCATTTCTTGACTGAAATTTGATTATAGCCTGTAAAATCATCCGTATGTAGATTTCGGTCAATTTCTGCTTGTAATTTGGAAAAACTTTCTTCTACAAAGTTGTAGAGAATTAAATTTCCTATAAAAGGACATGAGATTCAAATTTTTCTGATAAAAGGGTTATTTATTATGAATTATTAAAGTTCCGGAATAATTAATTTTTGAAGTTTTAAATATTTTTTTTAAAGAAAAACATTTTTTTCATTTTTGTGGGGGTGGTAAATGTACTGGAATCAGATTTATAATGGTGCGTATGATTTTTATATAAATATATTATTTTATTAAATGTTCTGCTTTGGTGTTCTAAGCATTTTTCTATAAATAGGGTGCTTAGGTTAGAAATAAAAATCACACCAGAAGCTGAAGTTTTCTCTCTCTATAATATCGATCATATTTTTGTGAGTATTTAGATATCTTGAGTGTTGCTATATGGTGCAAGTTTCTTTCAGCGTTATATCCAGTATTCCAGTCAGAAGTACTGTCTTTTTGAGGTAACGAATGGTAAGGGATTTTAAAGGATGTTTTTTTTCATAATGATGTTATTCTTTCAATATCATTATACCGAGATATTGGTATGAATATTATTGTAGAATTTATACCTTTTTGTGTCGGGGTTACTATTCACGTATACGACACTATTCACGTATACAGTACTATTCACGTATACGTCATTATTCACATATACGACACTATTCATGTATATGACATTTTTACGTATACAATACTGTGTACGAATACGGAGTACTATTCACGAGTTACTACTCATGAGTTACTATTAACAAGTTACTATTCATGAGTTACTATTCACGACAAAATTGGTTTATTTTTCTGACCAAATTATCGTTGATTTATGAATCTTACTCTTGAGATTAAATCTATATGTTGAATATATTGTTTTTATTATCATATATAATATTTTTATAACCCTAATGATGATATTTATCTTTCACTTGAGTGTAAAGATGAGTAGATTATTGGTATGATCGTGACTATGGGTTCTCGTTGGCCAGTAGTACAAAGATGAATTGTTGACTGATATGATCATGACCATTAAATTTATAATTGAATATCTTTAGCTTAAGTGCAAAGGTGAATTGATCAACATAGTTATAATTATTGTTTATATAAATTCTGAAATGATTATATATTTCTTTGAGATATTAATATCTTTGGTCAGTAGTGCAAAGATGACCTGTTGTTGAATATCTTTGGCCCATAGTGCAAAGATGACCTGTTGTTGAATATCTTTGGCCTGTTGTGCAAAGATGAATTTATTAGTATGATTATGAACAGGAACTGTGATTTGGTATAACCATGATCTTTGATGTTTCAGGTAAAGACAGGTGATGAAAATTATCTTCGTCCTGGATGAGAAGAGAAATTTAGAACCACAATTATGATTATGAGATCATATGATTGTGGACCAGAACTGTTGATTGATATTACAGGGATAAAACATTGATGGTGGACTTTTAACATGGAGAAGATACTAGACTTTAGGTCTATTTGACTCTTCTAATGGTTTGCTCGTTCCGCTACAACTATGGTTGAAAAGTTTTATCATCTACCGTATATTCTAAATTTTTGATTTATTACTGACGAAGACTATTGATAATTTATTTATCTTTAGTCATAATATTCTTTAATGAGCTAGTTGTGCTCACCCTTTTGCTTCACAATTCCTTTTAGGTTATTAAAGTGTAGCTGGGTCGAGCGAGGGTAACAGGAGAATAGAATGGAGGTCTCTAGCTATGGAGGTTCTCCCTAAACAGTATAGAAAAGTATATTGTATTATATACATCATCTAGTAGTTATATTTGGTGAATCAAATAGGGTGAGGTGAACCCAACGTTGGAAGGGTGTTTTTGCACTATCATACAAGATGTTTAATGACATATAACCTCGTGTTATCATAAGACATGGTTTTGCACATCCACT
The DNA here is from genome assembly GCA_020205505.1 of Panax japonicus. NCBI lineage: Eukaryota > Viridiplantae > Streptophyta > Magnoliopsida > Apiales > Araliaceae > Panax > Panax japonicus. The sequence continues at coordinate 51,252,359 of CM035100.1, forward strand.
TGCTGAGTATATCTACGAGCACTACCTATATGATCTTGGAGTATATTTGAATTATAATTTTCACTCGGACACAACAGAGATAATTATATGTCAAGAGAAGACTCACCATTGGAAAGATTATGATAGTAATCTTCTCATTTTTCTTTGGGGTCTATTAGGTCAACCAAGGATAATTCTGTGGACATATGATATCTATCATAACCTAGACGCATGGCCTCCTATGTACGAAGGTTTTCTTGAGCACTTTCCAAATATTCTAATTTCTAAAACAGGTTTTGACTGTACCTTTATGTAAGGTGCCATTGTGACGTACTATCCAAGGTTAGGACATGAGTCACAGTTGGTATATATTTGTATCAAAACTCACAACATATGTGTTGTTGTATTTTGCACGACAATTGTAGTAATAAAGTTGTAGTTGTTTTCTGTACCATGTTTTTGGCGACTCAGAATATGTTGGTTGGATTGGATCTATTTTGGGGGCGTCACAATATTTATAAAAAATTCATCTTTATTCATAAAAGTTGGTGTCTTACAGTACTAATAATATTAATAACAATAACAGTCATAATAATAATAATAGTACTAATAATAATAATAATAATAGTACTAATAATATTAATACCAATAACAGTCATAATAATAATAATAGTACTAATAATAATAATAATAATAATAATAATAATAATAATAATTTTAATTTTAATTTTAATAATAATAATAGTACTAATAATAATAATAACAATAACAATAATAATAATAATAATAATAATAATAATAACAACAATAACAACAACAATAAAAATAATAATAATAATAATAATAATAATAATAATAATAATAATAATAATAATAATAATAATAATAATAATAATAATAATAATAGTACTATATAGTTTTGCATAGTAAATCATATAAATTTCTGAAAATCATCCGCGAAATGCTATGTTTACATGTGATTTCTCTTACTGTGCGTCCAAATTGTATCCTTTCATTCTCCTATAAATATGATGCTTAGTTTAGATTTGAAACTCACACCAGAATTAGAAAATTATTCTTCTATAATGTTGAGCGTATTTCTTTAGAGTTTAAGGAACCTTTAAGCATAGAAAACAGTGCAAGTTTTCTTCAAGAATATCCCCACTATACCAGTCAAAAGTATTTTCTTTTTAAGGTAAGAGATATTATTTTTGTTCAATATTCGTAAGAAATAATATTTTCTTCCATACTCTGTAATATGTAAGTAATATTATTTCATTTCAGATTCTGAATTCTACACTCATTTTGTTAAAGTATTGCTTCTATACTCCTTGAAATTAGTAGAATATCCTTAAAATTTGTGCTTCATATAATATCGTTTCACAAGGACATTTTTATGAACATTCTTGTTAAATTTTAATCTTTTCATGATGGATATTATTCTTGAATTTTACTCCAAAAAAAATTATCATGTTGTCAATTTGGACATTTTTAAACTCAGGATAAATTAAAAATCTTTAATATTTATCCTTGATTTCGTTCGATTGAATTCTTATATCATTGTCATCATTTTCATGCTTATATTGTGATGAAAGTTATTTTTGAGCCGTAGTGCAAAGATGGACTGCTGATTGGTATGATTATAACAAGTGATTATTCGGTATAATCATGACCTGTAATGTTAAAAGTGATGTGGTAAAAGTTCTCATTGGCCCGTTGTGAATTGATGGACAGTTGTTGGCATGATCATGACCATTGGTGATAACACAAACATCATTGGCCCGTAGTTCATGGATAATTCGTGGATGTTATACTAATGAATATCCTTGGCCCGTAGTGCATGGATAATTCAGTGATGTGGATTATTTATCGAGCTGAGTCTTAGCGATAAAATTGATGATAAACTTTTTAAATCATAGAAGATAGTAGATATCATGCTCGACTTGACTCTTCTAATGGATTACTTGTTCCGCTGTAGTTAAACTTGTTGTTTATTGTATTATATCATTTTAACACTGTTGAAGGCTAACGATAATTTATTTTGCATTATCTTAGTCATAATATTTCTTATTGGGCTAGTTGAGCTCACCCTTTTGCTTTCATTATTCTCTTTAGGAAATGAGAACGTAGCCGGGACTAGTCGGGGAATGGAGTGATGGTCCGAGATGGTGGTTGTAAGACCCCAACTTTTTGAATAAAGATTAAATTTTCTTAAAATATATTTTTGAATATTATGGTGTGGATTTGATATAATGTTATAGGTATGGGTAATATTTACAAATTTTGCAAAGTACGCAAGTTGTTATATAATATTCGATTGGTCGGAGAATATTCGTTTTAACAGGGAATATTTGTACAACGGCACAATCATTGGTGGACCCCCACAACAGAATTATTGTCAGATTGAGAAAACAACAAAAATACTTTATGAAAATAACGGCGGAAGTTTTACAGTTAACTGTTGAAACACCCGGTGTTAAAAGTACAGTAATACGCGTGGTTGCATAGTAGCACACGGTATTAATTATTGATGCTTACGTGAGAAGTCACTCAGTTATACTCAATTATTGCTACAGTAATTGCTGCATTATATCTCTCATATTATTGATTCAATTATTGTCACAGTATCATTTGCAATATATTATATTATTAAATCAATAATTGAGATGACAAAGTTATTCATATTATTATTTATAATATTGACAATGTCTAGAAGTTCTGTCAAGGAGAGGTTTGGTCACCTAATTGCGTGCCAATAAGGAGAAATCCATATCGAAAAGCCCTTCTTTCCTGGGAACGGCCTGGTTGTTAAATATTGTGAGTAATAATATTAATGATAAATAAGTTGTGTTGATTAAAAATGAATTTTGATAGTTCCATTGTGTTGGGATTATTAGTGTTAGTGGAAATCGACATCTATTCCGATGATAATTGATGTCTAAGGGTTATATTGATAAATCGGGTAATTTATCGGATAAATGAGCAATTAATTGCTACTAATTCACATGCTTATATAACTATTTGTTCACATATGTGTACTATTGAATCACATTATTTACTATTAGGGGAGTTGGTGCAAGATTGATAATACTTGCATGACTAAGTTAAAAATGGAGGTATAGATGGAGGTACTATACTGTAATTCATATTTTTCACATGATTATACTATTAATTCACATGATTGAACTACTGATTCACATTATTTACTATTAGGGGAGGTGGTGCAGGTTTGATAATACTTGCAGGACTAAATTAAAAATAAAAGAAAAGTTGGAGGTATTGTACTGTAATTTTTTGAGCCCCAAAATGTGCAATTATCGAAACTATATTTTCCTATAAATAGAAGCTCATTATTCCTTCATTTCTCACCAATTCACAAAAGCTTTAGAGCGATTATTATAGTGAGAAATTATAGAGAGAAAGAAGAAGAGAAGTCTGCTACCTCACTATTCCAGTATCCAGTTTTTCCAAGGTAAGGAGTATTATTTCTTTCTTATCCATGAAGAGAACTTCTGTTATTCCATTCTTTATTATTCTATTGGAATAACCTGTATACGTGGGCTACCCTATACTTGGTGACATTCTTCTATTATTCCATTCTTTATCATTCTGTTGGAACATCCTGTCTGTGTGTTTACGCCGGACCTGGTTCTATTATTTATCATTCTGTTGGAACATCCTGTCTGTGCGTTTTACGCCGGACCTGGTTCCGTCTTTATTATTCTGTTAGAATGTCATGTTTGTGCATTTTACGCCGGGCCTGATTCCGTCTTTATTATTTTGTTGGAATATCCTGTCTGTGCTTTTACGCCGGACCTGATTCTGTTATTTATTATTTTGTTGGAATAACCTACTTGTACGGTCTATCGCATGCCTAGTGATTTCTTTTGTTATTCCATTCCTTGTTATACTCAGTTGGTTAAAGTTTTGACTTCTATACTCCATAAAATTAGTGGAATATCCTTGATATTTGCGCTTCATCCAGTATCTTTTCATCGAAATATTCTTCTGAGCATTCTTGAATTTTACTCTACAAATCAGTATCATGTTGACAATTTGGACATTATTAGTTCATGTATAAATTAATTCTTGAACTTGTTTTACTGAATTCTTATATCATTGTCATCATCTTTATGTTTATATTTTTTTTAAAAGTCTTATGTGGCCTGTAGTGCATAGATGGACTTGGTATGATTATGACCAGGGATTATTCTGTGTAATCATAACCGTAATGTTACAAATGATGTGGTAAAAGTCTTCATTGGCCCGTAGTGAATTGATGGACAGTTGTTGGCATGATCATGACCATTAATGAATACAAAAATTTTCTTGGCCCGTAGTGCATTGATAATTATGGTCGTGATACTAAAGAATATCATTGGCCGTAGTGCAGGGGTGATTCGATGATGTGGATTATTTATTAAGCTGAGTCCCAGCAATAAAAGTGATGAAAAACCTTTTAAATCATAAAAGATAGTAGATTTTATTCTCTACTTGACTCTTTTAATGGATTGCTTGTTTCGCTGCAGTTAAACTTGATGGTTGTTATATTATATCAGTTTAACACTGTTAAAGGCTAACGATAATATATTCTGTGCCAAATTCCTTTCAAAGATTGATCTTCGTTCAGGATATCATCAATTGAAGATTAGAAACGATGACATTCCAAAGACGGCTTTCAGAACTCGGTACGGGCATTATGAATTCTTAGTCATGTCCTATGGATTGACTAATGCTCCTGCTGCCTTCATGGATATGATGAACCGAGTATTCAAGGAATATTTGGATCATTTTGTGGTCGTCTTTATTGATGATATCCTCATATATTCCTAAAGCTGTGAAGATCATGAGCAACACTTGAGGTTGATACTCTAAAAGCTTCGTGAAAACAAGCTATATGCCAAGTTGAAGAAATGCGAGTTCTGGCTTGAGGAAGTTGCATTCCTTGGGCACGTGATATCAAATCATGGAATATCTGTTGACCCGGCAAAAATTGAAGCAATTCAAAGCTGGGAGCAACTTAAATCAGTGGCCGAAGTACGTAGCTTTCTCGACTTAGCTGGTTATTATCGGAGATTCGTAGAAGGGTTTTCTCGAATCGATACTCCATCAACTCAGCTGACTCGAAAAGATACAAAATTTGATTGGAGCGTGAAATGTGAGAAGAGTTTTCAAGAACTCAAGAGGAGACTCATTTCAGCACCTGTTCTGACAATACCATCTAGTTCGGAGGGATTGTCATCTACAGTGATGCTTTGGGCAAAGAGTTAGGATGTGTTCTCATGTAACATGGAAAAGTCATAGCCTATGCCTCACGGCAACTCAAGGAATATGAGAGGAATTATCCTACTCATGATCTAGAGTTGGCAGCTGTCATTTTTGCGTTTAAAATTTGGAGGCATTACCTGTATGGGGAGAAAGTGGAGATCTATGCGGATCATAAAAGCCTCAAATATTTCTTCATTCAAAAGGAGCTCAACATGCGGCAACGACGTTGGCTCGAACTGTTGAAAGATTATGATCATACTATTTAATACCATCCTGGAAAAGCGAATGTAGTAGCTGATGCGTTGAGTAGAAGATCATATGCGGGTACGAGTGTAATATTGTCAACGCAAAGGCCCATTTTGTATGACTTGCAAAGGATAGAGTTACTGATAAAGAATCCAGGGACCCATGTGATGATGGTGAATATACGAGTAGAACCGACTTTAATCGATAAAGTTAAAGCTGCTCAAGCTACAGACCTGGAGCTGATGCGTATGAGGAAAAAAGTAGAGAAGATACTATGCCGGAAGCAAGAATCGATGAATAAGGAATTCTTCGAGTCAACTACAGACTTTATGTTCCTAACAACCCTGATTTAAAGTATAAAATCATGATGGAGGCGCACAGAACACCATTTGCAATCCATCCTGGGAGTACCAAAATGTATCGTGATCTTCGATATACATTTTGGTGGAGCAATATGAAGAGAGAGATTGCAGAATTTATCTCAAGGTGTTTAACTTATCAACAAGTCAAGGCAGAGCATCATGTACCAAAAGGTCCATTGCAACCACTTGAAATTCTAGAATGGAAGTGGGAACACATTACCATGGATTTCGTTACTGGTCTTCCCAAGGTTTCTCAAGGCATAGATGCAATTTGGGTCATTGTTGATAGATTGACCAAGTCTGCTCATTTCCTACCTATAGGAGAAACTTATACACTTGAACGTCTTGCTCGTATGTACATAAACGAGATTGTAAGACTGCATGGTATGCCAGTATCCATAGTTTCTGATCGAGACCCAAGATTCACTTTAAGATTTTGGGTTAGTTTGCAAAAAGCTATGGGCACGGATTTACGATTTAGCTCGGCATATCATCCTCAAACAGACGGACAGTCGGAGAGGACCATTCAAACTCTTGAAGATCTTTTAAGACTCTATGTCCTTAACTTCAAGGGAAGTTGGGATAAGTTCCTACCATTGGTGGAGTTTTCCTACAACGACAGTTATCAAGCAAGTATTGGCATGGCTCCATTTGAGGCGTTGTATGGAAGAAAGTTTCGTTCTCCAGTATGCTGGGATGAGGTGGGTGAAGCAACGTTGTTGGGATCGGAGTTGGTACGTATGACTACGGAAAAGATTCAAACGATCCGACAACGTATAAAAACCTCACAAGATCGATAAAAGAGTTATGTTGATCTTCATCTCAAGGACGTGAAATTCAATATTGGAGATCATGTGTTATTACGTGTTGCTCCATAGAAGGGAGTTACGAGATTTGGAAAAAGAGGAAAGCTCAACCCTCGATTCATTGGCCCATTTTTAATCCTCGATTGAGTAGGAACAGTGGCGTATAGACTCGCTTTACCGCCATGTATGTCTCGTGTTTATAACATTTTTCACATATCTATGTTACGTAAATATGTGAAAGACCCGAACCACATTATTGAATTAGAACCAGACAAGATAGAGGAAGATTTAATGTAAGAAGAGTTACTTATTAAAATCTTGGATAAAAAGGATCATATTCTACGCTCCAAGGTTATACCTCAAGTCAAAGTTTTGTGGAGAAACCACGATGTGGAAGAAATGACCTGGGAGTTAGAATCTGAGATGAAATCAAGATATCCTTACCTCTTCGACATACCAGGTACGTACCCTAATTTCGAGGACGAAATTTCATAAGAATGGGAGGTTGTAAGACCCCAACTTTTTGAATAAAGATTAAATTTTCTTGAAATATATTTTTGAATATTATGGTGTGGATTTGATATAATGTTATAGTTGTGGGTAATATTTACAAATTTTGCAAAGTACGCAAGTTGTTATATAATATTCGATTGGTCGGGGAATATTCGTTTTAACAGAAAATATTCGTACAACGGCACAATCATTGGTGGACCCCCACTACAGAATTATTGTCAGATTGAGAAAACGACAAAAATACTTTATAAAAATAACAGCGGAAGTTTTACCGTTAACTGTTGAAACACCCACTAAAAGTATAGTAATACGCGTGGTTGCATAGTAACACACAGTATTGATTATTGATGCTTACGTGAGAAGTCACTCAGTTATACTCAATTATTGCTACAGTAATTGCTGCATCATATCTCTTATATTATTGATTCAATTATTATCATAGTATCATTTGTATAATATATTATATTATTAAATCAATAATTGAGACGACAAAGTTATTCATATTATTATTTGTAATATTGACAATGTTTAGAAGTTCTGTCAAGGAGAGGTTTGGTCACCTAATTGCGCACCAATAAAGAGAAATCCTTATCGGAAAGCCCCCTCTTTCCTGGGAACGACCTGGTTGTTAAATATTGTAAGTTATAATATTAATGATGAATAAGTTGTGTTGATTAAAAATGAATTTTGATAGTTCCATTGTGTTTGGATTATTAGTGTTAGTGGAAATCGACATCTATTCTGATGATAATTGATGTCTAGGGGTTATATTGATAAATCAGGTAATTTATCGGATAAATGAGCAATTAATTGCTACTAATTCACATGCTTATATAACTATTTGTTCACATGCGTGTACTATTGAATCACATTATTTACTATTAGGGGAGTTGGTGCAAGATTGATAATACTTGCATGACTAAGTTAAAATGGAGGTATAGATGGAGGTACTATACTGTAATTCGTATTTTTCACATGATTATACTATTGATTCACATGATTGAACTATTGATTCACATTATTTACTATTAGGGGAGGTGGTGCAAGTTTGATAATACTTGTAGGACTAAATTAAAAATGAAAGAAAAGTTGGAGGTATTGTACTGTAATTTTTCGAGCCCAAAAACGTGCAATTATCGAAACTATATTTTCCTATAAATAGAAGCTCATTCTTCTTTCATTTTTCACAAATTCACAAAAGCTTTAGAGCGATTATTATAGAGTGAAATTATAGAGAGAAAGAAGAAGAGAAGTCTGCTACCTCACTATTCCAGTATCCAGTTTTTCCAAGGTAGGGAGTATTATTTCTTTCTTATCCATGAAGAGAACTTATGTTATTCCATTCTTTATTATTCTATTGGAATAACCTGTATACGCGGGCTACCCTATACTTGGTGAAATTATTCTGTTATTCCATTTTTTATCATTCTGTTGGAACATCCTGTCAGTGCGTTTACGCCAGACCTGGTTCCATTATTTATCATTCTGTTGGAACATCATGTCTGTGCGTTCTATGTCGGACCTGGTTCCGTCTTTATTATTCTGTTGAAATGTTATGTCTGCGCGTTTTACGCCGGTCCTGATTCCGTCTTTATTATTCTGTTGGAATATCTTGTCTGTTCTTTTACGCCAGACCTGATTCTTTTATTTATTATTTTATTGGAATAACCTACCTGTGCGGTCTATCACATGCTTGGTGATATCTTTTTTTATTCCATTCCTTGTTATACTCAGTTGGTTAAAGTTTTGACTTCTATACTCCATAAAATTAGTGGAATATCCTTGATATTTGCGCTTCATCCAGTATCTTTTCATGGAAATATTCTTCTGAGCATTCTTGAATTTTACTCTACAAAGCAGTATCATGTTGACAATTTAGACATTATTAGTATCTGTATAAATTAATTCTTGAACTTATTTTATTGAATTCTTATATCATTGTCATCATCCTCATGTTTATATTTTTTTTAAAAGTCATATGTGGCCTGTAGTGCATAGATGGAATTGGTATGATTATGACCAGGGATTATTCGGTGTAATCATGACCGTAATGTTACAAATGATGTGGTAAAAGTCCTCATTGGCTCGTAGTGCATTGATGGAAAGTTGTTGGTATGATCATGACCATTAATGAATACACAAATATTCTTGGCCCGTAGTGCATGGATAATTGTGGTCGTGATACTAAAGAATATCCTTGGCCGTAGTGCAGGGGTGATTCGATGATGTGAATTATTTATTAAGCGGAGTCCCAGCGATAAAAGTAATGAAAAATTTTTTAAATCATAAAAGATAGTAGATTTTATTCTCTACTTGACTCTTTTAATGGATTGTTTGTTCCGCTGCAGTTAAACTTGATAGTTGTTATATTATATCAGTTTAACATTGTTGAAAGCTAACGATAATATATTCTGCATTATCTTAGTCATAATATTTCCTACTAGGCTAGTTGAGCTCACCCTTTTACTTTCATTGTTTTATTCAGGAAATGAGAACGTAGCAGGGACTAGTCGGGGAACGGAGTGATGAACCAGATGATAGCATTAGTAGTCCTCACTATTCCGTGAAATAGTGGGAAAATAAATGTAATAATATTGAATTTGAGTTTGTATATTGTCTAGACAACAATATTTGTATTAAAACTCATAGCTTATGTTTTGTCGTACTTTACACGACAGTTGTATAATTAAGTTGTATTTGTATTCTGTACCATGTATTTGGTTACTCAGAATAGGTGATGTATACCTATTTTGGGGGTGTCACAGTGGTTGTAGTAGTCCTCACTATTTTATAAAATAGTGTGATAATAGTTGTAATGAGGACCCCATTTGAGTTTGGATATTATCTAGAAGACGATATTCGTGTTAAAACATTCAACTTATGTTACCCGACAATTGTATAATTTAGTTTATATTTATATTATGTACCACGTATTTGACGACTCAGAATAGGTTATGTATATCTATTTTGGGGGCGTCACAATATCTCCCATCATCTTCCTTATCTCTTCTCTCATCTTACTTGTAGCTTTAGTTAACTGTGGTGCCTAATTAAAAGAGTGACATGTAAGGGGAGTTAGTAGAGATTTTGTAAATCAAATAATCACATCACATGCCCATCTCTCATTTCCCTTTTTAGGCCAGGTGAACCCCCCCCTTTTTTGCCCCTTTTTGTTTTAATTTTTATTTGCTAAATTTACTTAATTAAATGACTAAAAAATCCTTTATTAGTTGGACCAAAACTTGGGCCACTTGATTTAATTGTTGAGCTTTCTAATTAAAATGTTTGGGCCATAATAATTAACATGTCCAATACTTTTAATTTTATCTTACCCTAATCATTTAATTAGGGTTTCTATTCCACTCATTTAGAATTTAAATAATTACTCATGTACATTTAATTTTATATCACAATTAGACTTGCCTTAATTAGGTTTAAAATACATAATAAATTGAGATAATAAAATTAATCTCTTAGGTTAGTATAATTTTAAAACTATTATTCTTCAACACCATAACCCTTAGGTTATTTAATTACCATACCTAATGTATAATTAGGTTATCTAGCTTTTCTTTTTTATTCTCTTTATAATATATATATTAAATCCCATACACACTCCACATAAGTTATACCATATTTATTATCATTGATAAATAATCATTATATTCATTCACCCACATATTTACTTAATATATGTCACAAAGTTTAAAATATCATTAATATTTAATTAATATATTTATTTATAATGTGACTTAAAATTCTTAGTTATTATAGTGGGACCACCTATAGGTGACTGAACCCTAGGGAACCGGTGTGATTCCCTCTAATTCGGGCGTACACAACCCAATTTTAGTCGCCAAACAACATACATAAATTTTTGTAATTATAATTAGTACAATGTCGTGTATAGTTCGACAGCACACACTAATTTCTCACTATAATTATTATCACACTATTTTACAACACGGTGAAGACTACTACAACTATTAACTCGGGCCATCATTCCATTCTCCTATTCTTCCAGCTAGCCTCAGCTACACTCTTATTTCCTGAAATGAATTATAAAACAAAAGGATGAGCTCCAATATATATCTCAATAAAGAATATTATGACTAAGATTACAAAAAATGAGTTATGATTAGCCTTCCACAATATTGATAAATTAGATATTTAGAAAATGCTAGACAACATAAATTTTCAACAAATAACTTCTACGGAATGAACAATCCATTAGAAGAGTCAAATAGACCATAATATCTTCTATCTTCTCCAATTTAAAAATTCACAATCAATATTTCATCAATTATAACACCAATGATCGTGATCATGCCAATCAATAGTTCCTATTTTCACCAAAGAGAACTTTCACCATGTGTCCTTGCCACACAGGCTAAAGACACAGAACAATCATATTGTCTTTGCACCCAGACCAAAGACATTCACAACAACTTAAGTCCTGATGATTAATACAAATAAAAATGATATAAAGCATGAAAAAATAATAAGAATAATAAGATAAAAATAAATATTAGAGATTTGCATTTTAATTTCTCTAGAGTCTAATAATTTCTAAATTGTCAACACGATATCTAGAATATTGATTCGAGTTTAAGAATAATATTTAAGGTTCACAGTTCAAATATAACAGTTAAAATTCAACAGGAAGGTACATGTCAAAAAAAATTAGATTAAACACTAACTATTAAAAAAAATCTAACCATTTTAGGAATTTTCACCATTAAATGTTAAGGGTTGTAGAAACGAATAATATTTTCTTACTATAGTAAGTTTAAATTTAGGAGTATGAAAGAAAATGATATCTTTTACCTTAGCACATGACTATATACTACTTTTATGTAGTTGATCAACTTATATGTATATTTATCATTTAATTAATAACGACCACATATAAGTTTAATTTCATGTTATACACTAACTCACATATTATGAAATTGTGAAAAGCGACTTTGTAATATCCCGTATATTTATAATGAAAATGTCAATGAAGGGTGATTTTAAAACCTGATATATTCAATTTATAAATTAAAGTTACAAATTAAATGTAACTAGTAAGGAAGAGAAAGGAAAGAAAAATTATAATAGGCTAAAACTCAAATTTGGGTTTGCGATGGAATTTTGAATAGCAGACCACACCGTTGAGTTCAGAACATCAAATTTAGTAAGGAAAGACTGTAAACATAATGACGTGTAGGGATTGACTTTTGTGGTCAAAGTCAACAGATTAAAAGTCAAACTTTGAGTTCAAAGGAGAATTTAACAAAGCTAACATCACCATCATGATCATGATGCCAACTTTAATAGGAATCGACTATAAGCATGAAAGTCAAAAGGTCAAATGGATAATTAAATAGATAAGTGAGTAAATAGAAGGAGAAAAAAATATTTTTGGAGGGGATAAGACCCTATATAGTCAGCTGATGAGGAAATGGGGGGCCTTGTTGGCCGATTTTATTCTTGTGGTCCAACTTGGAAGTAAAAAGAAAGTGGAGATGTGACCCAATTTAGGACCACACACTAGAAGTTGCTATATAAATCCAAAAATCAACACAAACTCTAATAAACACTATAATTTCGGCTGGACCATAGAGAGGAGGAAGAGAAGAGCTAGCAAAGAGAGCTCAGAAGGAAAAAGAGAAGAAAAATTTGAGGTTCAAAGCAAAGAAGCAAAAGTAGCTAAGATGAATCATAAATCCATTTGAAACTTAATTTTTCTTAAAGAAAATTATTCTTTTATGAGTTTAAACATGTATTATACATGTATGTGTAGGAAAAGTGATCGATCCATAATCCATCTCAAATCAAGTCATTATACCAATGTAGTGCATACTTGTGTAGACTGACACAATAAGCATGTTGAATCGCCTTATTACCTAAAAGGTTAACCCATCTACACTCTTGAATTTATCCGATGTGAGATTCATCTAAAATATCCCAACAATCTCCACTTGTAACATGAATACCCACAAGTATCATATTAGAGTAGTCATCATTGAACACACCTTTGATTCATTTAAAAACCATGCCTTACTCTAATACTACTTCACCACACCGGAGGCAAACGTGAGAGTACAACCTTGCTCCTTATAAACCCTTCGCCCTGAACAGCTTTCCTAGAGCCATCCTAAGCCTGCTCCACCCGACTCAAATCATACTTCACTTCGTAGTGCTAAACGTGTGAGAGATCCACTTGTGTTCCACCTGACTTAACTCTATTTGCTCCACAACGCGAATTGGGTAACACACAACATGTGAATGCTCTATCATGAAATGTTAACCTGGTACTTGGGCCCATTGAACTATGAGTTCTGATACCACTTGTAGAAAAATGGAACGATCTATAATTCATCTCATATCAATTCATCATACTAATGCAACGCACAACTGTGTAGAATGACCCAACAAGTATGTTGGATCACCGACCTAAAAGGTTAACCCATCTACACTCTTGAATTTAATAGATGTGAGATTCATGTGAAATATCCTAACAGTATGAATCTAAATATGTTGAATCATGGTGGTAGATACTATTAATCATGGAGAAATTTCATTGGAGGAAAATAAAGAACAAAGGAACCTATGCTAGATTAGTATGAAAATTTAAGAATTTGACCTGAAATGGTAAAGGATATAAACTTCAAGTGTATATTGAATTTTGAGTGAGGTTTGTGGTGTTACAAAGATCTACGAGTTAGCTAAATTTTGGCAAAGGTTTGAATTTAAGAGCCTTTGTGGATTATTTTTGGTGAATTTTCTACCAAAGTAGGACATAACTAAAAAACAGGGGAAAAACACTACCCTACTTTTTCTAAGGATGGTTTCTAATGATTAACTTGTTAAATAAAATCAGACCTATTGAGGGATGATACCTTGTGGTATAAGTTATGTAATGTCCAAAGATGAATAATAGTGGACTTAAGATGAAGGAGTTATGACCAAAACAAAAATGGGAATTTTAAAATTAAAACTGCAATAACCTGAGTTTTACAACTCGAATTGGGACGAAATTTTGGGTAGAAGTAAATTTAGATGCAAAGATATTACTATCTAATGTACATAATTTTTTTAGCAGAAGTTCAAATGTTAATAAATATTACAATTTTGAATAGACATTGGCCTAAAATAAATATTAAATATATTTGAAAAAATCTAGAAAAATCAAAGTAAGTCTATCATATATTTATCTAAGTGGTGCTAGAAGGAAGAAAACTAATAAAAATGTTAAAGAGATTTAATGGAGAAAATGGAGTTAAGAAAAGTATTTAAAGTAAAACTGATAAATATGTATTATATTTTTGTTGGTTGATATACGTTCAAACAAAACGTATGAGCATATGTGAATGATTTATGGACGTTATAAGATTGAGGTAATGAAAATGGTATGGGAGGATGCTCGGGAACGAGTTTATGTAAAAAGAATTATCAAAACAGGTTTACAAATAGTTTAACGACGGTAACTATTAATTTATAGCAGTTAAGTTAATCAAGTAAATTCTTATGGATATTATAGGATATCATGCGAACTGTGACACCCCCAAAATAGGTATACATCACCCATTTTGAGTCGCCAATTACATGGTACAAAATTCAAATACAATTTAATTAATACAACTGTCGTGTAATACGACAAAATATATGCTGAGAGTTTTAACACGAATATTGTCTTCTAGACAATATTCAAACTCAAATTCAATCTTATTACAATTATTATCACACTATTTCATAGAATAGTGATGAATAATAAAACAAACATCTGGATCGTCACTCCGTTCTCCGACTAGTCCCAGCTATATTTGTTGGGTTTCGACACATAAAATGCAGTGGAAATAAATAATTTAAAGTACAATTTTTAAACTCTAAAATAGGATCCATGCGAAAACCATATTAATTCGGTGGTTAGAAATTTATACCGATTATTGAAGTTAGAATAGATGCAGTCGAATCTCCAACGTAATCCAAACGAATGCGCCTCTACAGTATCCACAAGAACTCCCTGTGAATCGTCGTACGATCTGTAGAAAAAGGAACCGTGGTACTAGCCACCAAGGATGAGAATTTTTGAAACTATTTTTCTCTAGTCTCTCTCTAAGAGCAGCTAGGGTTTTGGTTAATGATTATTCTTCCTAAATGGCAGATATATCTTATATATAGCAGTTAGAAGGAATTAATCAAAACTTAATCTAATTAAAATCTAAATTTATATATATATATATATATATATATATCTTAATTAAGTCTTACTTTATATATATATATATATATATATATATATATATATATATATATATATATATATATATACACACACACACAAATTATCCTTTTAATTTAAATTCGTGATTTAAATACTATCAATCATATTGATATATTTAAATCCTTACAATTTAAATTAATTCCCTTTTAAATAGTGTTCTATGTGTGTGACCCTATAGATTATTATTACGTTGTCAATAATTTTAAACCATATTATAAAATTATAAACAGTGAGCGGCATCTAGTAATGCATCACTGCTACCAAAGTAATAATAAGATCAATGATTTAATGCAACCTTTTCGTGACCAATGTTTCAATGTAATTTAATCCTTTTAACCTTGACATCCTAGATTAAACTCTAGTCATGGAATGTGTCATACTCTTCATAATTTAATCTGAGTTTTCTTGATCAATGAGTAGACTATATGAAACAAATCACTATTTGAGCATGGCCATGCATTTCATAGTCCTACTCAATCAAGAGGCCTATGGATATCACCCCTATTATATAGGAGGGTTAAATTTCATCTAGATGACTCATATTCCTTACACGATTCATGATGTACCCAATAATCACCTTTATAGTCCACCCTTTTAAAGGTGACCAAGGATATTCATTATTATCACCAATGGTCATGATCATGCCAACAACTGTCCATCAATGCACTACGGGCCAATAAGGACTTTTACCACATCATTTGTAACATTACATGTCATGATTATACCGAATAATCTCTGGTTATAATCATATTAATCAACAGTCCATCTATGCACGTAAGCCACATATAACTTTCATCATAATATAAGCATGATGATGATGATGATGACAATGACATAAGAATTCAATTAAAAGAAAACAAAGGATAAATTTTTAAAGATTTATAATTTAATTTATCCAGAATTCAATAATGTCCAAATTGTCAACATGATACTGTTTTGTGGAGTAAAATTCAAGAATAATATTGTATCAAAAATGATTTAGACAGAAAAGAAATCATTTTTTATCATGAATATTACCCAAGGTGAATAGTACCCGAGTGAATAGTATCTCTTAAATAGTACTTCAAGAATAGTACTTTGTGAATAGTACTCCGACATGAAAATGTTAAAACTTATCAAGAATACTCATAATAATATTTTCATGAAAAGATACTGGATGAAGCGCAAATATCAAGTATATTCTACAAAATTCAGGAATTATAGAAGTAATACTTACCATAGTAAGTTTAAATTTAGGAATATAAAATAAAATAATATCCCTTCCATACTATGAAGTATGAAAGAAAATAATATTACGAGTATTGAAATAAAATAATATTTTTTACCTTAGTAAAAACTGGACTTGACTAGAATATCAGATATTATTCTGAGAAAATCTTGCAGAAAAACTACACTCAAAGTATTCTTATACTCAAAAGAAATACTAAAAATGCCTGAGATTTTTGTGGTGTGATTTAGGATGGAGGGTTGCCCTCCTTTTATAGCGCAACACGGAGGATAAAATAACAAACATGCCTAATTTTCTTTTCTTTCCAAAACCTAACATCCTGCCTAACTCTCCATTTTTCAATGCCTAACTCTTATTTCTCATGGAAGAGGGCCCATACATTTGGAAAAATGAATTGCATGAAGGATTTCTTCACCACTCAAGTGGTCCCATGGAAGAAATAAATCGCATTCCAGCACATGATTTTGAAAAATGAAGTACACCGAATTTGAAAAAATAAAGGAATACTTCAAGCTTCTCACCTACACTTTACCTTTAACAATTTCACTTGCTTATATAATAATAACATTAATACCATTCAAAAATTATATTATTATATTATCACATTATTGTAATAATATATTTGAATGAATATTTTATCGGAGAAAAATAATTGCCAAACTTTCAACAAATGCAAAATTCCTTCATTAATATTAAAATTGAACTAATATCCACCACATAATAATTATTCATAAATAATATTATAAGCTCATAATATTAACAACCAGATAATTCCCAGGAAAGAGGGGGCTTTCCGATAAGGATTTATCTTTATTGGCGCGCAATTAGATGATCAAACCCCTTTTCTTGACAGAATTTTTTTAAACATTGTCAATAATGCTAACTAATAATATGAATAATTGTGTCGCATCAATTATTGATTTAATAATATAAAATATTATGCAGATGATACTGTGACAATAATTGAATCAATAATATAAGAAACTGTGCAATAATTAATGTGGTAATTATTGAATAAAACTAAGTGACTTCTCACGTAAGCATCAATAATCAAAGATACTATACAATACCGTGTGCTACTATGTAACCATGCGTATTACTATACTTTTATCAACGGGTATTTCAACAGTTAACGGTAAAACTTTCGCCGTTATTTTTATAAAAAGTTATTTCTGTAGTTTTATAACTCCAACAGTAACTCTTTTGTGGGGTCCACCAATGATTGTACCGTCGTACAAATATTCCCTGATAAAATGAATATTCCCCGACCAATCGAATATTTTATAACAGCTTTCTTACTTTACAAAATTTATAAATATTAGTCACAACTATAATATTATATCAAATCCATACCATAATATTCAAAAATATATTTCGAGAAAAATTCATCTTTATTTATGAAAGTTGGGGTCTTACACGAACGATGTTAATAACGTGAACGATGAAAGTGTATACAAATCAGGCAAGTTCCCGCACTTATGTGCATTAAGAATTGTTCTTTATAGAACTGTGATTGTATTCTTTAAAATTCTTGCTATTCATGAACATTTTTATGTAATGAGTTATGTCATTTGTTTTGGGTAGACTCAGTTGATGAGATTATTTAAATAAATGAGTTTAAACTATACTCAATTGATGTGATTAGTAATGTGATTATTTAAATTATTGAATTGTAAAAGTTCTTTAAAGATAAGTTGAGTGTTACAAACCATAATTTTCCATAGTGCGGATTTCTGATGGTATTAACTGAGTTGGACAACCCTATTATATTGAGGAGTGTCGGGCGAGCCGACCATTACCATTAAATTATGGTGACGAAATGTTGGAAGCATCAATATACTATTAAAATACGGTATGGATATGATGAAGTCATAACTTGGGGATGTTATTATAGTCTTATCACCTAATAATACCATATGGAGAGTTCACAGTCTTTGTGATTATTGAACATATTTGAGAGTTCTTAGTCTTTGACTGGTGACCATTATAAGTAGTTCTTGGTCCCTACAATCAATCAGATATCTATATAAAAATATTGAGATTCTTGTGAGTGAGAATGTGATGAAATTTCATAGATATTGAAGTCCAAAGTTGGACATTTTGTGATGTTACATTGTTAATTCCGAGTATATCAGAAATTCTAAGATTCTTATTTGTAATGTTAATTCAGTGGCTAAGATTTATACTCGTACTTATGATTCGAAACTCTTTTTAAATTTATTGAGCATATTTGTTGCTCACTCTTGCGAATATTTAATTTTTTAGATAAGGCAGAAGGATTGAAAGGATCCGGCAGATAAAGACAAAGGGAAAGAAATAGTTGTTAGGATGAATGAATAATAATGATGTAATAAAATTTGATGTTAAATTATTTTTTTTGTAAAAATGTGACACCGAAAAAACAAAGAACTCTAAACACAGAGAACTCTCTCTAATGTGTAAATTATATTTATCAAAAAAAAGTGCCTATGTGACCCCCTAAAATTTGGATACAAATATCTCAAATATGGTGTTTCACGTTCTAACTCTAATAACATAATAGTAACTTAAACAACAGAAAATATAATTATTCTCGTCCCAAGTCTCGCAATCGTGACAAACACAACACATAACTCAAAACATAACATAATTAATACATAAACCTTAATTAAGTCTTAGTACATATGTGACACCCCCAAAACAGGTATACATCACATATTCTGAGTCACCAGATACATGGTACAGAATACAAATACAAACTTAAATATACAACATGAGATGTGATTTTTAATACAAATATTGTCTTCTAGACAGTATACAAACTCAAAATAAGTCCTCAATAAATTTATTATCACACTATTTCACAGAATTGTGAGGACTACTAATGCAACCATCTGGACCGTCAATCCATTCCTTGACTAGTCCCAGCTATATTCTCATTTCCTGAAGAGAACAGTGAAAGAAAGTGTGAGCTCAACTAGCCCAGTAAGAAATATTATGACTAAGATAATGCAGAATAAATTATCATTAGCCTTCAACAATGTTAAACTGATAGAATATAATAAACAACAAGTTTAACTGCAGCGGAATAATTAATCCATTAGAAGAGTCAAGTAGAGCATAAAATCTACTATCTTCTACGATTTAAAAAGTTTTTCATCAACTTTATCGCTCAGACTCAGCTTAATAAATAAAATTGAGTCATCCCTGCACCACGGCCAATGATATTCATGTAATCATCAATGGTCATGACTATACCACATTTTAGGGTTTTAAATAGAAAAATAATATTTTAATTTTAGAAATTAGATTTCATAATTAGATTAGGGTTTCTAATAACTTAAAATAATTAGGACTAGAGTTTCCTAATTAACATTGCTAATTTTAGCAATTAAATTAACAATTGAGCATTAGGGTTCCTGACGGAACAATTTGGGTTCCAAAAATTGGAAATTATGGTTTACTAATTAATTAACCTTTACCCTAATTAATACTTAATTATTAGCACTCTAGCATTAAAATTCTCCGTTATATTCCCAGATTAGGGTTTCATTTTATCAGAATCTGAAATTAGGATTTTCAGATCTGGCATTAGGGTTTTCAAATAATCAATTAAGATTTTAGACAATTCATTAGGGTTTTCCCTAATTAATTTAATATTAATGACGTTTAACCTTGTACATACATTGCATTCCCAATCTAGGGTTTTCAATATCCGATTTAGGGTTTTGGATTTCCCAGAACTGAAATTAGGGTTTCTAGAACCGATTTCTAGGGTTTCTTATTAGACGTTAGGGTTTTCTAACCGAACGTTGTGGTTCTTAATATAAACTTAGGGTTTGTCACAGATATAATTTATCTGATCAACCCATGACCCTTAACCACATTCTGAACACATCATTAACCATATACACAGAGCATATTTACATAAATCCTTAATCCTGAATAATTCACCTATATCCTTCACAGAATTTTGAAATCCTCAAAATTCCATCCCAATAACATCAAACACATACACTCATTTTCTGTCTAGGTCTATTATTTAACCTTAAATCAATCATTTAAGATTTTCATAAATTGTCTAATTTCTCGGGTTGTCACATTCACCCCTCCTTATAAGAATTTCGTCCCTGAAATTCACGTTACACCTTACACCGTGCACCTTACACCATTCACACATATCACATGCTACCCAATACACCACTCACAAGAGTAAAAGGTTTAAAATTATGCTGAGGGGTCATATAGACCATGAACACATAGTTTTAACGGTATTTATACCGTAAAACAAAACATTACTTGGTCTGTTTACAATCACAAAGAAGGTACACTACCATTACTAGTACTTTAGGTGATTAGCCTATCGTACACTTACGTCATGCATAACGTAATAATTATTTTTAGCGAATATTTACGCTATTAGATTGGATTATTTATCTAAACAACATAGTTCACCTCAGTCTTATCATAGGATTCTGTTCCAAAGAAATTTGGTAAATTAAACTTTTTGAAAACATTTTCGAGAATGACGTCATGATGCCACACTGTATTTAACAGTCCGTTGAGGATTTCGTCATTTTGTGACTTTATTATACTACATCATACTGTAGTGGGCTGACGATCCTTAGATCACATCCAACACCAAGTAATTCTGCATTGATAACTCCATCATTTTTTTATCATCTCTGCACCAGGTCACATGGTACATAAGTGATAAATAAAAACAATTTTTTTTAAAAGGCACATAGTGCGTATTTAGCTTGATGTCAAAAATTGAGGTTTACCAAAGCTAGGGGTTTAGGAAAACCTAAATCTCCACTAATGATCATATTCTTAACAATCTATCTGTTCCTATAATCCTTAACACTCCATTCACACACAACTATACCCACTTCATAAAACCACACTTATGAGTTCATAACCTGACCACAATTATATGAGTTTAGGAATTTACCCTAGTCTGACCTTTGGCGTCCGTTCGCTGAGGGGCTCATAAACATTTCATATAACTATGAGTCAAGAATGTCACATAAGTATGAGTTCTAAGAACTCGTACTTAATCCTATATTCTCTACCTATGACCTATTTATCTATATATAACAACTAGTGTGACACAACATTTTAATTATTACCAATGCCACCAACTAAGTAGTTTTTACACCAAGTACAATTCCCCGCCTATACAAGGAATCATACAACTCAGTTGCTGACACGAGTCCTCATTGAAATCTCCACCTAATCTTAACCCCCTTTTTCAATACGAATTCAATTCGTATTCATAATCCATAACTCTTTCATGAGTTTTCATAGTACAATTTCATAGTACAACTTACACACAGCATCTTGCTGTAAACTTTTCAATCATAAGATTGATTCTTTCTGACTGTCATAACCTTATCAGATCACGGGGTGATCTTATCATATATATTACGATTTATTTCTATGCCTATGATCTTTTTGTTTTACGATCTCCTA
The DNA here is from genome assembly GCA_020205505.1 of Panax japonicus. NCBI lineage: Eukaryota > Viridiplantae > Streptophyta > Magnoliopsida > Apiales > Araliaceae > Panax > Panax japonicus. The sequence continues at coordinate 51,274,487 of CM035100.1, forward strand.
TTCCTGCACTTTCAGTCTTTTAGATTCGATCTATTCACCATTAATGTTCAACTTTATTATCAGAGTTAGGGAACTCTGTATCTTTACACTCTCCGAGATTCATCTTTGAATCTTACCGACACACTAACTAGACTTGAGTTAGTACTTAATCTTAATCACTGCGGTTATTTGTCTCAGGTATTACTACCTAAGCTTCATAACCAACAGCTTTGATACCAATTGTAGTAGCCCCGAATCCGGGCCCCAAATCACTTCGGATCCGGTATACTATTTCTATAACTGTTTGCGGAAGATATAAACATAAATTGTTTATATAATACATTACACACTATTCCCTAAGGTCGAGTAACCTTAACTTAATACACATTTCATAAAATATCTATTACACAACAATATTTATCAAATACGCTATTACAAACTAGTTGCACTTTATATCCCAAGCTGAACTTGGCTTTAATCGTTTCCTGTATCCGAACACGTTCGCCTTATCTGCAATGTTTTATCATGATATAGCAAGGGTGAGCATGAAAGTTGCCCAGTAAGTTTTTATACAACAATATAACGATATATCATGATTGAAGAGTATGAATAATAAGCTGGCTATAATTCATCAATATAGTTGAGAATTATCACGAACAAACTTTTGACTGAACAAGTTTTAAACATGAACAAACATTTCTGAACCAACTGGTAATGAAGGTGATCAACCTTTCATACCTGACTTATACATGCAAGATGTACAGAGTACAATTTTCATGGCAATCAACAATGATTAACCATAAGCTTGAATAAAACACTCTTAGTAGAGTTAAGTAAAAAGAAACTTGCCTGAACCGTTGATTACCGCAACACAATTTAATAACGCTTTACCCGAAGACCTAATATTAGTAATATAGATCTCCAATATTAGAATAATATCATCACAGTATAATATTATTATATTTATATCCACAGAATAACCTAAACACATAACACATAAGCCTATCAGTCTATACAGCACATAAGACATAGCATCAAGTCAAACTATTTCAGTCTGACTTAAAACCGACACAATTCTGTCATCCTGACGGTCTAGTCGGATAAATATCGAGTTTAAGTTCAATTAAACTCTGCCTAAGCACTTAACTATTAACATAGATAATTTCTAATCAGACAAAATATTTTTCCTAGGCTCGTAATAATTTTCGGATAATTATTACCATTTATCAACATTTTTCAATCCTTAAAATCGTATTTAAATGAATTAAATACCACATAATTCCTTAATCATTAATATTCATTTAATAGAAAATATTAATGAAAATCATAATATAATATTATAATATAATTATAATATACTAAAGTATTTTTAATACCTTAAAATCATAATTATATGATTTTTAAACACTTAATTCCATTATCCGTTAATTAATATTAATATTAAAATATTAATATTTTCATGACTAAATATCAAAAGTTATATTTTATAACTTAAAATATTTTTATAACACCTAAATCATTTTTATATGATTTTTAAAACATTAATTCCATTTTTCCTTAATTTATTTAATATATTTATTAAATAAACTAATTATCATTAATATTGATTAATTAATGAATTTCATAACAAAATATTAAAAGTCATCAAAAATAACTTAAAATATTTTCTTATACCATAATATTATTTTTCATGATTTTTCATGAATTAAAATTATTTTTAAATAATTTATTTAATATTTTAATTAAATAAATAAATACCATTTATATTCCAAAAATAATAAATATTTTTGAAATATACATAAAATAATTAAAAACTATTTTTCAACATTTGAAATAATTTTTCATAATTTATTTAGTAATTTTAATAATTAAAAACTATTTTTTTTAATTTTTAATTAATTTTTGGAATTTCCAGTAATTAAAAATAATTCAAAACCGTCGCTATAGGCTTTAGCGACAGAAATCTGTCGCCTTAGGTGTTCTTCACCAGCCCAGAATTCCAAAGTCAGCATCCGAGTGGGCTAGTTTGACCGATTATAATTCTCAATCCATTACGTTTCTGGGTAATCTAACACTTAGATCTTGTATTACTAGTGTAATAATATAATTATCAACAAACATCATGTTTAAACAACATCAGATCTGGAAGATATTGGTCATCAAAAACACTGACAACACTGTTCTTCAACTGAAGAACAGTCGAGGTGCCTACTTTGGATCCTTATAACCTGAAATCTGTGTATTGCTTGTGTGATATATCAATTGCAGTGTGTAGACAACATGTAGGAATACAACTACAAAGCATCATAACACATTAACTTCATAGCATGAGAAAGATCTAGCCAGTCAAAGTTCAACACGGAATTTGCTAAAAAAATTTCTGGGTTCGTGTTCTTGGCAGTTTCGGTCAACGGAGTTTGACCATGAATAACTTCCGATCTATAACAGATATGAACTTGATTCTTTTTGCATATTAAAGACCACATATCAGACTACACATAAAAACTTTTAAGCAACAAAAAACATGATCTAACAAAGATCTATGGCCACTGACATTTGACTGTCAGACCAAAATTTTCGGTTTTTCCAACTAGCTCAAATCTTCAATTCGTGTACTTTGATGTTATGGGTCTTTGATTTATCAACCCAGATCATCAATTAGAATCTTATTACACAACATTAAACAATGAATTGCAACAAATAACATCGAATCAAAGGATTTCTAGGCTTAGGGTTTTATACCTTTTCTAACTTTGATTTCTTGATTTTTGGCTTCTGATCTGTTGTTTGTGATCATCGGGCTTGGATTTAGAACTATAATGCTAGATAATTTCGGAGCTAAGAGCTTGAGAGAGTCAAGGATGGTTATTATGCAAAAATTAGTAACCAAATGAATTTCTCTCTCTCTCTCATCTATATATACAATTGTTAGATGCATGAATGGCTGAAAAAAGAGCTGATTTGCTGTCATCTTTAGTCAAGGGAGTGGTTTGGGTGGTTGAACAACTAAAGTTTTGTCCACAATTACAAGCTAGCTCACTAAAACACTTAAAAGGGTACTTATGTCATTTCCTTTAATTTCTAGAAATTATATTTGATGAAACCCTTAGATTTTAGGTTTTGGACATTTTAGGGTTTAGGGTTTAACCCTTTAGGGTTTAGATTTTAACCCTCAAATATTTAGCAACTTGGATTTCCAAAAAAATTCTCTAATTAAATTTAAAAATAGAAAATTTTGATTTCTAAATTATAATTAGGGCATCCTAATTATATCATAATTTTCTAATCATAAATCAATTTTACTAATTAGGACTAATTTATCCTAATTAAAATTGCTAATTAAGCACTTAGGGTCAAAATTGTACATTAGGTTTCAAAACCACATTTTATGGTTTTAAATAGAAAAATAATATTTCAATTTTATAAATTAGATTTCCTAATTAGATTAGGGTTTCTAATAACTTGAAATAATTAGGATTAGGGTTTCCTAATTAACATTGCTAAGTTTAGCAATTAAATTAACAATTGAGCATTAGGGTTCCTGACGGAATAATTTGGGTTCCAAAAATTACAAATTAGGGTTTGCTAATTAATTAACCTTTACCCTAATTAATACTTAATTATTAGCACTCTAGCATTAAAATTCTCCGTTATATTCCCAGATTAGGGTTTCATTTTATCAGAATCTGAAATTAGGATTTTCAGATCTGGTATTAGGGTTTTCAAATAATCAATTAAGGTTTTAGATAATTCATTAGGTTTTTCCCTAATTAATTTAATATTAATGACGTTTAACCTTGTACATACATTGCATTCCCAATCTAGGGTTTTCAATATCCGATTTAGGGTTTCGGATTTCCCAGAACTGAAATTAGGGTTTCTAGAACCGATTTCTAGGGTTTCTTATTAGACGTTAAGGTTTTCTAACCGAACGTTGTGGTTCTTAATATAAACTTAGGGTTTGTCACAAATATAATTTATCTGATCAACCCATGACCCTTAACCACATTCTGAACACATCATTAACCATATACACAGAGCATATTTACATAAATCCTTAATCCTGAATAATTCACCTATATCCTTCACAGAATTTTGAAATCCTCAAAATTCCATCCCAATAACATCAAACACATACACTCATTTTCTGTCTAGGTCTATTATTTAACCTTAAATCAATCATTTAAGATTTTCATAAATTGTCTAATTTCTCGGGTTGTCACATTCACCCCTCCTTATAAGAATTTCGTCCCTGAAATTCACGTTACACCTTACACCGTGCACCTTACACCATTCACACATATCACATGCTACCCAATACACCACTCACAAGAGTAAAAGGTTTAAAATTATGCTGAGGGGTCATATAGACCATGAACACATAGTTTTAACGGTATTTATACCGTAAAACAAAACATTACTTGGTCTGTTTACAATCACAAAGAAGGTACACTACCATTACTAGTACTTTAGGTGATTAGCCTATCGTACACTTACGTCATGCATAACGTAATAATTATTTTTAGCGAATATTTACGCTATTAGATTGGATTATTTATCTAAACAACATAGTTCACCTCAGTCTTATCATAGGATTCTGTTCCAAAGAAATTTGGTAAATTAAACTTTTTGAAAACATTTTCGAGAATGACGTCATGATGCCACACTGTATTTAACAGTCCGTTGAGGATTTCGTCATTTTGTGACTTTATTATACTACATCATACTGTAGTGGGCTGACGATCCTTAGATCACATCCAACACCAAGTAATTCTGCATTGATAACTCCATCATTTTTTTATCATCTCTGCACCAGGTCACATGGTACATAAGTGATAAATAAAAACAATTTTTTTTAAAAGGCACATAGTGCGTATTTAGCTTGATGTCAAAAATTGAGGTTTACCAAAGCTAGGGGTTTAGGAAAACCTAAATCTCCACTAATGATCATATTCTTAACAATCTATCTGTTCCTATAATCCTTAACACTCCATTCACACACAACTATACCCACTTCATAAAACCACACTTATGAGTTCATAACCTGACCACAATTATATGAGTTTAGGAATTTACCCTAGTCTGACCTTTGGCGTCCGTTCGCTGAGGGGCTCATAAACATTTCATATAACTATGAGTCAAGAATGTCACATAAGTATGAGTTCTAAGAACTCGTACTTAATCCTATATTCTCTACCTATGACCTATTTATCTATATATAACAACTAGTGTGACACAACATTTTAATTATTACCAATGCCACCAACTAAGTAGTTTTTACACCAAGTACAATTCCCCGCCTATACAAGGAATCATACAACTCAGTTGCTGACACGAGTCCTCATTGAAATCTCCACCTAATCTTAACCCCCTTTTTCAATACGAATTCAATTCGTATTCATAATCCATAACTCTTTCATGAGTTTTCATAGTACAATTTCATAGTACAACTTACACACAGCATCTTGCTGTAAACTTTTCAATCATAAGATTGATTCTTTCTGACTGTCATAACCTTATCAGATCACGGGGTGATCTTATCATATATATTACGATTTATTTCTATGCCTATGATCTTTTTGTTTTACGATCTCCTATTCCTGCACTTTCAGTCTTTTAGATTCGATCTATTCACCATTAATGTTCAACTTTATTATCAGAGTTAGGGAACTCTGTATCTTTACACTCTCCGAGATTCATCTTTGAATCTTACCGACACACTAACTAGACTTGAGTTAGTACTTAATCTTAATCACTGCGGTTATTTGTCTCAGGTATTACTACCTAAGCTTCATAACCAACAGCTTTGATACCAATTGTAGTAGCCCCGAATCCGGGCCCCAAATCACTTCGGATCCGGTATACTATTTCTATAACTGTTTGCGGAAGATATAAACATAAATTGTTTATATAATACATTACACACTATTCCCTAAGGTCGAGTAACCTTAACTTAATACACATTTCATAAAATATCTATTACACAACAATATTTATCAAATACGCTATTACAAACTAGTTGCACTTTATATCCCAAGCTGAACTTGGCTTTAATCGTTTCCTGTATCCGAACACGTTCGCCTTATCTGCAATGTTTTATCATGATATAGCAAGGGTGAGCATGAAAGTTGCCCAGTAAGTTTTTATACAACAATATAACGATATATCATGATTGAAGAGTATGAATAATAAGCTGGCTATAATTCATCAATATAGTTGAGAATTATCACGAACAAACTTTTGACTGAACAAGTTTTAAACATGAACAAACATTTCTGAACCAACTGGTAATGAAGGTGATCAACCTTTCATACCTGACTTATACATGCAAGATGTACAGAGTACAATTTTCATGGCAATCAACAATGATTAACCATAAGCTTGAATAAAACACTCTTAGTAGAGTTAAGTAAAAAGAAACTTGCCTGAACCGTTGATTACCGCAACACAATTTAATAACGCTTTACCCGAAGACCTAATATTAGTAATATAGATCTCCAATATTAGAATAATATCATCACAGTATAATATTATTATATTTATATCCACAGAATAACCTAAACACATAACACATAAGCCTATCAGTCTATACAGCACATAAGACATAGCATCAAGTCAAACTATTTCAGTCTGACTTAAAACCGACACAATTCTGTCATCCTGACGGTCTAGTCGGATAAATATCGAGTTTAAGTTCAATTAAACTCTGCCTAAGCACTTAACTATTAACATAGATAATTTCTAATCAGACAAAATATTTTTCCTAGGCTCGTAATAATTTTCGGATAATTATTACCATTTATCAACATTTTTCAATCCTTAAAATCGTATTTAAATGAATTAAATACCACATAATTCCTTAATCATTAATATTCATTTAATAGAAAATATTAATGAAAATCATAATATAATATTATAATATAATTATAATATACTAAAGTATTTTTAATACCTTAAAATCATAATTATATGATTTTTAAACACTTAATTCCATTATCCGTTAATTAATATTAATATTAAAATATTAATATTTTCATGACTAAATATCAAAAGTTATATTTTATAACTTAAAATATTTTTATAACACCTAAATCATTTTTATATGATTTTTAAAACATTAATTCCATTTTTCCTTAATTTATTTAATATATTTATTAAATAAACTAATTATCATTAATATTGATTAATTAATGAATTTCATAACAAAATATTAAAAGTCATCAAAAATAACTTAAAATATTTTCTTATACCATAATATTATTTTTCATGATTTTTCATGAATTAAAATTATTTTTAAATAATTTATTTAATATTTTAATTAAATAAATAAATACCATTTATATTCCAAAAATAATAAATATTTTTGAAATATACATAAAATAATTAAAAACTATTTTTCAACATTTGAAATAATTTTTCATAATTTATTTAGTAATTTTAATAATTAAAAACTATTTTTTTTAATTTTTAATTAATTTTTGGAATTTCCAGTAATTAAAAATAATTCAAAACCGTCGCTATAGGCTTTAGCGACAGAAATCTGTCGCCTTAGGTGTTCTTCACCAGCCCAGAATTCCAAAGTCAGCATCCGAGTGGGCTAGTTTGACCGATTATAATTCTCAATCCATTACGTTTCTGGGTAATCTAACACTTAGATCTTGTATTACTAGTGTAATAATATAATTATCAACAAACATCATGTTTAAACAACATCAGATCTGGAAGATATTGGTCATCAAAAACACTGACAACACTGTTCTTCAACTGAAGAACAGTCGAGGTGCCTACTTTGGATCCTTATAACCTGAAATCTGTGTATTGCTTGTGTGATATATCAATTGCAGTGTGTAGACAACATGTAGGAATACAACTACAAAGCATCATAACACATTAACTTCATAGCATGAGAAAGATCTAGCCAGTCAAAGTTCAACACGGAATTTGCTAAAAAAATTTCTGGGTTCGTGTTCTTGGCAGTTTCGGTCAACGGAGTTTGACCATGAATAACTTCCGATCTATAACAGATATGAACTTGATTCTTTTTGCATATTAAAGACCACATATCAGACTACACATAAAAACTTTTAAGCAACAAAAAACATGATCTAACAAAGATCTATGGCCACTGACATTTGACTGTCAGACCAAAATTTTCGGTTTTTCCAACTAGCTCAAATCTTCAATTCGTGTACTTTGATGTTATGGGTCTTTGATTTATCAACCCAGATCATCAATTAGAATCTTATTACACAACATTAAACAATGAATTGCAACAAATAACATCGAATCAAAGGATTTCTAGGCTTAGGGTTTTATACCTTTTCTAACTTTGATTTCTTGATTTTTGGCTTCTGATCTGTTGTTTGTGATCATCGGGCTTGGATTTAGAACTATAATGCTAGATAATTTCGGAGCTAAGAGCTTGAGAGAGTCAAGGATGGTTATTATGCAAAAATTAGTAACCAAATGAATTTCTCTCTCTCTCTCATCTATATATACAATTGTTAGATGCATGAATGGCTGAAAAAAGAGCTGATTTGCTGTCATCTTTAGTCAAGGGAGTGGTTTGGGTGGTTGAACAACTAAAGTTTTGTCCACAATTACAAGCTAGCTCACTAAAACACTTAAAAGGGTACTTATGTCATTTCCTTTAATTTCTAGAAATTATATTTGATGAAACCCTTAGATTTTAGGTTTTGGACATTTTAGGGTTTAGGGTTTAACCCTTTAGGGTTTAGATTTTAACCCTCAAATATTTAGCAACTTGGATTTCCAAAAAAATTCTCTAATTAAATTTAAAAATAGAAAATTTTGATTTCTAAATTATAATTAGGGCATCCTAATTATATCATAATTTTCTAATCATAAATCAATTTTACTAATTAGGACTAATTTATCCTAATTAAAATTGCTAATTAAGCACTTAGGGTCAAAATTGTACATTAGGTTTCAAAACCACATTTTATGGTTTTAAATAGAAAAATAATATTTCAATTTTATAAATTAGATTTCCTAATTAGATTAGGGTTTCTAATAACTTGAAATAATTAGGATTAGGGTTTCCTAATTAACATTGCTAAGTTTAGCAATTAAATTAACAATTGAGCATTAGGGTTCCTGACGGAATAATTTGGGTTCCAAAAATTACAAATTAGGGTTTGCTAATTAATTAACCTTTACCCTAATTAATACTTAATTATTAGCACTCTAGCATTAAAATTCTCCGTTATATTCCCAGATTAGGGTTTCATTTTATCAGAATCTGAAATTAGGATTTTCAGATCTGGTATTAGGGTTTTCAAATAATCAATTAAGGTTTTAGATAATTCATTAGGTTTTTCCCTAATTAATTTAATATTAATGACGTTTAACCTTGTACATACATTGCATTCCCAATCTAGGGTTTTCAATATCCGATTTAGGGTTTCGGATTTCCCAGAACTGAAATTAGGGTTTCTAGAACCGATTTCTAGGGTTTCTTATTAGACGTTAAGGTTTTCTAACCGAACGTTGTGGTTCTTAATATAAACTTAGGGTTTGTCACAAATATAATTTATCTGATCAACCCATGACCCTTAACCACATTCTGAACACATCATTAACCATATACACAGAGCATATTTACATAAATCCTTAATCCTGAATAATTCACCTATATCCTTCACAGAATTTTGAAATCGTCAAAATTTCATCCCAATAACAACAAACACATACACTCATTTTCTGTCTAGGTCTATTATCTAACCTTAAATCAATCATTTAAGATTTTCATAAATTGTCTAATTTCTCAGGTTGTCACATTCACCCCTCCTTATAAGAATTTCGTCCCCGAAATTCACCTTACACCTTACACCGTGCACCTTACACCATTCACACATATCACATGCTACCCAATACACCACTCACAAGAGTAAAAGGTTTAAAATTGTGCTGAGGGGTCATATAGACCATGAACATATAGTTTTAACGGTATTTATACCGTAAAACAAAACATTACTTGGTCTGTTTACAATCACAAAGAAGGTAAACTACCATTACTAGTACTTTAGGTGATTAGCCTATCGTACACTTACGTCATGCATAACGTAATAATTATTTTTAGCGAATATTTACGCTATTAGATTGGATTATTTATCCAAACAACATAGTTCACCTCAGTCTTATCATAGGATTCTGTTCTAAAGAAATTTGGTAAATTAAACTTTTTGAAAACATTTTCGAGAATGACGTCATGATGCCACACTGTATTTAACAGTCCGTTGAGGATTTTATCATTTTGTGACTTTGTTATACTACGTCACACTGTAGTGGGCTGACGATCCTTAGATCACATCCAACACCAAATAATTTTGCATTGATAACTCCATCATTTTTTTATTATCTCTGCACCAGGTCACATGGTACATAAGTGATAAATAAAAACAAATTTTTTTTAAAAGGCACATAGTGTGTATTTTGCTTGATGTCAAAAATTGAGGTTTAGCAAAGCTAGGGGTTTAGGAAAACCTAAATCTCCACTAATGATCATATTCTTAACAATCTATCTGTTCCTATAATCCTTAACACTCCATTCACACACAACTATACCCACTTCATAAAACCACACTTATGAGTTCATAACCTGACCACAATTATATGAGTTTAAGAATTTACCCTAGTCTGACCTTTGGTGTCCGTTTGCTGAGGGGCTCGTAAACATTTCATATAAATATGAGTCAAGAATGTCACATAAGTATGAGTTCTAAGAACTCGTACTTAATCCTATATTCTCTACCTATGACCTATTTATCTGTATATAACAACTAGCGTGACACAACATTTCAATTATTACCAATGCCACCAACTAAGTAGTTTTTACACCAATTACAATTCCCCGTCCATACAAGGAATCATACAACTCAGTTGCTGACACGAGTCCTCATTGAAATCCCCACCTAATCTTAACCCCTTTTTTCAATACGAATTCAATTCGTATTCATAATCCATAACTCTTTCATGAGTTTTCATAGTACAATTTCATAGTACAACTTACACAGCATCTTGCTGTAAACTTTTCAATCATAAGATTGATTCTTTCTGACTGTCATAACCTTATCAGATCACGGGGTGATCTTATCGTATATATTACGATTTATTTCTATGCCTATGATCGTTTTGTTTTACGATCTCCTATTCATGCACTTTCAGTCTTTTAGATTCGATCTATTCACCATTACTGTTCAACTTTATTATCAGAGTTAGGGAACTCTGTATCTTTACACTCTCCGAGATTCATCTTTGAATCTTACCGACACACTAACTAGACTTAAGTTAGTACTTAATCTTAATCACTGCGGTTATTTGTCTCAGGTATTACTACCTAAGCTTCATAACCAACAGCTTTGATACCAATTGTAGTAGCCCCGAATCCGGGCCCCAAATCACCTCGGATCCGGTATACTATTTCTATAACTGTTTGCGGAAGATATAAACATAAATTGTTTATACAATACATTACACACTATTCCCCAAGGTCGAGTAACCTTAACTTAATACACATTTCATAAAATATCTATTACACAACAATATTTATCAAATACGCTATTACAAACTAGCTGCACTTTATATCCCAAGCTGAACTTGGCTTTAATCGTTTCCTGTATCCGAACACGTTCGCCTTATCTGCAATGTTTTATCATGATATAGCAAGGGTGAGCATGAAAGTTGCCCAGCAAGTTTTTATACAACAATATAACGATATATCATGATTGAAGAGTATGAATAATAAGCTGACTATAATTCATCAATATAGTTGAGAATTATCACGAACAAACTTTTGACTGAACAAGTTTTAAACATGAACAAACATTTCTGAACCAACTGGTAATGAAGGTGATCAGCCTTTCATACCTGACTTATACATGCAAGATGTACAGAGTACAATTTTCATGGCAATCAGCAATGATTAACCATAAGCTTGAATAAAACACTCTTAGTAGAGTAAAGTAAAAAGAAACTTGCCTGAACCGTTGATTACCGCAATGCAATTTAATAACGCTTTACCTGAAGACCTAATATTAGTAATATAGATCTCCAATATTAGAATAATATCATCACAGTATAATATTGTTATATTTATATCCACAGAATAACCTAAACACAAAACACATAAGCCTAGCAGTCTATACAGCACATAAGACATAACATCAAGTCAAACTATTTTAGTCTGACTTAAAACCGACACAATTCTATCATCCCGACGGATGAATTATTTTGCAAAATCACGAGCAGAATCTTTCGGACGCTTCTTCTTCTTTTTTTTCAATTTAATAATATAATATTCAATAAAATATAATATATTCTATTTTCATAAAAAACAAAACTTATTATATAATATATATATATATATATATATATATATATATATATATATATATATATATATATATATATATATATATATATTAACACATGTTCCTTTGAAAAAATCACACCACCCGTGATAACCTTCCATCAGGTTTCCTCCCCCCACCCAAATTCAACAACACGTGGGCCCCACAGTGGCCACCCACCTAATATTATATATATATACCGAATAATTTTATACCGATTATTTTTAAAAATGGGTAAATGGGGGTCCATATAATAAGTAAAATTTACATCAAATACTTCATAAAAATCCCCTCAATATTTTTTAACAACCTTTATTCATATTATTATAACTCACAATATTAACAACCATATCGTCCCCAGGAAAGAGGGGGTTTCCAATAAGGATTTCTCCCTATTGGCGCTCAATTAGGTGACCAAACCCCTTTCCACGATAGAACTTTCTAGACATTGTTAATTATGCATATAATAATTAGAATAAATTGTCATCTCAATTATTGATTTAATAATGTATAAAATATTGACAATAATTGAATCACATAACGTGAGATACTATGCAGCAATTACTGTAGTAATAATTGAGTAAAACTGAGTGACTTCTCACGTAAGCATCAATAATCAAAACCGTGTGCTACTATGCAATCACGCGTATTACTGTACTTTTAACACCGGGTATTGCAACAGTTAACAGGAAAACTTCCGCCGTTATTTTTATAAAAAGATATTTCTGTCGTTTTCTCATTTTGACAATAATTTTGTTGTGGGGTCCACTAATGATTGTGTCGTCGTACGAATATTCCCTATTAAAACGAATATTCCTTGACCAATCGAATATAATATAACAACTTGCGTACTTTGTAAAATTTATAAATATTACCCATAACTATAACATTATATCAAATTTACTCCTTAATATTCAAAAATGATATTTCTAAGACCCCGAATTTTATGAAATAAAAGTATTCAATTTTTCTTATAATTACTATTCAATAAATAGTTAAATTGATAAAAGTTTAAAGTTAAGGGTGATATATGTAAATCTTTTAAATAAACAAGTGGTTATAAAATACTCATTATTATCGGGTAATATTCGTTTGGTCGTGGAATATTCTTCATGTCAGCAAATATTCGTACGACGGTGCAGCCTTGTGTGGGTCCCATAATGGAAAGCGATTGGATGAAGAAAATGACAAGTATGAGTTTTTATAAATAACGACGTAGTTGTTACTGTTAATACTGTTGGAATATCCGGTGGTTAAAACACAGTAATACGCGTTGTTGCACAGTAACACGCGGTATTGCAGCAATTATTGATTCTTACGTAAGAAGGCACTACTCAATAATTGTTACAGTAATTACTGTTCAATATTTTATTTTATCGATTCAATAATTGCTACGTTGATATTTATATTATTGTTGTTTCAATAATTGTCACTAAATAGTATTTTCCATTATCAAATCAATAATTCATATTATTTGAATAATACTATTAGATAACATTATTGGCAATATCTAGAAAATTCTGTTTAAAGAGAGGTTTGGTCACCTAATTGCGCGTCAGTACGGAGAAATCCTTATTGGAAAGCCCCCTCTTTCCTGGGAACGGCATGGTTGTCAGTATTGTGATTCTGTAATATTATTTATGAATAATTAATTATTGATTATTATGGTAAGAAAAATATTCATTTTATGTGGATATAGATAAAGAAAATTTTTAAGGTGACAATTGTTGAAAATTGATATTTTATCTTTTCTGATAAAATAATTCATTTAAATATATTATTATATTATAATAATATAATAATGGTGATATTTTTACAATGAATGTGGGATATATGAGTAAATGAGGAGGAAGAGTATTTTTGTTACTAAAAATATTTAAAACATGTTTTTCATGTTTGTGGACCCCATTTCTTGACTGAAATTTGATTATAGCCTGTAAAATCATCCGTATGTGGATTTCGGTCAATTTCTGTTTGTAATTTAGAAAAACTTTCTTCTGCAAAGTTGTAGAGAATTGAATTTCCTATAAAAGGACATGAGATTCAAATTTTTCTGATAAAAGGGCTATTTATTATGAATTATTGAAGTTCCGGAATAATTGATTTTTGAAGTTTTAAATATTATTTTTAAAGAAAAACATTTTTTTCATTTTGGTGGGGGTGGTAAATGTGCTGGAATCAGATTTATAATGGTGCGTATGATTTTTATATAAATATATTATTTTATTAAATGTTTGCTTTGGTGTTCTAAGCATTTTTCTATAAATAGGGTGCTTAGGTTAGAAATGAAAATCACACCAGAAACTGAAGTTTTCTCTCTCTATAATATCGATCATATTTTTGTGAGTATTTATATATCTTGAGTGTTGCTATATGGTGCAAGTTTCTTTCAGCGTTATATCCAGTATTCCAGTCAGAAGTACTGTCTTTTTGAGGTAACGGATGGTAAGGGATTTTAAAGGATGTTTTTTTTCGTAATGATGTTATTCTTTCAATATCATTATACCGAGATATTGGTATGAATATTATTGTGGAATTTATACCTTTTTGTGTCGGGGTTACTATTCACGTATACGACAATATTCACGTATACAGCACTATTCACGTATACGTCACTATTCACATATACGACACTATTCATGTATATGACATTTTTACGTATACGATACTATGTACGAATACGAAGTACTATTCACGAGTTACTATTCACGATAAAATTGGTTTATTTTTCTGACCAAATTATCGTTGATTTATAAATTTTACTCTTGAGATTAAATCTATGTGTTGATTATATTATTTTTATTATCATATATAATATTTGTATAACCCTAATGATGATATTTATCTTCACTTGAGTGTAAAGATGGGTAGATTATTGGTATGATCGTGACTATGGGTTCTCGTTGGCCAGTAGTGCAAAGATGAATTGTTGACTGATATGATCATGTCCATTGAATTTATAATTGAATATCTTTAGCTTAAGTGCAAAGGTGAATTGATCAACATGGTTATAATTATTGTTTATATAAATTCTGAAATGATTATATATTTCTTTGAGATATTAATATCTTTGGTCAGTAGTGCAAAGATGACCTGTTGTTGAATATCTTTGGCCCATAGTGCAAAGATGACCTGTTGTTGAATATCTTTGGCCCGTTGTGCAAAGATGAATTTATTAGTATGATTATGAACAGGAACTGTGATTTGGTATAACCATGATCTTTGATGTTTCAGGTAAAGACAGGTGATGAAAATTATCTTCGTCCTGGATGAGAAGAGAAATTTAGAACCACAATTATGATTATGAGATCATATGATTGTGGACCAGAACTGTTGATTGATATTACAGGGATAAAACATTGATGGTGGAATTTTAACATGGAGAAAATACTATACTTTAGGTCTATTCGACTCTTCTAATGGATTGCTCGTTCCGCTACAACTATGGTTAAAAAGTTTTATCATCTACCGTATATTCTAAATTTCTGATTTATTACTGACGAAGACTATTGATAATTTATTTATCTTTAGTCATAATATTCTTTAATGAGCTAGTTGTGCTCACCCTTTTGCTTCACAATTCCTTTTAGGTTATTAAAGTGTAGCTGGGTCGAGCGAGGGTAACAGGAGAATAGAATGGTGGTCTCTAGCTATGGAGGTTCTCCCTAAACAGTATAGAAAAGTGTATTGTATTCTATACATCATCTAGTAGTTATATTTGGTGAATCAAATAGGGTGAGGTGAACCCAACGTTGGAATGGTGTTTTTGCACTATCATACAAGATGTCTAATGACATACAACCTCATGTTATCATAAGACATGGTTGTGCACATCCACTTGCTGAGTATATCTACGAGCACTACCTATATGATCTTGGAGTATATTTGAATTATAATTTTCACTTGGACACAACAGAGATAATTATATGTCAAGAGAAGACTCACCATTGGAAAGATTATGATAGTAATCTTCCCATTTTTCTTTGGGGTCTATTGGGTCAACCAAGAATAATTCTGTGGACATATGATATCTATCATAACCTAGACGCATGGCCTCCTATGTACGAAGGTTTTCTTGAGCACTTTCCAAATATTCTAATTTCTAAAACAGGTTTTGATTGTACCTTTATGTAAGGTGCTATTGTGATGTACTATCCAAGGTTAGGACATGAGTCACAGTTGGTATATATTTGTATCAAAACTCACAACATATGTGTTGTTGTATTGTGCACGACAATTATAGTAATAAAGTTGTAGTTGTTTTCTGTACCATGTTTTTGGCGACTCAGAATAGGTTGGTTGGATTGGACCTATTTTAGGGGCGTCACAATATTTATAAAAAATTCATCTTTATTCATAAAAGTTGGTGTCTTACAGTACTAATAATATTAATAACAATAACAGTCATAATAATAATAATAGTACTAATAACAATAATAATAATAGTAATAATAGTAATAATAATATTAATAACAATAACAGTCATAATAATAATAATAGAACTAATAATAATAATAATTTTAATTTTAATAATAATAATAGTACTAATAATAATAATAACAATAACAATAATAATAATAGTACTAATAATAATAATAATAATAATAATAATAATAATAATAATAATAATAATAATAATAATAATAACAACAATAACAATAACTGTAATAATAATAATAATAAAAAAACAACAACAACAACAACAATATTAATAATAATAATAATAATAATAATAATACTATATAGTTTTGCATAGTAAATCATGTGAATTTCTGAAAATCGTCCGCGAAATGCTATGTTTGCATGTGATTTCTCTTACTGTGAGTCCAAATTATATCCTTTCATTCTCCTATAAATATGATGCTTAGTTTAGATTTGAAACTCACACCAGAATTAGAAAATTATTCTTCTATAATGTTGAGCGTATTTCTTTAGAGTTTAAGGAACCTTTAAGCATAGAAAACAGTGCAAGTTTTCTTCAAGAATATCCCCACTATACCAGTCAAAAGTATTTTCTTTTTAAGGTAAGAGATATTATTTTTGTTCAATATTCGTAAGAAATAATATTTTCTTTCGTACTCTGTAATATGTAAGTAATATTATTTCATTTCAGATTCTGAACTCTACACTCATTTTGTTAAAGTATTGCTTCTATACTCCTTGAAATTAGTAGAATATCCTTAAAATTTGTGCTTCATATAGTATCGTTTCACAAGGACATTTTTATGAACATCCTTGTTAAATTTTAATCTTTTCATGATGGGGTACTATTCACGGGATACTTTTCACAAAATACTATTCACGGGATACTATTCACCCGAAAAATTGATTTCTTTTCTGTCCAAATTATTTTTGATACATGGATATTATTCTTGAATTTTACTCCAAAAAAAATTATCATGTTGTCAATTTGGACATTTTTAAACTCAGGATAAATTAAAAATCTTTAATATTTATCCTTGATTTCGTTCGATTGAATTCTTATATCATTGTCATCATTTTCATGCTTATATTGTGATGAAAGTCATTTTTGAGCCATAGTGTAAAGATGGACTGCTGATTGGTATGATTATTACAAGTGATTATTCGGTATAATCATGACCTGTAATGTTAAAAGTGATGTGGTAAAAGTCCTCATTGGCCCGCTGTGAATTGATGGACAGTTGTTGGCATGATCATGACCATTGGTGATAACACGAACATCATTGGCCCGTAGTTCATGGATAATTCGTGGATGTTATACTAATGAATATCCTTGGCCCGTAGTGCATGGATAATTCAGTGATGTGGATTATTTATTGAGCTGAGTCTTAGCGATAAAATTGATGATAAACTTTTTAAATCATAGAAGATAGTAGATATCATGCTCGACTTGACTCTTCTAATGGATTGCTTATTCCGCTGCAGTTAAACTTGTTGTTTATTGTATTATATCAGTTTAACACTGTTGAAGGCTAACGATAATTTATTTTGCATTATCTTAGTTATAATATTTCTTATTGGGCTAGTTGAGCTCACCCTTTTGCTTTCATTATTCTCTTTAGGAAATGAGAACGTAGCCATGACTAGTCGGGGAATGGAGTGATGGTCCGAGATGGTGGTTGTAAGACCCCAACTTTTTGAATAAAGATTAAATTTTCTCAAAATATATTTTTGAATATTATGGTGTGGATTTGATATAATGTTATAGTTGTGGGTAATATTTTCAAATTTTGCAAAGTACGCAAGTTGTTATATAATATTCGATTGATCTGAGAATATTCGTTTTAACAGGGAATATTTGTACAACGGCACAATCATTGGTGGACCCCCACAACAGAATTATTGTCAGATTGAGAAAACAACAAAAATACTTTATGAAAATAACGGCGGAAGTTTTACAGTTAACTGTTGAAACACCCGGTGTTAAAAGTACAGTAATACGCGTGGTTGCATAGTAGCACACGGTATTGATTATTGATGCTTACGTGAGAAGTCACTCAGTTATACTCAATTATTGCTACAGTAATTGTTGCATCATATCTCTCATATTATTGATTCAATTATTGTCACAGTATCATTTGCATAATATATTATATTATTAAATCAATAATTGAGACGACAAAGTTATTCATATTATTATTTGTAATATTGACAATGTCTAGAAGTTCTGTCAAGGAGAGGTTTGGTCACCTAATTGCGCGCCAATAAGGAGAAATCCATATCGGAAAGCCCCTTCTTTCCTGGGAACGACTTGGTTGTTAAATATTGTGAGTTATAATATTAATGATGAATAAGTTGTGTTGATTAAAAATGAATTTTGATAGTTCCATTGTGTTGGGATTATTAGTGTTAGTGGAAATCGACATCTATTCCGATGATAATTGATGTCTAGGGGTTATATTGATAAATCGGGTAATTTATCGGATAAATGAGCAATTAATTGCTACTAATTCACATGCTTATATAACTATTTGTTCACATGTGTGTACTATTGAATCACATTATTTACTATTAGAGGAGTTGGTGCAAGATTGATAATACTTGCATGACTAAGTTAAAAATGGAGGTATAGATGGAGGTACTATACTGTAATTCATATTTTTCACATGATTATACTATTGATTCACATGATTGAACTATTGATTCACATTATTTACTATTAGGGGAGGTGGTGCAAGTTTGATAATACTTCCTGAACTAAATTAAAAATGAAAGAAAAGTTGGAGGTATTGTACAGTAATTTTTTGAGCCCCAAAACGTGCAATTATCGAAACTATATTTTCCTATAAATAGAAGCTCATTATTCCTTCATTTCTCACCAATTCACAAAAGCTTTAGAGCGATTATTATAGAGAGAAATTATAGAGAGAAAGAAGAAGAGAAGTCTGCTACCTCACTATTCCAGTATCCAGTTTTTTCAAGGTATAGAGTATTATTTCTTTCTTATCCATGAAGAGAACTTCTGTTATTCCATTCTTTATTATTCTATTGGAATAACCTGTATACGTGGGCTACCCTATACTTGGTGAAATTCTTCTATTATTTCATTCTTTATCATTCTGTTGGAACATCCTGTCTGTGCGTTTACGCCGGACCTGGTTCCATTATTTATCATTATGTTGGAAAATCATGTCTGTGCGTTCTATGTCGGACCTGGTTCCGTCTTTATTATTCTGTTGGAATGTCATGTCTGTGCGTTTTACGCCGGACCTGATTCCGTCTTTATTATTCTGTTGGAATATCTTGTCTGTGCTTTTACGCCGGACCTGATTCTGTTATTTATTATTTTATTGGAATAACTTACCTATGTGGTCTATCGCATGCCTGGTGATATCTTTTGTTATTCCATTCCTTGTTATACTCAGTTGGTTAAAGTTTTGACTTCTATACTCCATAAAATTAGTGGAATATCCTTGATATTTGCGCTTCATCCAGTATCTTTTCATGGAAATATTCTTCTGAGTATTCTTGAATTTTACTCTACAAAGCATTATCATGTTGACAATTTGGACATTATTAGTACCTGTATAAATTAATTCTTGAACTTGTTTTATTGAATTCTTATATCATTGTCATCATCCTCATGTTTATATTTTTTTTAAAAGTCATCTGTGGCCTGTAGTGCATAGATGGAATTGGTATGATTATGACCAGGGATTATTCGGTGTAATCATGACCGTAATGTTACAAATAATGTGGTAAAAGTCCTCATTGGCTCGTAGTGCATTGATGGAAAGTTGTTGGCATGATCATGACCATTAATGAATACACAAATATTCTTGGCCCGTAGTGCATGGATAATTGTGGTCGTGATACTAAAGAATATCCTTGGCCGTAGTACAAGGGTGATTCGATGATGTGAATTATTTATTAAGCTGAGTCCCAGCGATAAAAGTGATGAAAAACCTTTTAAATCATAAAAGATAGTAGATTTTATTCTCCACTTGACTCTTTTAATGGATTGCTTGTTCCATTGCAGTTAAACTTGATAGTTGTTATATTATATCAGTTTAACATTGTTGAAGGCTAATAATAATATATTTTGCATTATCTTAGTCATAATATTTCCTATTGGGCTAGTTGAGCTCACCCTTTTACTTTCATTGTTTTCTTCATAAAATGAGAACGTAGCAGGGACTAGTCGGGGAACGGAGTGACGAACCAGATGATAGCATTAGTAGTCCTCACTATTTTGTGAAATAGTGGGAAAATAAATGTAATAATATTGAATTTGAGTTTGTATATTGTCTAGACGACAATATTTGTATTAAAACTCATAGCTTATATTTTGTCGTACTTTGCACGACAGTTGTATAATTAAGTTGTATTTGTATTCTGTACCATGTATTTGGTTACTCAGAATAGGTGATGTATACCTATTTTGGGGGTGTCACAGTGGTTGTAGTAGTCCTCACTATTTTATAAAATAGTCTGATAATAGTTGTAATGAGGACCCCATTTGAGTTTGGATATTATCTAAAAGACGATATTCGTGTTAAAACATTCAGCTTATGTTACCCGACAATTGTATAATTAAGTTTATATTTATATTCTGTACCACGTATTTGACGACTCAGAATAGGTTATGTATATCTATTTTGGGGGCGTCACAATATCTCCCATCATCTTCCTTATCTCTTCTCTCATCTTGCTTGTAGCTTTAGTTAACCGTGGTGCCTAATTAAAAGAGTGACATGTAAGGGGAGTTAGTAGAGATTTTGTAAATCAAATAATCACATCACATGCCCATCTCTCCTTTCCCTTTTTAGGCCAGGTGAACCCCCCCCCCCCCCTCTTTTGCCCCTTTTTGTTTTAATTTTTATTTGCTAAATTTACTTAATTAAATGACTAAAAAATCCTTTATTAGTTGGACCAAAACTTGGGCCACTTGATTTAATTGTTGAGCTTTCTAATTAAAATGTTTGGGCCATAATAATTAACATGCCCAATACTTTTAATTTTATCTTACCCTAATCATTTAATTAGGGTTTCTATTCCACTCATTTAGAATTTAAATAATTACTCATGTACATTTAATTTTATATCACAATTAGACTTGCCTTAATTAGGTTTAAAATAAATAATAAATTGAGATAATAAAATTAATCTCTTAGGTTAGTATAATTTTAAAACTATTATTCTTCAACACCATAACCCTTAGGTTATTTAATTACCATACCTAATGTATAATTAGGTTATCTAGCTTTTCTTTTTTATTCTCTTTATAATATATATATATATATATATATATATATATATATATATATATATTAAATCCCATACACACTCCACACAAGTTATACCATATTTATTATCATTGATAAATAATCATTATATTCATTCACCCACATATTTACTTAATATATGTAACAAAGTTTAAAATATCATTAATATTTAATTAATATATTTATTTATAATGTGACTTAAAATTCTTAGTTATTACAGTGGGACCACCTATAGGTGACTGAACCCTAGGGAACCGGTGTGATTCCCTCTAATTCGGGCGTACACAACCCAATTTTAGTCGCCAAACAACATACATAAATTTTTGTAATTATAATTAGTACAATGTCGTGTATAGTTCAACAGCACACACTAATTTCTCATTATAATTATTATCACACTATTTTACAACACAGTGAAGACTACTACAACTATTAACTCGGACCATCATTCCATTCTCCTATTCTTCCAGCTAGCCTCAGCTACACTCTCATTTCCTGAAATGAATTATAAAACAAAAGGATGAGCTCCAATATATATCTCAATAAAGAATATTATGACTAAGATTACAAAAAATGAGTTATGATTAGCCTTCCACAATATTGATAAATTAGATATTTAGAAAATGCTAGACAACATAAATTTTCAACAAATAACTTCTACGGAATGAACAATCCATTAGAAGAGTTAAATAGACCATAATATCTTCTATCTTCTCCAATTTAAAAATTCACAATCAGTATTTCATCAATTATAACTCCAATGATCGTGATCATGCCAATCAATAGTTCTTATTTGCACCAAAGAGAACTTTCACCATGTGTCCTTGCCACACAGGCTAAAGACACGGAATAAACATATTGTCTTTGCACCCAGACCAAAGACATTCACAACAACTTAAGTCCTGATGATTAATACAAATAAAAATGATATAAAGCATGAAAAAATAATAAGAATAATAAGATAAAAATAAATATTAGAGATTTGCATTTTAATTTCTCTAGAGTCTAATAATTTCTAAATTATCAACACGATATCTAGAATATTGATTCGAGTTTAAGAATAATATTTAAGGTTCACAGTTCAAATATAACAGTTAAAATTCAACAGGAAGGTACATGTCAAAAAAAATTAGATTAAACACTAACTATTAAAAAAAATCTAACCATTTTAGGAATTTTCACCATTAAATGTTAAGGGTTGTAGAAACGAATAATATTTTCTTACTATAGTAAGTTTAAATTTAGGAGTATGAAAGAAAATGATATCTTTTACCTTACCACATGACTATATACTACTTTTATGTAGTTGATCAACTTATATGTATATTTATCATTTAATTAATAACGACCACATATAAGTTTAATTTCATGGTATACACTAACTCACATATTATGAAATTGTGAAAAGCGACTTTGTAATATCCGGTATATTTACAATGAAAATGTCAATGAAGGATGATTTTAAAACCTGATATATTCAATTTATAAATTAAAGTTACGAATTAAATGTAACTAGTAAGGAAGAGAAAGGAAAGAAAAATTATAATAGGCTAAAACTCAAATTTGGGTTTGCGATGGAATTTTGAATTGCAGACCACATCGTTGAGTTCAGAACATCAAATTTAGTAAGGAAAGACTGTAAACATAATGACGTGTAGGGATTGACTTTTGTGGTCAAAGTCAACAGATTAAAAGTCAAACTTTGAGTTCAAAGGAGAATTTAACAAAGCTAACATCACCATCATGATCATGATGCCAACTTTAATAGGAATCGGCTATAAGCATGAAAGTCAAAAGGTCAAATGGATAATTAAATAGATAAGTGAGTAAATAGAAGGAGAAAAAAATATTTTTGGAGGGGATAAGACCCTATATAGTCAGCTGATGAGGAAAGGGGGGCCTTGTTGGCCAATTTTATTCTTGTTGTCCAACTTGGAAGTAAAAAGAAAGTGGAGATGTGACCCAATTTAGGACCACACACTAGAAGTTGCTATATAAATCCAAAAATATAACAAAAATCAACACAAACTCTAATAAACACTATAATTTCGGCTGGACCATAGAGAGGAGGAAGAGAAGTGCTAGCAAAGAGAGCTCAGAAGGAAAAAGAGAAGAAAAATTTGAGGTTCAAAGCAAAGAAGCAAAAGTAGCTAAGATGAATCATAAATCCATTTGAAACTTAATTTTTCTTAAAGAAAATTATTCTTTTATGAGTTTAAACATGTATTATACATGTATGTGTAGGAAAAGTGATCGATCCATAATCCATCTCAAATCAAGTCATTATACCAATGTAGTGCATACTTGTGTAGACTGACACAATAAGCATGTTGAATCGCCTTCTTACCTAAAAGGTTAACCCATCTACACTCTTGAATTTATCCGATGTGAGATTCATCTAAAATATCCCAACAATCTCCACTTGTAACATGAATACCCACAAGTATCATATTAGAGTAGTCATCATTGAACACACCTTTGATTCATTTAAAAACCATGCCTTACTCTAATACTACTTCACCACACCGGAGGCAAACGTGAGAGTACAACCTTGCTCCTTATAAACCCTTCACCCTGAACAGCTTTCCTAGAGCCAGCCTAAGCCTGCTCCACCCGACTCAAATCATACTTCACTTCGTGGTGCTAAACGTGTGAGAGATCCACTTGTGTTCCACCTGACTTAACTCTATTTGCTCCACAACGCGAATTGGGTAACACACAACATGTGAATGCTCTATCATGAAATGTTAACCTGGTACTTGGGCCCATTGAACTATGAGTTCTGATACCACTTGTAGAAAAATGGAACGATCTATAATTCATCTCATATCAATTCATCATACTAATGCAACGCACAACTGTGTAGAATGACCCAACAAGTATGTTGGATCACCGACCTAAAAGGTTAACCCATCTACACTCTTGAATTTAATAGATGTGAGATTCATGTGAAATATCCTAACAGTATGAATCTAAATATGTTGAATCATGGTGGTAGATACTATTAATCATGGAGAAATTTCATTGGAGGAAAATAAAGAACAAAGGAACCTATGCTAGATTAGTATGAAAATTTAAGAATTTGACCTGAAATGGTAAAGGATATAAACTTCAAGTGTATATTGAATTTTGAGTGAGGTTTGTGGTGTTACAAAGATCTACGAGTTAGCTAAATTTTGGCAAAGGTTTGAATTTAAGAGCCTTTGTGGATTATTTTTGGTGAATTTTCTACCAAAGTAGGACATAACTAAAAAACAGGGGAAAAACACTACCCTACTTTTTCTAAGGATGGTTTCTAATGATTAACTTGTTAAATAAAATCAGACCTATTGAGGGATGATACCTTGTGGTATAAGTTATGTAATGTCCAAAGATGAATAATAGTGGACTTAAGATGAAGGAGTTATGACCAAAACAAAAATGGGAATTTTAAAATTAAAACTGCAATAACCTGAGTTTTACAACTCGAATTGGGACGAATTTTTGAAACTATTTTTCTCTAGTCTCTCTCTAAGAGCAGCTAGGGTTTTGGTTAATGATTATTCTTCCTAAATGGCAGATATATCTTATATATAGCTGTTAGAAGGAATTAATCAAAACTTAATCTATTTAAAATCTAAATTTATATATATATATATATATATATATATATCTTAATTAAGTCTTACTATATATATATATATATATATATATATATATATATATATATATATATATATATATATATACACACACACACACACACACACAAATTATCCTTTTAATTTAAATTCGTGATTTAAATACTATCAATCATATTGATATATTTAAATCCTTACAATTTAAATTAATTCCCTTTTAAATAGTGTTCTATGTGTG
Organism: Panax japonicus; assembly: GCA_020205505.1. Lineage (NCBI taxonomy): Eukaryota > Viridiplantae > Streptophyta > Magnoliopsida > Apiales > Araliaceae > Panax > Panax japonicus. The sequence continues at coordinate 51,300,402 of CM035100.1, forward strand.
TGACCCTATAGATTATTATTACGTTGTCAATAATTTTAAACCATATTATAAAATTATAAACAGTGAGCGGCATCTAGTAATGCATCACTGCTACCCAAGTAATAATAAGATCAATGATTCAATGCAACCTTTTCGTGACCAATGTTTCAATGTAATTTAATCCTTTTAACCTTGACATCCTAGATTAAACTCTAGTCATGGAATGTGTCATACTCTTCATAATTTAATCTGAGTTTTCTTGATCAATGAGTAGACTATATGAAACAAATCACTATTTGAGCATGGCCATGCATTTCATAGTCCTACTCAATCAAGAGGCCTATGGATATCACCCCTATTATATAGGAGGGTTAAATTTCATCTAGATGACTCATATTCCTTACACGATTCATGATGTACCCAATAATCACCTTTATAGTCCACCCTTTTAAAGGTGACCTTTGATGATATCAAAGTACATAAATTCCCGTGTAGTAATATAGTGATTTCAGGTCGGAGGATCATTACATCATTTTCACTATGAGAATTGCTAATGACACTTTGCATAATGCTCCACATAGAATTCTCATGTTGGGTCTGTCCGGTACATCGTTCTCTAACATGTACCTATGCATTGACTCAATATCTCATATATTTATGACCAATGAGATTTGGTCATCAGTCAATCCACATACTAGTCTCCATGTATCATTGTTGTCCCATTAACAATGATACTCGACTAGGGACATTTAAGAGCAATGATACTAATTATAATTATATAATCTCATCTTCAAGTCACTTACTTGAAGCTATATAATTTGTATCACTATTCTAAGGACTTTTATTATGTTAACATTTATATAACGTAGTAAATAAAACCATAATAAAATCATTCATTTATTCAATCAAATATAATATCAAAATGTAAAACAATTATATCAAATAATTGGTCTCTAGGGCATAAACTCTAACAATATTCTCATTTCCTGAAGAGAACAATGAAAGCAAAGGGTGAGCTCAACTAGCCCAGTAAAGAATATTATGACTAAGATAATGCAGAATAAATTATCGTTAGCTTTCAATAAGGTTAAACTGATAGAATATAATAGACAACAAGTTTAACTGCAGCGGAACAAACACTCCATTAGAATAGTCAAGTAGAGCATGATATCTACTATCTTCTATGATTTAAAAGTTTATCATCAATTTTATCGTTGAGACTCAGCTCAATAAAAATTTCACATCACTAAATTATCCATGCACTAAGGACCAAGGATATTCATTATTATCACCAATGGTCATGATCATGCCAACAACTGTCCATCAATACACTACGGGCCAATAAGGACTTTTACCACATCATTTGTAACATTACATGTCATGATTATACCGAATAATCTCTGGTTATAATCATATTAATCAATAGTCCATCTATGCACGTAAGCCACATATAACTTTCATCATAATATAAGCATGATGATGATGATGACAATGATATAAGAATTCAATTAAAAGAAAACAAAGGATAAATTTTTAAAGATTTATAATTTAATTTATCCAGAATTCAATAATGTCCAAATTGTCAACATGATACTGTTTTGTGGAGTAAAATTCAAGAATAATATTGTATCAAAAATGATTTAGACAGAAAAGAAATCATTTTTTATCATGAATATTACCCAAGGTGAATAGTACCAGAGTGAATAGTATCTCGTAAATAGTACTTCAAGAATAGTACTTTGTGAATAGTACTCCGACATGAAAATGTTAAAACTTATCAAGAATATTCATAATAATATTTTCATGAAAAGATACTGGATGAAGCGCAAATATCAAGTATATTCTACAAAATTCAGGAATTATAGAAGTAATACTTACCATAGTAAGTTTAAATTTAGGAATATAAAATGAAATAATATCCCTTCCATACTATGGAGTATGAAAGAAAATAATATTACGAGTATTGAAATAAAATAATATTTTTTACCTTAGTAAAAACTGGACTTGACTAGAATATCAGATATTATTCTGAGAAAATCTTGCAGAAAAACTACACTCAAAGTATTCTTATACTCAAAAGAAATACTAAAAATGCCTGAGATTTTTGTGGTGTGATTTAGGATGGAGGGTTGCCCTCCTTTTATAGCGCAACACGGAGGATAAAATAACAAACATGCCTAATTTTCTTTTCTTTCCAAAACCTAACATCCTGCCTAACTCTCCATTTTTCAATGTCTAACTCTTATTTCTCATGGAAAAGGGCCCATACATTTGGAAAAATTAATTGCAGGAAGGATTTCTTCACCACTCAAGTGGTCCCATGGAAGAAATAAATCGCATTCCAGCACATGATTTTGGAAAATGAAGTACACCGAATTTGAAAAAAATAAAGGAATACTTCAAGTTTCTCACCTACACTTTACCTTTAACAATTTCACTTGCTTATATAATAATAACATTAATACCATTCAAAAATTATATTATTATATTATCACATTATTGTAATAATATATTTGAATGAATATTTTATCGGAGAAAAATAATTGCCAAACTTTCAACAAATGCAAAATTCCTTCATTAATATTAAAATTGAACTAATATCCACCACATAATAATTATTCATAAATAATATTATAAGCTCGCAATATTAACAACCAGATCATTCCCAGGAAAGAGGGGGCTTTTCGATAAGGATTTATCTTTATTGACGCGCAATTAGATGATCAAACCCCTTTTCTTGACAGAATTTTTTTAGACATTGTCAATAATGCTAACTAATAATATGAATAATTGTGTCGCATCAATTATTGATTTAATAATATAAAATATTGTGCAGATGATACTGTGACAATAATTGAATCAATAATATAAGAAACTGTGCAATAATTAATGTGGTAATTATTGAATAAAACTAAGTGACTTCTCATGTAAGTATCAATAATCAAAGATATTATACAATACCGTGTGCTACTATGCAAACACGCGTATTACTATACTTTTATCAACGGGTATTTCAACAGTTAACGGTAAAACTTTCGCCGTTATTTTTATAAAAAGTTATTTCTGTAGTTTTCTAACTCCAACAGTAACTCTGTTGTGGGGTCCACCAATGATTGTACCGTCGTACAAATATTTCCTGATAAAATGAATATTCCCCGACCAATCGAATATTTTATAACAGCTTTCTTACTTTACAAAATTTATAAATATTACTCACAACTATAATATTATATCAAATCCATACCATAATATTCAAAAATATATTTCGAGAAAAATTCATCTTTATTTATGAAAGTTGGGGTCTTACACGAACGATGTTAATAACGTGAACGAGGAAAGTGTATACAAATCAGGCAAGTTCCCGCACTTATGTGCATTAAGAATTGTTCTTTATAGAACTGTGATTGTATTCTTTAAAATTCTTGCTATTCATGAACATTTTTATGTAATGAGTTATGTCATTTGTTTTGGGTAGACTCAGTTGATGAGATTATTTAAATAAATGAGTTTAAACTATACTCAATTGATGTGATTAGTAATGTGATTATTTAAATTATTGAATTGTAAAAGTTGTTTAAAGATAAGTTGAGTGTTACAAACCATAATTTTCCATAGTGCGGATTTCTGATGGTATTAACTGAGTTGGACAACCCTATTATATTGAGGAGTGTCGGGCGAGCCGACCATTACCATTAAATTATGGTGACGAAATGTTGGAAGCATCAATATACTATTAAAATACGGTATGGATATGATGAAGTCATAACTTGGGGATATTATTATAGTCTTATCACCTAATAATACCATATGGAGAGTTCACAGTCTTTGTGATTATTGAACATATTTGAGAGTTCTTAGTCTTTGACTGGTGACCATTATAAGTAGTTCTTGGTCCCTACAATCACTCAGATATCTATATAAAAATATTGAGATTCTTGTGAGTGAGAATGTGATGAAATTTCATAGACATTGAAGTCCAAAGTTGGACATTTTGTGATGTTACATTGTTAATTCCGAGTATTTCAGAAATTCTAAGATTCTTATTTGTAATGTTAATTCAGTGGCTAAGATTTATACTTGTACTTATGATTCGAAACTCTTTTTAAATTTATTGAGCATATTTGTTGCTCACTCTTGCGAATATTTAATTTTTTAGATAAGGCAGAAGGATTGAAAGGATCCGGCAGATAAAGACAAAGGGAAGGAAATAGTTGTTAGGATGAATGAATAATAATGATGTAATAAAATTTGATGTTAAATTATTATTTTTGTAAAAATGTGACACCGGAAAAACAAAAACTCTAAACACAGAGAACTCTCTCTAATGTGTAAATTATATTTATCAAAAAAAAAAGGTGCCTATGTGACCCCCTAAAATTTGGATACAAATATCTCAAATATGGTGTTTCACGTTCTAACTCTAATAACATAATAGTAACTTAAACAACAGAAAATATAATTATTCTCGTCCCAAGTCTCGCAATCGTGACAAACACAACACATAACTCAAAACATAACATAATTAATACATAAACCATAATTAAGTCTTAGTACATATGTGACACCCCCAAAACAGGTATATATCACCCATTCTGAGTCACCAGATACATGGTACAGAATACAAATACAAACTTAAATATACAACATGAGCTGTGAGTTTTAATACAAATATTGTCTTCTAGACAGTATACAAACTCAAAATAAGTCCTCAATAAATTTATTATCACACTATTTCACAGAATTATGAGGACTACTAATGCAACCATCTGGACCGTCAATCCATTCCCTGACTAGTCCCAGCTATATTCTCATTTCCTGAAGAGAACAGTGAAAGAAAGTGTGAGCTCAACTAGCCCAGTAAGAAATATTATGACTAAGATAATGCAGAATAAATTATCATTAGCCTTCAACAATGTTAAACTGATAGAATATAATAGACAACAAGTTTAACTGTAGCGGAATAAGCAATCTATTAGAAGAGTCAAGTAGAGCATAAAATCTACTATCTTCTATGATTTAAAAAGTTTTTCATCAACTTTATCGCTCAGACTCAGCTTTATAAATAAAATTGAATCATCCCTGCACCACGGCCAATGATATTCATGTAATCATCAATGGTCATGACTATACCGAATAGTCACTGGTCATAATCATACCAACAACTGTCCACTAATGAATTACAGGCCAATGAGGACTTTTACCACATCATTCGTCACATTACTGTCATGATTATACCGAATAATCTCTGGTCATAATCATACCATGTCCATCTATGCACGTAAGCCAAAGATGACTTTCAACATAATATAAGCATGAGGATGATGACAATTCAATAAAACAAGTTCAAGAATAAATTTTAAAGATTTATAAGTTAATTATCCTGAACTCAATAACGTCCAAATTGTCAACATGATACTGCTTTGTGGAGTAAAATTCAAGAAATGATCAGAAGAATATTTCTATGAAAAGATACTAGATGAAGCACAAATATCAAGGATATTCCACTAATTTCATGGAGTATAGAAGCCAAAACTTTAACCAACTGAGTATAATAGAATATATGAAACCGCAAATGGATCTTTGCCACCATGCGGTAATCCACGTAGACAGATTATTCCAACAAAATACTAAAGAATGGAATAACAGAAGAATTCATCAGGCGTGCGATAGACCGTACATACAGGTTATTCCAACAGAATAATAAAGAATGGAACCAGGTCATGCGTAATCCGCACAAACAGGATATTCCAACAAAATAATAAAGAATGGAACTAGGTCATGCGTAACCCGCATAGACAGGATATTCTAACAAAATAATAAAGAATGGAACCAGGTCATGCGTAATCCGCAGAGACAGGATGTTCCAACAGAATAATAAAGAATGAAATAACAACAAAATTCACCAGGCATGTGATAGAACGCACAAACAGGTTATTCCAACAGAATAATAAGTAACGGAATAACAAAAGAATTTCACCATGTATGCGGTACTTCGTATAGACAGGTTATTCCAACATAATATTAAAGAATGAAATAACAACCCTTACGAGTATTGAAATAAAATAACTCTCTTCATGAATACGAAAGAATAATAACCCTTACGAGTACAACAAATAATATCCCTTACCTTAGAAAAACTGAATACTTGAGTAGTGAAGTAGCAGAATACTTTTCTTCTTTCTCTCTATAGTTTCTCTTTCTAGAGTTTCAGTTAATTCGTAAGAAATAATGAAGGAATGAGCTTATATTTATAGGAGAATGGACTGAATAGTAACTAATTTATGAACGGTCCAGATTGATTTACTTTTAAACGGACGGTCCATATTGATTTACTATTAAAACTTAAAGCAATGGTCCATACTGATTTACTATTAAAACTTTAAACCATCGATCCATATTGATTTACTATTATAACTTTCCACCAGCGGTCCATATTGATTTACAATTATATCTTCAACCAACGATCCATATTGATTTACTATTATAACTTCAACCAACGGTCTGAAAAATTATCATATCTCCTCATGGAATGAACATTTACCTTTAGTGAAATTTTCCTACAACAACAGTTACCGCGCATGCATTGGCATGCCGCCTTACGAAGCATTATATGGCAGGAAGTGCAGAACTCCACTGTGTTGGTATGAAGTAGGTGAACGCCAACTATTAGGACTGGAACTGGTACAACAAACTGCTGAGGTTGTCAAACTCATCAGGACAAGATTGGTGGCTGCTCAAGACAGACAGAAGAAGTATGTTGATTAACACAAACAAAATCGTGCATTCGACGTAGGAAATTATGTATTCCTAAAAGTTTTTCCTTAGAAGGGGAAAATTCATTTTGGTAAAAAGGGAAAGCTAAGCCCAAGGTTTATTGGACCCTTCGAAGTGCTACGAAGAGTTGGAGAATAGGCTTACGAGGTAGCTCTACCTCCAGAGATGGAAAATGTTCACAATGTTTTTTATGTTTCGGTGTTACGACCATATAAACTCGATTACAAGCATGTGATCGAGTACGAACCATTACAGTTTGACAAAGACTTGTCCTATGAAGAGGTTCCTATCCAGATAGTCGACAGGAAAGAAAAAGTGCTCAGGAATACGGTGATACCTTCCATGAAGGTGATATGGAGGAACCACAATGCTGAAGAAGCTACGTGGGAACTCGAAGATAAAATGATGAAAGATTACCCTGAGTTATTTATTTAATATGTGTCTTAGATTTTGGGGACAGAATCTTTGTAAGTAGGAAAAATGTGACGAAGGATTTGTTTGAGTTGTGATTCTGGGGACAGTATCCTTATAAGGAGGGAAGGATTTAACAATCCAGAATTTTAAATTATAATTTTAAATATTTATTGAATTATATAAATATTTAATGAATGTGTTTAATTTTAAATATTTATTGAGTTATATAAATATTTAATGGATGTGTTTATTGTTGAATAAATATTTGATTTGATTTGACTTGATTGGTTAATTATTTGTTAAGTAAATAATTAAGGAGTTAAGAAAACTAATCGTTATGAGATAATATTTTAATTTAATTTAATAATTAAGTTAGAGAGTTTATAATGATTAAATGAATTATTATATTTTAATTTGAATTTGTAATTAAAGTTATGTGTTAGTTGATTAAATAAAATTATAATTATGTTGTATTGATTTATGTGTTAAAGTAATTTAATAAATTGTTATTAGAATTAATTAAATTGATTATTGAAAATTTAATTAAATAAAAGTGTGACAAATAACCTTACTATAAAGGAGTTATTAAAATAAATTAAAAGAGTTTAATTCAGTTTTGCCAAACAAGGCTTAATGCATATTAAGTCTTTAATTTAAATGTGTTTTACCAAACAAGGCATAAGGATTAATTGATTATGTGAGACCCCAAATTTTATGAAATAAAAGTATTCAATTTTTCTATTTTGGTAAATAGTTAAATTGATAAAAGTTTAAAGTCAAAGGTAATATGTGAATTTTTTTTTGCAAAGTAAGCAAGTTGATATAAAATATTCGTTGTATCGGGGAATATTCGATTAATCGGGGAATATCCATACGATTGTACAATCATTGGTGGACTCCACAACGGAATTATTGTCGGATTGAAAAAATGACAAAAAAAAAATTTATGAAAATAACGGCGGAAGTTTTACCGTTAACTGTTGAAACGCCCGGTGTTAAAAGTACAATAACACGCGTGGTTGTATAGTAGCACACGGTATTGATTATTGATACTTATGTGATAAGTCACTCAGTTTTGTTTTATTGGTATTATTAATGTAATAAAACAGAAAAGCTTTTTATATAAAACAGAATACTTTTATAAAGTTATTCATTTTATTAGGCTAATAGTAAAATCTTTTTATATAAAACAGAATACTTTTATAAAGTTATCTGTTTTATTTGACAATAATTAGAATATATTATATTTTATTATGTATAGTATTTGCATAGTGCCTGCATAGTGTTTGCATAGTAAAATCTTTTATAAAGTTATTCGTTTTATTAGATTATAAATAGAATATATTATATTTTACTTAAAAGATTTTGCTTTAAATATGGACCGTCAGATTAAAGTAAATCAATCTGGACCGTTCATGAGTTAGTTACTATGTAGTCCATTTTTCTATAAATAGAAGCTCATTCATTCATTATTTCTTACGAATTCACTAAAACTCTAGAGAGATAAACTATAGAGAGAAAGAAGAAAAGTATTCTGCTACTTCACTACTCATATATCCAGTACTCTTCTTCTTAAGGTAGGGGATATTATTTGTTGAACTCATAAGGGGTATTATTTCTTTTGTATTCATGAAGAGAACTTCTGTTATTCCATTATTTATTATTCTGTTGGAATAACCTGTATACGCAGGCTACCCTATACTTGGTGAAATTTTTCTGTTATTCCATTCTTTATTATTTTGTTGGAATATCCTGTCTGTGCATTTTACGCCGGACCTGGTTCCATTCTTTATTATTCTGTTGGAATATCCTGTCTGTGCGTTTTACGCCAGACCTGGTTTCGTTATTTATTATTCTATTGGAATATCCTATCGGTGCGTATTACGCCTGACCTAGTTCCGTTATTTAGTATTCTATTGGAATAACCTGTCTATGCGAAGTACCGCATGCATGGTGATTTGTGTTGTTATTCCATTCTTTATTATTCTGCTGGAACATCCTGTCGGTGCGAATTTCGCCTGACCTGGTTCCGTTATTATTATTCTGTTGGAATAACCTATCTATGCGATGTACCGCATGCATGGTGATTTCTTTTGTTATTCCATTCTTTATTATACTCAGTTGGTTAAAGTTTTGACTTCTATACTCCATAAAATTAGTGGAATATCCTTGATATTTCCGCTTCATCCAGTATCTTTTCATGGAAATATTCTTCTGAGCATTCTTGAATTTTCTCCACAAAGAAGTATCATGTTGATAATTTGGACGTTATTAGTTCCTGGATAAATTAATGCTTGAACTTGTTTTATTGAATTCTGATATCATTGTCATCATCCTCATGTTTATATTATGTTGAAAGTCATCTGTGGCCTGTAGTGCATAGATGGACTTGGTATGATTATGACCAAGGATTATTCGGTATAATCATGACCGTAATGTTACAAATGATGTGGAAAAGTCATATGCGGCCTGTAGTGCATAGATGGACTTGGTATGATTATGACCAGGGATTATTTGGTATAATCATGACCGTAATGTTACAAATGATGAGGAAAAAAATCTTCATTGGCCCGTAGTGCATTGATGGACAGTTTTGGGTATGATTATAGCTATGGATTCTCTACGGCCAAGGGAGAAAAGATGAATTATTTTATGACATGTTCAGGACCGTTGATGAAAACACGATTATCTTTGGCCCGTAGTGCATGGATAATTCGTGGTCATGATACTAATGAATATCCTTGGCCTGTAGTGCAGGGATGATTCGGTTGTAAGACCCCAACTTATTATAAATAAAATCAAATTTCCTCTAATTATATTTGTGAATAATAAGATATTAATTTGATATAATTCTCTGGTTATGGGTGAAATGTGCAAATTTTGCAAAGTATGCAAGTGGTTATAAAATAATCATTGTTGTCGGGGAATATTCGTTTGGTCGTGGAATATTCTTGTTACCGGGGAATATTCGTACGACGGCGAAGTCATTTATGGGCCCCATAACAGAATAACTGTCGGATGAAGAAAATGACAAGTTTGAGTTTTTATAAATAACGGCGTAGTTGTTACCGTTAACACTGTTGGAATACCCGGTGGTTAAAATACAGTATTACGCGTGGATGCACAGTATTGATGAATTATTGATCCTTACGTAAGAAGGCACTACTCAATAATTGTTACAGTAGTTACTGTTCAATATTTTATTTTATTGATCCAATAATTGCTGCGTTGATATTTTATATTATTGTTGTTTCAATAATTGTCACTGCATAGTATATCCCATTATTATATCAATAATTCATATTATTTGAATAATATTATTAGATAGCATTATTGGCAATGTCTAGAAAGTTCTGTCAAGGAGAGATTTGGTCACCTAATTGCGCGCAAATAAGGAGAAATTCCTATTGGAAAGCCCCCTCTTTCCTAGGAACGGCCTGGTTGTCATAAATGTGATTCTGTAATATTATTTATGAATAATTAATTATTAATTCATATGATAAGAAAATATTTATTTTATGTGAATATAAATGTTGGATATATTTATTGTGGTTAAAAATGAAGGAGTTAATGTTGAGGTGTTTTATCAGTATTTTTGTCGGAATGAAGGTATTAAAAATTAAACCAGTGTTTTTGAGATATATTGAGTGAGTTATAATTTTTAATCCGACCGTTGGATCGTTGTAATTTTTGGATATGTTATACATATATAAGTTGAGTATATGTCCACAAATTTTGAACCGTTAAAAATGAACGAATGATTTGTTACGAATTTTAAGAGGTGACTGATTCAGAAATTAGGTTTATAAATGATTTTTGGTGGAAATTTTAGAATTGAGTGGGCCCCACTTGTGGTTGGTAAAGAAATGTGCTGAATTTATTTCAAATGTGGTGGGTGGGAATAGTAGCAGGTAAAGCCATCAGGTTGCAGGTCAAGTCTGCTAACATTTTCCTATAAATAGAGGGCTAAGTTAGAATTAAAAATCACACCAGAAACAAGTTTTCTCTCTTTCTCTCTCTAGATTACTGAGTGTATTTTGTGAGTATTTAGATACTTTGTGAGTTTCTATTCATCAGTGCAAGTTTCCTTCAGCCTTATACCGATATTCCGATCAGAAGTACTGATATTTTGAGGTAAGAGATGTTATTTTCTTCATATATGATATTATTTCTTCAATATCATTATGCCGAAGTATTGATCTAAATTTTTATCAAATTTGGACCTTTTTTTGTCGGAGTTACTATTCACGTATACGGCACTATTCACGTATACGGTACTATTCACGTAAACGACACTATTCACGAATACGACACTATTCACCGAAGAATAAAATTTTCTTCTTTTTGTCCAAGATGTCTATTATGGTTACTATCTTTGATTGTATCCATGTTTTGATCTTTATTTTTGAATTCTGCTTCAAAATTGGTATTTATGAAGTATTATTGATCTTGGATAAACTGTTATACGAATCCCTACTATTTGTCCTTCCGTTTCACTGGATTCATTTTCTTTAAAATATTTTTCATCATCCTCAGTCCTAAATGATGATATTACTAAATATCTTCGGTCTGTAGTGCAAAGATAAATGATTAACTGAGGAATATCTTTGGCCCATAGTGCAAAGATGAACAGGTGTTGAGATGAACATGACCAACTGGTGATACAAATTTATATTTGTGGCCTGTAGTGCAAAGATTAATATTTGATTAAAGATGTATATTGATTGTTGTTACAAGGATAAAATATTGATGATGGACTTTTAAATCTTAAAAGATAGTAGAACTCATTCTCTACTTGACTCTTCTAATGGATTGTTGTTTCCGCTGTAGTTGTTGATCTAAAACTTGTTGGCTATTATATTTTATCAGATTTTTCCCTGTTGAAGACTAATGATAATTTGTTGTATATTATCTTAGTCAAAATATTCTTTACTGGGCTAGTTGAGCTCACCCTTTTCCTTTTTGTTCCATTTTTCTCAGGAGGTGAGAACATAGCAGGAACTAGTCGGGGTACGGAGTGATGGTTCTAGAAAGATGTTTTAGCAGTCCTCATTATTTCTGTAAAATAGTGTTTGAATAATTGTAACGAGGACTTATTTGAGTATGGATATTGTCTAGAAGACAATATTTGTATTTAAACTCACAGTATGTGTTGTCATGTTTTGCACGATAATTGTATTATTGAAGTTGTAGTTTGCTTTCTGTACCATGTATTTGGCGACTCAGAATGGGTGTTGTATACCTATTTTGGGGGCGTCACAATTGGTATCAAAGCTTAGGGATATGGTCTCTGGCGGAGATCGGGGAATAGAACTAAGAGGGGAGAGATGAGTAAATCATTCGATAGTGTGTCTTATCTAAGCTTAATTGTTGGTCAGTCATAATATAGGGATAATATGTGATATGTTAATTTGTTTAATTAACCCATGTTTTATGGCAGTATTTAAGAATGGCCGCTGAGAACGTTAACAATGGAGTGTATGAGACTGTGGAACAACATTTAGTTACAAACCAGGAGAACGTGCAATAGGAAAGCAATATTCCTCATGTAAACAACACTACCGAGTAAACGATGAATGATGGAATGTTTAGGAGCTTTTTGCAGTTCATGCAAAACCAGACGAGGGAGACTCGTGCACAAAATACGGGTGGAAATGATAGCAATGCGCGGCTTGTCACAGCCAAGCAGTTCAAGGAGTTGGGACCACCAGAATTTAAGGGAAAGCCATATCCGATCATGGCAGAAACGTGGGTCAAGCAAATTACCAATATATTCGATGTCTTGGGATGCACGGAGGAACAGAAGGTTCAATTCACCACCTTTATGTTCCGCAGTGAGGCAGACTACTGGTGGGAGTTTGTGAAGCTTACCCAGCCAGCCGCACTCAGCATATCTTGGGAAACGTTTCAGAAACTATTCAATGACAAGTACTTTCCTGAAAGCATTCGTCATATGAAGGAGGTGGAGTTTATCAGACTGGAACAAAACAACATGACGGTGTCCTAGTACGAGGCGAAGTTTGCAGAGTTATCCAGGTTTGCACCTTATTTGGTCGAAAATGAGGAACGAATGACGAGGATGTTTCTGAGAGGTCTAAAGCCCGAGATTCGGCAATATCTTATATCTCATAAATTTTATTTATATTCAGATGTTGTAAACAAGACTCAATTATTAGAGTGAGATAATGAGTATGTTCAACCGAGGGACCACAACCAGGGTCATACCGGTGACAGCAGTCATCAGAGCGATGATAACCAACGAGGAGGGAAAAATACGAACAAAGGCAGTAACCACTCAGGTGGTCATCGTGGCCATGATAATAGGAGAGGTGAGTCAAGTGGAAATTTCAGAAAGAGGAGATTCAACAATGACGGGAAGACATCAACAACAGCACCAGCACCAACAACAAATTTTAGGGGAGGAGAACGACAGCCAGTTAGATGTTACAAATGCGGGAAAGAGGGACATATCAGCCCAAACTGTCCACAACAATCCAAGGTATATTACAACTGTGGAAAGGAATGCCACATAGTTCAGGATTGTTCTATAGCAAAACCAAGTTCAACGGGGATGGTGACTCCAAGGGTTGTCCCGGATAAGTCGAAATCAGCGGTTCCTGAAAGAGCGTTTGTCGTGACTGGCCAAAACGCGAGGAACCCGAACGAGGTGATTACGGGTAAGATAATCTTGAACTCTTGCGAAGTTTATACCTTACTAGATACCGGTTCTACCCATTCTTTTATCTCTCCTGGTTTTGCTCAACGTTTAAACTTGACTCCAGAGAAATTGGACTTTGACTTATCTGTTGAAACTTCGTTGGATGAAACCTTCGTTACATTTACAGTTTATAAATCTTGCATGATCCAAGTTGGCACTATCACATTACCTGTTGATCTTATATCTTTAAAGATACTTGTTTTTGATGTGATTTTAGGAATTGATTGGTTAACCACTCATCATGCCAAAATTGATTGTTTTCGTAAGGTTGTTAGTTTTCATATTCCTAACCAACCTGTCATATTGAATTCAAACAACTAAACCACTAAAATCAGTCATTATCATATCAAGCCATAAAGCTATTCGTTTATTAAAAACGGATGTCAAGCTTTTCTAGGCCCATGTTATGGATTTAAACAAAGACAAGTCAGATTTGAATAATATTTCTGTTGTTAGAGAATTTTCTGATGTATTTCCTGAAGAAATTCCCGGTCTACCCCCAGAACGTGATGTTGAATTCTTTATTGACCTTGAGCCGGGTACAAAACCCATTTCTAAAACCTCATATCGAATGGCTCCTATTGAACTTCAGGAGTTAAAAGTCTAACTACAGGAATTGTTAGACATAGGTTTCATTCATCCTAGTACATCTTCTTAGGGTGCTCCTGTTTTATTCGTAAAGAAGAAAGACGGAAGTATGCGACTTTGTATTAACTACCGAGAATTAAACCATGTCACCATCAAGAATAGGTATCCACTACCTCACATTGATAACCTGTTCGACCAGTTGCAAGAAGCACAATTCTTTCCAAAGATCGATCTTCATTCTAGATATCATCAACTAAAGATTAAAACTGAGGATATTCCAAAGACTGCCTTCAGAACTCGGTACGGGCATTATGAATTCTTAGTCATATCTTTTGGATTGACTAATGCTCCTGCTTCTTTCATGTATATGATGAACCGTGTATTCAAGGAATATTTGGATTAGTTTGTTGTTGTCTTTATTGATGACATCCTCATCTATTCCAAAAGCCGTGAAGATCATGAGCACCATTTGAAGCTGATACTTGAAAGGCTTCGTGAAAACAAACTTTATGCCAAGCTGAAGAAATGTGAGTTCTGGCTTGAGGAAGTAGCATTCCTTGGTCACGTGGTGTCAAAACATGGAGTATCTGTCGACCCGGCGAAGATTGAAGCAGTACAAAGTTGGGAGCAACCAAAGTCGGTGACCGAAGTTTGTAGCTTTCTGGGCTTAGCTGGTTATTATCGGAGATTCGTGGAAGGCTTTTCTCGAATCGCTACTCCGTTAACTCAGTTGACTCAGAAAGATACAAAATTTTTATGGAGCAAGGAATGCGAGAAGAGTTTTCAAGAGCTCAAGAGAAGACTCATTTCGGCACCTGTTCTAGCAATACCATCCAGTACGGATGGATTTGTTATATACAGCGATGCTTCAGGCAAAGGGTTGGGATGCGTTCTCATGCAACATGGGAAAGTCATATCCTATGCCTCACGACAACTCTAAGAATATGAGAGGAATTATCCTACTCATAATCTAGAGTTGGCAGCAGTCGTATTCGCGTTGAAAATTTGGAGACACTACTTGTATGGGGAGAAAGTGGAGATTTATAAGGACCATAAAAGCCTAAAATTTTTCTTCACCCAAAAAGAACTCAACATGCGGCAACGACGTTGGCTTGAACTATTGAAAGATTACGATCACACTATTCATTATCATCCTGGAAAAGTAAACGTAGTAGCTGACGCATTGAGTAGAAGATCATATGCGAGTACGAGTGAGATATTGTTAACGCAAAGGCCCATTCTGTATGACTTGCAAAGGATGAAGGTAGAATTAAAGACTCCAGAGATCCACATGATGATGGCAAATATACGAGTAGAACCGACTTTAATCGATAAAGTTAAAGCTACTCAAGCTACGGACATGGAGCTGATGCGTATGAAGAAGAAAGTGCAAGAAGGAGCTATTCCATAAGCGAGAATCGATGAAGAAGGAATACTTAGATTCAACTCCAGACTTTTTGTTCCTAACGATTCTGACTTGAAGCATAGAATAATGATGGAGGCATACAACACCCCGTTTGCAATCCATCCTGGGAGTACCAAAATGTATCATGATATTCGACATACATTTTGGTGGAACAATATGATGAGAGAGATCGCGAAGTTTATCTCGAGGTGTTTAACTTGTCAACGTGTAAAGGCGGAGCATCAAGTGCCAAAGGGTCCATTACAACCACTTGAGATTCTGAAATGGAAGTGGGAACACATTACTATGGATTTCGTTACAGGTATTCCCAAAGTTTCTCAAGGCATAGATGCTATTTAGGGTTATTGTTGATAGATTAACCAAGTCTGCCCATTTCTTACCGATACGTGAGACTTATTCCCTTGAAAGTCTTGCTCGCATGTACGTGAATGAGATTGTGAGATTACATGGCATGCTAGTATCCATAGTTTCGGATCGTGACCCAAGATTCACTTCACGATTTTGGGTTAGCTTGCAGAAAGCTATGGGCACGGATTTACGATTCAGTTCGGCATACCATCCTCAAACGGACGGACAATCAGAGGGGACTATTCAAACCCTTGAAGATCTATTAAGACTTTGTGTCCTAGATTTTAAAGGAAGTTGGGATAAGTACTTGCCACTGGTGGAATTCTCCTACAACAACAGTTATCAAGCAAGTATAGGCATGACTCCATTTGAGGCGTTGTATGGACTAAAGTGTCAGTTCTCCAGTATGCTAGGACGAGGTGGGAGAAACAACATTGTTGGGACCAGAATTAGTACGCATGACTATAGAAAAGATCCAAATGATTCGACAACGTATACAAACGGCACAAGATCGACAAAAGAGTTATACGGATCTTCATCGAAAAGACATGGAATTTAATATTGGGGATCATGTATTGTTACGTGTTGCACCATGGAAGGGAGTTACAAGATTTAGGAAGAGAAGAAAGCTCAATCGACGATTTGTTGGTCCATTTGAGATTCTTGACCTAATAAGAAATGTGGCCTATAGACTCACATTAACTCCAAGTATGTCTCGTGTTCATAATGTTTTTCACATATCCATGCTTCGTAAATATGTGAAAGACCCGAACCATATTATTGCGTTAGAACCAAACGAGATAGTTGAAGATTTAACGTACGAAGAAGTACCTGTTAAGATCTTGGATAGGAAATAGCATGTCCTATATTCGTACGACGGCGCAGTCATTTATGGACCCCATAACAGAATAATTGTCGGATGAAGAAAATGACAAGTTTGAGTTTTTATAAATAACGGCGTAGTTGTTACCGTTAACACTGTTGGAATACCCGATGGTTAAAATACAGTAATACGCGTGGATGCACAGTATTGATGAATTATTGATCCTGACGTAAGAAGGCACTACTCAATAATTGTTACAGTAGTTACTGTTTAATATTTTATTTTATTGATTCAATAATTGCTGCGTTGATATTTTATATTATTGTTGTTTCAATAATTGTCACTGCACAGTATTTCCCATTATTATATTAATAATTCATATTATTTGAATAATATTATTAGATAGCATTATTGGCAATGTCTAGAAAGTTCTGTCAAGGAGAGATTTGGTCACCTAATTGCGCGCCAATAAGGGGAAATTTTTATTAGAAAGCCTCATCTTTCCTAGGAACGGCCTGATTGTCATAAATGTGATTCTGTAATATTATTTATGAATAATTAATTATTGATTCATATGATAAGAAAATATTTATTTAATGTGGATATAAATGTTGATTATATTTATTGTGGTTAAAAATGAAGGAGTTAATGTTGAGGTGTTTTATCAGTATTTTTGTCAGAATGAAGGTATTAAAAATTAAACCAGTGCTTTTGAGATATATTGTGTGAGTTATAATTTCTAATCCGACCGTTGGATCGTTGTAATTTTTGGATATGTTATACATATATAAGTTGAGTATATGTCCACAAAATTTGAACCGTTAAAAATGAACGTATGATTTGTTATGAATTTTAAGAGGTGATTGATTCAGAAATTAGGTTTATAAATGATTTTTGGTGGAAAATTCTAGAATTGAGTGGGCCTCACTTGTGGTTGGTGAAGAAATGTGATGAATGTATTTCAAATGTGGTGGGTGAGAATAGTAGCAGGTAAAGCCATCAGGTTGCAGGTCAAGTCTGCTAATATTTTCCTATAAATAGAGGGCTAAGTTAGAATTGAAAATCACACCAGAAACAAGTTTTCTCTCTTTCTCTCTCTAGATTATTGAGTGTATTTTGTGAGTATTTAGATACTTTGTGAGTTTCTATTCATCAGTGCAAGTTTCCTTCAGCCTTATACCGATATTCCGATCAGAAGTACTAAAATTTTGAGGTAAGGGATGTTATTTTCTTCATATATGATATTATTTCTTCAATATCATTATGCCGAAGTATTGATCTGAATTTTTATCAAATTTGGAACTTTTTATGTCGGGGTTACTATTCACGTATACGGCACTATTCACGTATACGGCACTATTCACGAATATGGCACTATTCACCGAAAAATAAAATTTTCTTCTTTTTGTCCAAGATGTCTATTATGGTTACTATCTTTGATTGTATCCATGTTTTGATCTTTATTTTTGAATTCTACTTCAAAATTGGTATTTATGAAGTATTATTGATCTTGGATAAACTGTTATACGAATCCCTTCTATTTGTCCTTCCGTTTCACTGGATTCATTTTCTTTAAAATATTTTTCATCATCCTCAGTCCTAAATGATGATATTTCTAAATATCTTCAGCCTGTAGTGCAAAGATAAATGATTAACTTATGAATATCTTTGGCCCGTAGTGCAAAGATGAACAGGTGTTGAGATGAACATGACCAACTGGTGATACAAATGAATATCTTTGGCCTGTAGTGCAAAGATGAATATTTGATTAAAGATGTATATTGATTGTTGTTACAGGGATAAAATATTGATGATGGACTTTTAAATCTTAGAAGATAGTAGAACTCATTCTCTACTTGACTCTTCTAATGGATTGTTATTTCCGCTGCAGTTGTTGATCTAAAACTTGTTGTCTATTATATTTTATCAGATTTTTCCATGTTGAAGACTAACGATAATTTTTTGTATATTATCTTAGTCATAATATTCTTTACTGGGCTAGTTGAGCTCACCCTTTTCCTTTTTGTTCCATTTTTCTCAAGAGGTGAGAACATAGCAGGAACTAGTCGGGGTACGGAGTGATGGTTCTAGAAAGATGTTTTAGCAGTCCTCATTATTTCTGTAAAATAGTGTTTGAATAATTGTAACGAGGACTTATTTGAGTGTGGATATTGTCTAGAATACAATATTTGTATTTAAACTCACAGTATGTGTTGTCGTGTTTTGCACGACAATTGTATTATTAAAGTTGTAGTTTGCTTTCTGTACCATGTATTTGGCAACTCAGAATGGGTGTTGTATACCTATTTTGGGGGCGTCAGATCGATGATGTGGATTAATTATTGAGTTGAGTCTCAGCGATGAAATATTAATTCAAGGATGTGATAATAATGAATATCTTTGGTCGTAGTGCATGGATAATTCATGGATGTGATACTAACGAATATCATTGGCCGTAGTGCATAGATAATTCGATGATGTGGATTATTCATTAAGCTGAGTCTTAGCGATAAAATATTGGTTATACACTTTTAATTTGTAGAAGATAGTAGATATCATGCTCTACTTGACTATTCTAAAATACAGTTGTATGTCTTTGGCTTGTAGTGCAAAGATGAATTGTTAATAAATATCTTTGGCCGTAGTGCAAAGATGAATTTATTAGTATGATTATGAACAAGAATTGTGATTTGGTATAACCATGATTTTTGATGTTTCAGGTGAAGATATGTGATGAAAATTATCTTCGTCCTGGGTGCGAAGAGGAATTTAGAATCACAATTATGATTATGAGTTATTCATATGATCGTAGACATGAATTGTTGATTGATGTTACAGGGATAAAACATTATTAGTGGACTTTTAACATGGAGAAGATAATAGAACTGATGGTCTATTTGACTCTTCTAATGGATTGCTCGTTCCGCTGTAACTACGGTTGAAAACTTTTATCATCTACCATATGTTCTAAATCTCTGATTTATTAATGATGAAGGCTATTGATAGTGTAAATTATCTTTAGTTATGATATTCTTTATTGGTCTAGTTGTGCTCACCCTTTCTGCTTCACAATTCCTTTAAGGTAATAAGAGTGTTGCCGGGTCGAGTAGGGATAACAGGGGAATAAAACGGTGGTCTCTAGCTATGGAGGTTCTCCCTAAACAGTATAGAAAAGTGTGTTGTATTCTATATATCATTTAGTAGTTCTATTTGGTGAATCAAATAGGGTGAGGCGAACCCAACTTTGGAAGGGTGTTTTGCCACTATCATACAAGATGTCTAATGACATACAACCTCGTGTTCTCATAAGACATGGTTGTGCACATATGTGAAATATAATTTTCACTTCGAGACAACGGAGATAGTTATATGTCAAGCTAGAGAAGACTCACCATTGGAAAGAAGATGATAATAATCTTCTCATTTTTCTTTGGGGTCTATTGGGTAAACCAAGGATAATTCTGTGGAAATGTGATATCTATTATAACCTAGACGCATGACCTCCCATGTACAAAGGTTTCCTTGAGCACTTCCCAAAGATTTTAATTTCTAAAACAGTTTTTGACTATACTTTTATATAAAGTACCATTATAAGGTTGTGGTCGAGACACCATGAGATTTACATACATTTGTATTAAAACTCACAGTTAACTGTGGTCGTATTCTATATGACAGTTCAATAGTTGTATAAATGAAGTTGTATTTGAATTTTGTACCATGTATCTGGCGACTTAGAATGGGTGATGTATACCTAATTTTGGGGGCGTCACAGATTAAATTTTAATTGGTTAGCCAAACAAGCCTTATGGCTTTTGATTTTCAAAAATAAGATAACTGATGTCAGTTAATTGGTATATTTATATTATATAATTAATACCTATATTATTATTATACGTTATATTGTTAGTACGTAAGTTAGAGTTAGGAAGAAAGAACTCAGAAGAAGAAAAAGAAGAGAAGAAAAAAATTACAGAGAAACGTAATAGAGAATTGGGAGAAGTCTAGATAGAGGAATTGGGGGAAAAGAAAGCTTGATAATCAAAAGAATAGACATCATCTTCTAAAACGAAGGTATCATCTTACTCTTTTATTTTTCAAAAGTTTTAGTTTTATTCTCTTCCAAAATTCTCTGTAAAAATCTTTGTAGATGTTGAATTATTTGTTATATATAGTTTTATATGATAAATTGGTTGTTATAAAGTTATTTTCATAAGTTTATAAATGAATTAATTCATGATATGTAATTATTTGTGTAGAAAACCATATTACAGTGAATTGGTATGAACATATATGAATATGGCTTAGTTTAAAGTAAAATTAAGGTTTAATTAGTTGTTTAATATATATATTGACTATTGATTTTGAAAGTAGATGAATAAACTAAAACAAAATATTTTGAATTAACTGTTTTGGTTGAAAAACAAAATCACAGTGATGATTTTCACTGAAAATTTCAAAAAGTAAAGTTTTATCAAAAATAGTGAAATTAGATGTTTTAAATTTGATGTTTATATTGTTATATGGGTAAAATCATGTTAAGAGTCTTTAAATTATGGTTATGTGAAGTCTATGTATGTATTACATGTTAGTTCGGTTGTTGGAAAGTAGCTTGTAAGCCAATTTGGCTTTGTTTATGTTGTTGTCGCAGCTCCAAGCATTGGCTTGTGCCTCGCGCAGCAGCGCCGGGCCACAGTGTAAACTGTGGCGCCACAGCGCGAGTTAGGAGAATGGTCAGACAGTGTGTTTTAGTTACACAAAGTCTAAAAAAGTTGTTATGATTTAATAGAAGGAATGTTAAGATATGATTTTAGTATTCTATACTAAGAATGAGCATATTTTTAATATGCTACTAGTTTTATTACTAATGTAATTTGATTACGTGATTAAATATATGATGTAAATACTTATTTATATATAGAGTATTGGTAGTGACTAATTATGTCATGATGACATATATATAGGGTATTGTGATTCGAGTTGTTACGATTTAGCTTTTACTCAAGGCAAGTTTTCTAATTCTACACTTTCGCTGAGCTAGTTCTATTGTTATTATTGTGCAAGTTTACTTATCATATCTCAATTATAATTACGCAAGTTCCTTGTATCTAGTTTGCTTATGATGATGCAAGTTGTCTAAATCTTATTCTGATATTGAACAAGTTATTCTTGTCTTTAACTTATTATTTAGCATGCAAGTTTACATATTCTGATATACTAATGTTGAACAAGTTTTACCGTTCAATTTACTATTTTTTATGCATGCTTAGTACATAATTCTAAATAACCTTGGCTTTATATAGTTCAAGCAAGGTACGTTATAATTATTCAATGTTTATGCTCTTAGCTTATTCCTAAAGCACGACCTTAGTATAAAATGTTGATTCAGTTATGAACTTTTTATTTAACTAATCCTTAGTTGATGTTCGTTAAACCTAAATTACCTTGAAATGTATCCAAACCAAACTTACTTTGGTGCAGACTTGTACTCTAAATACTGAGATGAACAACCCTATTATTAGGGGATAATTTATACTTAACGTTGAAATATTGTGCACAATACATTGTACGAAGGGCTGATCCCCCTAAGTACAAGGAGTCCCTATAGTCTTATGATTGTTAAAGTTTAAGTTGAAAGATTACTTATAACTATGGACATAGTTCGTGGTCTTATGACCCTCAGTTAAATATTTCATGATTCTGATTATCATTGATAAAGCATTTTGTTAAGTTTTATTGTGCCTATTATTTGGCAGTGGTTGTAAAGTTTTATTCATTTATCATTTTAAGTGAGCCTTATTTGCTCACTCTTGCTTATATAACTATTACAACTAAAGTAGAGAAGGTCGACGTGCCTAGCACCGGAAAAGGGAAATAAAAGATAAACAAGTATTGAAGACTTGTAATATGTTGACATTTTTATTGTTAGACTTTATTTGAATTATTATAATGAAGATTATTTAATTTTCCACATATGAATATTTGTATTTAAAGGTTAGATAACCTGGGAGATTTTTATTAATGTAATCCTTTAATGGGAAGGTTTATTATTTAATTTTATTATGATTGTGTAGTTAAATATGAATGTTTTTATCAAGTGAACACCAAATCTTGTGGGAATGAAATACCTGGATTTGGGGGTGTCACAGATAAATATATATATATATATATATATATATATATGAAAGTAATAAAAGCCACAGACCGACGGTCCGGGCATACACACATAACACGACTCTCAACGTGAGTAAGTATGTGTGGATGGAAGTGAGTAAAGGCTTAAAGAAATCTGAGATGTCTTAAAGTGGGCTATCAAGATGACTTCAAATAGCTTTAAATGAATGAATACTCGGTTTCCACCGGTAAATTATAGCAAAACACAAGCTCACAGGTGTTTGGAAAAAGAAAGTACTCAATTTAAAGTGTGTACAAAACAAAATGGACAGGGCTTCCTCATTTTTTCTATCTTAAAATGGCCACCCCAAGCCCTTTATTTATAGAGGAGGGAGCCGCAGGTCTACCTGAGGCAGCCGCATGTCCACCTGCGGCTACCCGGGGTGCCCCGGGCTTCGTGGTCTCTGCCGTCTCAAAGTACGTGCATGTATGCAGCGCGTTGTCCGCTCAAAACTTCATAACTTTCAATCCAAACATCTGATTGAGGCGTATAATACTTTTCCAGAATGTTGTTGTCGAGAGCTACACAATGACATGAGATAAGAGGTTGTACGAAGCCGGGAAGATGGGTCCATGACCAGATCTTCAAATTTTATCCAGTGTACTATCTTGTGTAGTAATCACTCGGGATTTGAGCTATGGTTCTTGTGGGACACTTCTATGTAGAATGTGGTATGAAATGATGTTGAGACGGCGTGAATGTGGGATCGAGGTGGCAAAATGATGTTTTTGCCCCTCATAAGGGTTATCTCTGGCTCTAGGCTGACTTAACAGTCGTTGTTCGGGGTTATCTCTGAGATTGGATTGTTGTAGGTACTGAATGTCCTCAGGGTTGTCTCTGAGGTGTGCCTAACCTCCCGGGGTTATCTCCAGGGTTGGAACTGAGTGTCTCGGGATTGTCTCCGAGGTTAAAACTGACTTCTCCGGGGTTATCTCCGGAACTGGAACTGTATCCCTCGGGGTTATCTCCGAGGTTGGAACTGAATCTCTCGGGTTATCTCGAGATTAGAAATGAGTGTCTCGGGGCTCCGAGGTTGAAACTGACTTCTCCGGGGTTATCTTCGGAATTGGAACTGCATCCCTCGGGATTATCTCCGAGGGTGGAACTGAGTATCTCGGGGTTGTCTCCGAGATTAAAAACTGAGTATCCCGGAGTTGTCTCCGGGATTGAGCTAATTTGACCTCCAGGGTTATCCCCGGAAGACGATTTTGCCCTCATGCAAGGTTAGTAACAGGAATGCAAAATTTTGAGTGTCTACAGTAACTATTAATTTACAATAGTTAAATTAATCAAGTAAATCCTAATGGATATTGTACGATATCATGCAAAGGACGTTAATAAGGTGAACGAGGGAAATGCGCAAAAATCATGCAAGTTCTTTCACCTATGTGCATTTGTAACGCCCCCAAAATAGGTCCAATCCACCTAACCCATTTTGAGTCGCCAAACACATGATACAGAAAACAACTACAACTTTATTACTACAATTGTCGTGCAAAATACAACAACACATATGTTGTGAGTTTTGATACAAATATATACCAACTGTGACTCTGGACACCAACTTGTGTCAGCACCTCACCATGACACCTTACATAAAGGTACAGTCAAAAACTGTTTTAGAAATTAAAATCGTTGGAAAGTGCTCAAGAAAACCTTCATACATGCGAGGCCATGCGTCTAGGTTATGATAGATATCATATGTCCACAGAATTATCCTTGGTTGACCCAATAGACCCCAAAGAAAAACGAAAAGATTACTATCATGTTCTTTCCAATGGTGAGTCTTCTCTTGACATATAACTATCTCCACTATCTGCAATTGAAAATTATATTTCAAATATACTCCAAGATCATATAGGTAGTGCTCGTAGATATACTAAACAAGTGGATGCGCACAACCTTGTCTTATGATAACACGAGTTTGTATGTCATTAGACATCTTGTATGATAGTGGCAAAACACCCTTCCAACGTTAGGTTCGCCTCACCCTATTTGATTCACCAAATATAACTACTAAATGATGTATAAAATACAACACAGTTTTCTATACTGTTTAGGGAGAATCTCCATAGCTAGAGACCAACGTTCTATTCTCCTGTTACCCTCGCTCGACCCAGCTACAGTTTAATTACCTGAAAGGAATTTTAAAGCAAAAATGTGAGCACAACTAGCTCAGTATAGAATATTATGACTAAAGATAAATAAATTATCAATAGTCTTCGTCAGTAATAAATCAGAGATTTAGAATATATGGTAGATGATAAAACTTTTCAACCATAGTTGCTGCAGAATGAGCAATCCATTAGAAGAGTCAAATAGACCATAAAGTCTTATCTTCTCCATGTTAAAAGTCCACCAACAATGTTTTATCCCTACAACATCAATCAACAGTTCTGGTTCACAATCATATGAATAACTCATAATCATAATTGTGGTTCTAAATTCCTCTTCTCATCCAGGACGAAGATAATTTTTATCACCTGTCTTTACCTGAAACATCAAAGATTATGGTTATACCAAATCACAGTTCCTGTTCATAATCATACTAATAAATTCATCTTTTCACTACGGGCCAAAAATATTCATCAACGGTTCATCTTTGCACTACAGGCCAAAGATATTCAACAACATGTCATCTTTGCACTACCGGCCAAAGATATTCAACAACAGGTTATCTCTGCACTACAAGCCAAAGATATTCAACAACGGGTTATATTTGCACTACAAGCCAAAGATATTAATATCTCAAAGAAATATATAATCATTTCGGAATTTATATAAAGAATAATTATAACCATGTTGATCAATTCACCTTTGCACTTAAGCTAAAGATATTCAATTATAAATTCAATGGTCATGATCATACCAGTCAACAATTCATCTTTACACTACTGGCCAAAGAGAACCCATAGTCACGATCATACCAATAATCTACCCATCTTTACACTTAAGTCAAAAAGAAATTTGATCACTAGGATTATAAAAATGTTATATATGATAATAAAAATAATATGATCAACAACTGCATTTAATTTCAAGAGTAAGATTCATAAATCAACGATAATTTGGTCAGAAAAAGAAACCAATTTTGTCGTGAATAGTACCCATGAATAGTAACTTGTGAATAGTAATTTGTGAATAGTAACTCATGAATAGTAACTCATGAATAGTAACTCGTGAATAGTACTCTATATTCGTACATAGTACCGTATACGTAAAAATGTCATATATACATGAATAGTGTCGTATATGTGAATAGTGACGTATACGTGAATAGTGTTGTGTAAGTGAATAGTGTCGTATACGTGAATAGTAACCCCGACACAAAAAGGTAGAATTTCCACAATAATATTCATACCAATATCTCGGTATAATGATATTGAAAGAATAACATCATTACGAGAAAAAACATCCCTTACCATCCCTTACCTCAAAAAGATAGTACTTCTGACTGAAATACTGGATATAACGCTGAAAGAAACTTGCACCGTATAGCAACACTCAAGATATCTAAATACTCACAAAAATATAATCGATATTATAGAAAGAAAAAACTTTAGTTTCTGGTGTGATTTTCAATTTTAACCTAAACACCCTAAGCACCCTATTTTGGGGACAAAATTTCATAAGGAGGGGAGATTGTAAGACCCCGAATTTTATGAAATAAAAGTATTCAATTTTTCTTATAATAACTATTCAGTAAATGGTTAAATTGATAAAAGGTTAAAGTTAAGGGTGATATATGAATTTTTTCAAAATACACAAGTGGTTATAAAATATTCATTTTTGTCGGAGAATATTCGTTTGGTCGTGGAATATTCTTTCTGTCGGGGAATATTCGTACGACGACGCAGCCATTTGTGGGCCCCATAACGGATAACTGTCAAAAGAAGAAAATGACAAAATTGAGTTTTTATAAATAACGGCGTAGTTGTTACCATTAACACTGTTGGAATACCCGGTGGTTAAAATACAGTAATACGCGTTATTGCACAGTAGCACACGGTATTGTACAATATTTTTGAATTATTGATTCTTACGTAAGAAGGCACTACTCAATAATTGTTACAGTAATTACTTTTCAATATTTTATTGATTCAATAATTGCTGTGTTGATATTTTATATTATTAATGCTCAATAATTGTCACTGCACAGTATTTTCCATTATCAGATCAATAATTCATATTATTTGGAATAATATTATTAGATAGCATTATTGGCAATGTCTAGAAAGTTCTGTCAAGGAGAGGTTTGGTCACCTAATTTCGCGCCAGTAAGGAGAAATCCTTATCGAAAAGCCCCCTCTTTTCTGGGAACGGCCTGGTTGTAATAATTGTGATTCTGTAATAATATTTGTGAATAATTAATTATTAATTTATATGATAAGGAAATATTTATTTGATGTGGATATAAATGATGGATTTATTTATGTGGTTATAAATAAAGGAGTTAATGTTGAGGTGTTTTATCAGTATTTTGTCGGATTGGAGGTATTAAAAGATCAAATCGGTGTTATTACAGCTTTATTGTGTGAGTTATAATATTTAATCTGACCGTTGGATCGTTGTAATTTTTGGATATGTTATACATATATAAGTTGAGTATATGTCCACAAATTTTGAACCGTTAAAAATGAGCGTATAATTTGTTATGAATTTTAAGAGGTGACTGATTCGGAAATTAGGTTATAAATGATTTTGGTAGAAAATTCTAGAATTGGTGAGCCCCACTTTTGGTTGGTGAGAAATGTGCTCAATTGAATTTTCAAATGTGGTGGGTGGGAATAGTAGTAGGTAATGCCATCAGGTTGCAGGTTAAGTCTGCTTCGGCGTGCTAATATTTTCCTATAAATAGAGGGCTAAGTTAGAATTGAAAATCACACTAGAATTCATAAGTTTTCTCTCTTTTTCTCTCTATATTATCGAGTGTATTTTGTGAGTATTTAGATACTTGGTGAGTTGTTATTCATCAGTGTAAGTTTCCTTCAGCGTCATATCCGATATCCAGTCAGAAGTGCTGCTCTTTTGAGGTAAGGGATAGTAAGGGATTTTAAGGGTTGTTATGTTTTTCAGTTCGTACTTCTTTCGACCTTCAGAAAATTCAGGAAAAATTTAAAATGATATTTTGATGAGTTTTATTGATTGTGTCCAAAAATGGTGATTTTTGGATGTATAGATTAAGAGTTATGAATTTTATGAAAAAAGACTATTTTAAAAGTAACCGCTTATAACTCCTTGTGGTTAACTCCAAAATTGATGAATTTTGTATTGGGAGTACATGTATATGATAGAAGTATACTCTGTAAATTTCAGAAATTTTGGATAAAATTACAATTTATGATAAATGTCTAAATATTCGGCTGTTTTGGCCACATGAAAAATAGTAAATGACTTTTAAAAATTTCAGGAAAAATATATGTTCAATATGGGACTATATTCTGCTAAATCCCAAAAAAGAAATAATTTTGGGACTGATTTAGTATTTTTCATGAAAATGGACTAGTTATTAGTAAATGAATTAAATATGTTATGTGAAGTAAGAAAATTGAAAAATAGGATTTTATGGCTTGAGAATCTTATATGAGGTATATGCAGATTTTTGATGAGGGTTTTGGTTATTGGTGATGAAATCTTATGAGTTTGGCATTTTAGGATGATTAAATGCATTATTTAGTAAAGTGTAAACAATTAAAATAAATTGTTTATAAGTTAAAGAAATATTATTTCAATATCATTATACCGAAATATTGGTATGGATTTTATTGTGGAATTTCTACATTTATGTGTCATGTTTACTATTCATGAGTTACTATTCACGAGTTACTATTCATGAGTTACTATTCACGAAGTTACTATTCATTTTTACTATTTATGACAAAATTAGTTTCTTTTTCTAACCAAATTATAGTTGATTTAAGAATATTACACTTGAGATTAAAACTATATGTTGATCATATTATTTTTATTATCATATATAACATTTTTATAACCCTAATGATAATATTTCTCTTTGACTTGAGTGTAAAGATGGGTAGATTATTGGTATGATCATGACTATGGATTCTCTTTAGCCGGTAGTGCAAAATTGAATTGTTGACTGGTATGATCATGACCACTGAATTTATAATTGAATATCTTTAGCTTAAATGCAAAGGTGAAATGATCAACATGGTTATAATTATTGTTTATATAAATTCTGAAATGATTATAAATTTCTTTGAGATAATAATATATTTGGCCTGTATTGCAAATATGAACTGTTGATGAATATATTTGGCCTGTAGTGCAAATAGGAACTGTTGAGGAATATCTTTGGCCTGTAGAGCAAAGATGAATTGTTGATGAATATCTTTGGCCCGTAGTGCAAAGATGACATGTTGTTGAATATCTTTGGTCGTAGTTCAAAGATGAAGTTATTAGTATGATTATGAACAGGAAATGTGATTTGGTGTAACCATGATCTTTGATGTTTCAAGTAAAGATAGGTGATAAAAATTATCTTCGTCCTGGATGAGAAGAGGAATTTAGAACTACAATTATGATTATGAGTTATTCATATTATAGTGGACCAGAACTGTTGATTGATGTTACAGGGATAAAATATTGTTGGTGGATTTTTAACATAGCGAAGATAATAGACTTTATAGTCTATTTGAATCTTCTAATGGATTGCTCGTTCCGTTGCAACTATGGTTGAAATTTTTATCATCTACCATATGTTCTAAATCTCTGATTTATTATTGATGAAGGCTATTGATAATTTAATTATCTTTAGTCATGATATTCTTTACTGGGCTAGTTGTGCTCACCTTTCTGTTTCATAATTTCTTTCAGGTAATAAGAGTGTAGTTGGGTCGAGCGGAGGTAACAGGGGAATAAAACGGTGGTCATCATTTAGTAGTTATATTTGGTGAATCAACTAGGGTGATGCGAACCCAACGTTGGAAGGGTGTTTTGCCACTATCATACAAGATGTCTAATGACATACAACCTCGTGTCATCATAAGATAGGAATTTGTTCATCCACTTGTTGAGTATATTTACGAGCACTACCTATATAATCTTGGTGTTTGTTTGAAGTATAATTCTCATTTAGAGACAGTGGAGATAATGATATGTCAAGAGAAGACTCACCATTGGGAAGAATATGATAGTAATCTTCTCATTTTTCTTTGGGTTCTATTGGGTCAACCAAGGATAATTCTGTGGCCATATGATATCTATCATAACCTAAACGCATGGCCTCCTATATACGAAGGTTTCCTTGAGCACTTCCCAAAGATTCTAATTTCTAAAACGGTTTTTGACTATACCTCTATGTAAGGTGTCGTTGTGACGTGCTATCCAAGGTTGGGATGAGAGTCTCAGTTGGTATATATTTGTATCCAAACTCACAACATATGTGTTGTTGTATTTTGTACGACAATTGTTGTAATAAAGTTGTAGTTCTTTTCTGTGTCATGTATTTGACGACCCAGAATGGGTTGGATGGAATGGACCTATTTTGGGGTTGTCACATTAGGTATCAGAGCTTAGGAATATTGTCTCTGGCGGAAATCGGGGAATATAACTAGGAGGGGAGAGATGAGTAAATCCTTCGCTAGTGTGTTCTACCTAAGCTTATTTGTTAGTCAGTCATAATATCGGGATATTATGTGATATGTTAATTTGTTCAATTAACCCTTGTTTTGAAGCTGTATTCTAGAATGATATCTGAAATACAGGAGATGAGCAATGGAGAAATCATGAGGACAGGGAAGATGGAAGCAAGTTATTCTCAACTCTTTGAAATACCAGGTACGTAAATTTTGGGGACGAAATTTCATAAGGAGGGGAGATTGTAAGACCCCGATTTTTAGGAAATAAAAGAATTCAATTTTTCTTATAATAATAATTCAGTAAATGGTTAAATTGATAAAAGGTTAAAGCTAAGGGTGATATATGAATTTTTTCAAAATACACAAGTGGTTATAAAATATTTATTTTTGTCGGGGAATATTCGTTTGGTCGTGGAATATTCTTTCCGTTGGGGAATATTCGTACGACGGCGCAGCCATTTGTGGGCCCCATAACGGATAACTGTCGAATAAAGAAAATGACAAAATTGAGTTTTTATAAATAACGGCGTAGTTGTTACCGTTAACAGTGTTGGAATACCCGGTGGTTAAAATACAATAATACGCATTATTGCACAGTTGCACACGTTATTGTAAAGTATTTTTGAATTATTGATTCTTACGTAAGAAGGCACTACTCAATAATTGTTACAGTAATTACGGTTCAATATTTTATTGATTCAATAATTGCTGCGTTGATATTTTATATTATTGTTGCTCAATAATTGTCACTGCACAGTATTTTCCATTATCAGATCAATAATTCATATTATTTGGAATAATATTATTAGATAGCATTATTGGCATTGTCTAGAAAGTTCTGTCAAAGAGAGGTTTGGTCACCTAATTTTGCGCCAGTAAGGAGAAATCCTAATCTGAAAGCCCCCTCTTTCCTGGGAACGGCCTGGGTGTCATAATTGTGATTTTGTAATATTATTTGTGAATAATTAATTATTGATTTATATGATAAGGAAATATTTATTTGATGTGGATATAAATGATGGATTTATTTATGTGGTTTTAAATGAAGGAGTTAATGTTGAGGTGTTTTATCAGTATTTTGTCGGATTGGAGGTAATAAAAGATCAAATCGGTGTTATTACAGCTTTATTGTGTGAGTTATAATATTTAATCTGACCGTTGGATCGTTGTAATTTTTGGATATGTTATACATATATAAGTTGAGTATATGTCCACAAATTTTGAACCGTTAAAAATGAGCATATAATTTGTTATGAATTTTAAGAGGTGACTGATTCGAAAATTAGGTTATAAATGATTTTGGTAAAAAATTCTAGAATTGGTGGGCCCCACTTTTTGTTGGTGAGAAATGTGTTCAATTGAATTTTCAAATGTGGTGGGTGGGAATAGTAGCAGGTAAAGCCATCAAGTTGCAGGTTAAGTCTGCTTCGGCGTGCTAACATTTTTCTATAAATAGAGGGATAAGTTAAAATTGAAAATCACACCAGAATTCATAAGTTTTCTCTCTTTTTCTCTCTATATTATCGAGTGTATTTTGTGAGTATTTAGATACTTGGTGAGTTGTTATTCATCAGTGCAAGTTTTCTTCAGCGTCATATCCGATATCCAGTCAGAAGTACTGCTCTTTTGAGGTAAGGGATAGTACGGGATTTTAAGGGTTGTTATGTTTTTCAGTTCGTACTTCTTCCGAACTTCAGAAAATTCTGGAAAAATTTGAAATGATATTTTGATGATTTTTATTGAAAGTGTCCAAAAATGGTGATTTTTGGATGTATAGATTAAGAGTTATGAATTTTTTAAGAAAAGACTATTTTAAAAGTAACTGCTTATAACTCCTTGTGGTTAACTCCAAAATTGATGAAATTTGTATTGGGAGTACATGTATATGATAGAAGTATACTCTGTAAATTTCGAAAATTTTGGATAAAATTACAATTTATTATAAATGTCTAAATATTCGTCTGTTTTGGCCATATGAAAAATAGTAAATGACTTTTAAAAATTCCGGGAAAAATATATGTTCAATATGAGACTATATTATGCTAAATCCCAGAAAAGAAATAATTTTGGGACTGATTTGGTATTTTTTATGAAAATGGACTAGTTATGAGTAAATGAATTAAATATATTATTGAAGTAAGAAAATTGGAAAATAGGATTTTATGGCTTGAGAATCTTATATGAAGTATATGCAGATTTTTGATGAGGGTTTTGGTTATTGGTGATGAAATCTTATGAGTTTGGAATTTTAGGATGATTAAATGCATTATTTAGTAAAGTGTAAACAATTAAAATAAATTATTTATAAGTTTAAGAAATGTTATTTGAATATCATTATACCAAAATATTGGTATGGATTTTATTGTGGAATTTCTACCTTTATGTGTCAGGTTTATTATTCATGAGTTACTATTCACGAATTACTATTCATGAGTTACTATTCACGAAGTTACTATTCATGCATACTATTCACGAGTTACTATTCATGACAAAATTGGTTTCTTTTTCTAACCAAATTATAGTTATTTTATGAATATTACTCTTGAGATTAAAACTATATGTTGATCATATTATTTTTATTATCATATATAACATTTTTATAACCCTAATGATGATATTTCTCTTTGACTTGAGTGTAAAGATGGGTAGATTATTGGTATGATTATGACTATGTATTCTCTTTAGCCAGTAGTGCAAAGTTGAATTGTTGACTGGTATGATCGTGACCATTGAATTTATAATTAAATATCTTTAGCTTAAGTGCAAAGGTGAAATGATCAACATGGTTATAATTATTGTTTATATAAATTCTGAAATGATTATATATTTCTTTGAGATTATAATATATTTGGCCTGTATTGCAAATATGAACTGTTGATGAATATATTTGGCCTGTAGTGCAAATATGAACTGTTGAGGAATATCTTTGGCATGTAGTGCAAAAATGAATTGTTGATGAATATCTTTGGCCCGTAGTGCAAAGATGACATGTTGTTGAATATCTTTGGCAGTAGTGTAAAGATGAAGTTATTAGTATGATTATGAACAGAAAATGTGATTTGGTGTAACCATGATCTTTGATGTTTCAGGTAAAGATAGGTGATGAAAATTATCTTCGTCCTGGATGAGAAGAGGAATTTAGAACTACAATTATGATTATGAGTTATTCATATGATTGTGGACCAGAACTGTTGATTGATGTTACATGGATAAAACATTGTTGGTGGATTTTTAACATAGCGAAGATAATAGACTTTATAGTCTATTTAACTCTTCTAATGGATTGCTCGTTCTGCTGTAACTATGGTTGAAATTTTTATAATCTACCATATGTTCTAATTCTCTGATTTATTATTGATGAAGGCTATTGATAATTTAATTATCTTTAGTCATGATATTCTTTACTGGGCTAGTTGTGCTCACCCTTCTGTTTCACAATTCCTTTCAGGTAATAGGAGTGTAGTTGGGTCGAGCGGGGGTAACAGGGGAATAAAACGGTGGTCATCATTTAGTAGTTATATTTGGTGAATCAACTAGGGTGATGCGAACCCAACGTTGGAAGGGTGTGTTTCCACTATCATATAAGATGTCTAATGACATACAACCTCGTGTCATCATAAGATAGGATTGTGCTCATCCACTTACTGAGTATATTTACGAGCACTACCTATATAATCTTGGTGTTTGTTTGAAGTATAATTCTCATTTAGAGACAGTGGAGATAATGATATGTCAAGAGAAGACTCGCCATTGGAAATAATATGATTGTAATCTTCTCGTTTTTCTTTGGGGTCTATTGGGTCAACCAAGGATAATTCTGTGGCCATATGATATCTATCATAACCTAAACGCATGGCCTCCCATGTACGAAGGTTTCCTTGAGCACTTCCCAAAGATTCTAATTTTTAAAACAGTTTTTGACTATACCTCTATGTAAGGTGTCACAGTGACGTGCTATCCAAGGTTGGGATGAAAGTCACAGTTGGTATATATTTGTATCCAAACTCACAGCATATGTGTTGTTGTATTTTGCACGACAATTGTTGTAATAAAGTTGTAGTTCTTTTCTGTACCATGTATTTGGTGACTCAGAATGGGTTGGATGGAATGGACCTATTTTGGGGTTGTCACATTTGGTATCAGAGCTTAGGGATATGGTCTCTGGCGGAGATCAGGGAATATAACTAGGAGGGGAGAGATGAGTAAATCATTCGCTAGTGTGTCCTACTTAAGCTTATTTGTTGGTCAGTCATAATATCGGGATATTATGTGATATGTTAATTTGTTCAATTAACCATTATTTTGAAGCTGTATTCTAGAATGATATCTGAAATACAGGAGATGAGCAATGGAGAAATCATGAGGACAGGGAAGATGGAAGCAAGGTATTCTCAACTCTTTGAAATACCAGGTACGTAAATTTTGGGGACGAAATTTCATAAGAAGGGGAGATTGTAAGACCCCGATTTTTAGGAAATAAAAGAATTCAATTTTTCTTATAATAATAATTCAGTAAATGGTTAAATTGATAAAAGGTTAAAGTTAAGGGTGATATATGATTTTTTTTTCAAAATACACAAGTGGTTATAAAATATTCATTTTTGTCGGGGAATATTCATTTGGTCGTGAAATATTCTTTCTGTCGGGAAATATTCGTACGACGGCACAGCCATTTGTGGGCCCCATAACGGATAACTGTCGAATGAAGAAAACGACAAAATTGAGTTTTTATAAATAACGGCGTAGTTGTTACCATTAACACTGTTGGAATACCCGGTGGTTAAAATACAGTAATACGCGTTATTGCACAGTAGCACACGGTATTGCACAGTATTTTTGAATTATTGATTCTTACGTAAGAAGGCACTACTCAATAATTGTTACAGTAATTACTGTTCAATATTTTATTGATTCAATAATTGTTGCGTTGATATTTTATATTATTATTGCCCAATAATTGTCACTGCACAATATTTTCCATTATCAGATCAATAATTCATATTATTTGGAATAATATTATTAGATAGCATTATTGGCAATGTCTAGAAAGTTCTGTCAAGGAAAGGTTTGGTCACCTAATTGCGCGCCAGTAAGGAGAAATCCTTATCGGAAAGCCCCCTCTTTCCTGGGAACGGCCTGGTTGTCATAATTGTGATTCTGTAATATTATTTGTGAATAATTAATTATTGATTTAAATGATAAGAAAATATTTATTTGATGTGGATATAAATGATGGATTTATTTATGTGGTTATAATTGAAGGAGTTAATGTTGAGGTGTTTTATCAGTATTTTGTCGGATTGGAGGTATTAAAAGATCAAATCGGTGTTATTACAGCTTTATTGTGTGAGTTATAATATTTAATCTGACTGTTGGATCGTTGTAATTTTTGGATATGTTATACATATATAAGTTGAGTATATGTCCACAAATTTTGAACCGTTAAAAATGAGCGTATAATTTGTTATGAATTTTAAGAGGTGACTGATTCGGAAATTAGGTTATAAATGATTTTGGTGGAAAATTCTAGAATTGGTGGGCCCCACTTTTGGTTGGTGAGAAATGTGGTCAATTGAATTTTCAAATGTGGTGGGTGGGAATAGTAGCAGGTAAAGCCATCAGGTTGCAGGTTAAGTCTGCTTCGGCGTGCTAACATTTTCCTATAAATAGAGGGCTAAGTTAGAATTGAAAATCACATTAGAATTCATAAGTTTTCTCTATTTTTCTCTCTAGATTATTGAGTGTATTTTGTTAGTATTTAGATACTTGGTGAGTTGTTATTCATCAGTGCAAGTTTCCTTCAGCGTCATATCCGATATCTAGTCAGAAGTGCTGCTCTTTTGAGGTAAGGGATAGTAAGGGATTTTAAGGGTTGTTATGTTTTTCAGTTCATACTTCTTTCGACCTTCAGAAAATTTTGGAAAAATTTAAAATGATATTTTTGATGAGTTTTATTGATTGTGTCCAAAAATGGTGATTTTTGGATGTATAGATTAAGAGTTATGAATTTTATGAAAAAAGACTATTTTAAAAGTAACCGCTTATAACTCCTTGTGGTTAACTCCAAAATTGATGAAATTTGTATTGGGAGTACATGTATATGATAGAAGTATACTCTGTAAATTTCAGAAATTTTGGATAAAATTACAATTTATGATAAAGTCTAAATATTCGGCTGTTTTGGCCATATGAAAAATAGTAAATGACTTTTAAAAATTCCAAGAAAAATATATGTTCAATATGGGACTATATTCTGCTAAATCCCAGAAAAGAAATAATTTTGGGACTGATTTGGTATTTTTCATGAAAATGGACTAGTTATGAGTAAATGAATTAAATATGTTATTGAAGTAAGAAAATTGAAAAATAAGATTTTATGGCTTGAGAATCCTATATGAGGTATATGCAGATTTTTGATGAGGGTTTTGGTTATTGGTGATGAAATCTTATGAGTTTGGCATTTTAGGATGATTAAATGCATTATTTAGTAAAGTGTAAACAATTAAAAGAAATTGTTTATAAGTTTAAGAAATGTTATTTCAATATCATTATACCGAAATATTGGTATGGATTTTATTGTGAAATTTCTACCTTTATGTGTCAGGTTTACTATTCATGAGTTACTATTAACAAGTTACTATTCATGAGTTACTATTCACGAAGTTACTATTCATGGTTACTATTCACGAGTTACTATTCATGACAAAATTGGTTTCTTTTTTTAACCAAATTATAGTTGATTTATGAATATTACTCTTGAGATTAAAACTATATGTTGATCATATTATTTTTATTATCATATATAACATTTTTATAACCCTAATGATGATATTTCTCTTTGACTTGAGTGTAAAGATGGGTAGATTATTGGTATGATCATTACTATGGGTTCCATTTAGCCAGTAGTACAAAGTTGGATTGTTGACTGGTATGATCGTGACCATTGAATTTATAATTGAATATCTTTAGCTTAAGTGCAAAGGTGAAATGATCAACATGATTATAATTATTGTTTATATAAATTCTGAAATGATTATATATTTTTTTGAGATAATAATATATTTGGCATGTATTGAAA
This sequence comes from Panax japonicus, assembly GCA_020205505.1. Classification (NCBI taxonomy): domain Eukaryota; kingdom Viridiplantae; phylum Streptophyta; class Magnoliopsida; order Apiales; family Araliaceae; genus Panax; species Panax japonicus. The sequence continues at coordinate 51,338,323 of CM035100.1, forward strand.
ATATGAACTTTAATGAATATATTTGGTCTGTAGTGCAAATATGAACTGTTGAGGAATATCTTTGGCCTGTAGTGCAAAGATGAATTGTTGATGAATATCTTTGGCCCGTAGTGCAAAGATGACATGTTGTTGAATATCTTTGGCCGTAGTGCAAAGATGAAGTTATTAGTATGATTATGAACAGGAAATGTGATTTGGTGTAACCATGATCTTTGATGTTTCAGGTAAAGATAGGTGATGAAAATTATCTTCGTCCTGGATGAGAAGAGGAATTTAGAACTACAATTATGATTATGAGTTATTCATATGATTGTGGACCAGAACTGTTGATTGATGTTACCGGGATAAAACATTGTTGGTGGATTTTTAACATAGAGAAGATAATAGACTTTATAGTCTATTTGACTCTTCTAATGGATTGCTCGTTCCGCTGCAACTATGGTTGAAATTTTTATCATCTACCATATGTTCTAAATCTCTGATTTATTATTGATGAAGGCTATTGATAATTTAATTATCTTTAGTCATGATATTCTTTACTGGGCTAGTTGTGCTCACCCTTCTGTTTCACAATATCTTTCAGGTAATAAGAGTGTAGTTGGGTCGAGCGGGGGTAACAGGGGAATAAAACGGTGGTCATCATTTAGTAGTTATATTTGGTGAATCAACTAGGGTGAGGCGAACCCAATGTTGGAAGGGTGTTTTGCCACTATCATACAAGATGTCTAATGACATACAACCTCGTATCATCATAAGACAGGATTGTACTCATCCACTTGCTGAGTATATTTACAAGCACTACCTATATAGTCTTGGTGTTTGTTTGAAGTATAATTCTCATTTAGAGACAGTGGAGATAATGATATGTCAAGAGAAGACTCACCATTGGGAAGAATATGATAGTAATCTTCTCGTTTTTCTTTGGGGTCTATTGGGTCAACCAAGGATAATTCTGTGGCCATATATATGATATCTATCATAATCTAAACGCATGGCCTCCCATGTACGAAGGTTTTCTTGAGCACTTCCCAAAGATTCTAATTTCTAAAACAGTTTTTGACTATACCTCTATGTAAGGTGTCATTGTGACATGTTATCCAAGGTTGGGATGAGAGTCACAGTTGGTATATATTTGTATCCAAACTCACAGCATATGTTTTGTTGTATTTTGCATGACAATTGTTGTAATAAAGTTGTAGTTGTTTTCTGTACCATGTATTGGCGACTCAGAATGGGTTGGATGGAATGGACCTATTTTGGGGTTGTCACAATTTCTCCTTACTGACGCGCAATTTGGTGACCAAATCTCTCCTTAGACAGAACTTTCTAGACATTGCCAATAATGTTATCTAGTAGTATTATTAAAATAATATGAATCATTGATCTGATAATAGGAAATACTGTGGAGTGACAATTATTGAAACAACAATAATATAGAATATCAACGTAACAATTATTGAATTATTTAAGTATTTTAAAGAAAAGTTGAGTGCTCCAAACCAATTTTTTTTCTTAGTGTGGATTACTGATGGTATTAACTGAGTTTAACAACCCTTTTATATAAAGGAGTGTCAGACGAGCCGACCATTACTGTTGAGTTAGATCAAATAAATTATGGAATCATCAACGCACTGTTAAAATACGGTGTAGATGTGATTAAGTCAAAACTTTGGGATGTTATTAACCTGATCACCTAATAATACCTTATGGAGAGTTCGTTGTTTTTGTGATTGTTGAACATATTAAAGAGTTCTCAGTCTTTGATTGATGAACATTAATAATCAGTTCTTGGTCATTGTGTGATGTGTGGGTGTTTGTGCAACTTTTATAGAAAAACTTAGTTGAACAATTCTTGCTCTCTTTGCAGATATTCACTAATACTTAAGTTATCCATAATATTCACACGGTCCAAGTTGGAGACAAAGTAGGAAAAGGAAAGAAATCCAAGTTTAAGAAGGGACGATATTATTTTGGACGTAACTTTTAATTCATTTGGAGTTATGGAGCCCATAATATATCAAAACGAAATTAGCGAAGAGCCCTATAAAATCATAGCCTTTGGCCATGATGAATACCATTTAAAGCCCAAAAAAGGCCTTGAAAGAGGCGTTTTGGCCATCGATTGTTTTTTTGAAATTTTTTATTTAATTAGATATTTTTGAAATTTCATTAGTCCTTTCATAATTAGGGTTTCCAGCTGATAGTTTAGTATTTAATATGATGCGTTCATGTGTTTTAGGAACAACTCTTTATTATTATTCTAGTTTATGAAATACTTGGTTATTTAGTCAATTTATCCCAAACTTTGTGAATTCTTGTGATTCCAAAGTACATAGATTCAATTCCTGTGATTGTTTCTATTCTCTTTACCGTCTTCTGTTGTGTCAAATATACTCAGAGAGACACTCAGACTAAAGCAATTTTTAGAGAGTGAAAAACAAGGAAAAACAAGAAAATTATGAAACTACTTGTGCTAAGCCCCCTATCTTTAACCTACCACGTATACATACACATTAATTATCCACATTTTCACATTTTAGAATTATCTTTAATCTAGTATATATTAGTTATCCACATTTTTCACATTTCAAGATTATCTTTAATCTATCACATATTAATTATCCATATTTTCACATTTCAAGATCTAAATTTTTCTTTACTATTCACAATTAGTATTATATTATCCATCTTCTACATTATTGACTTAATGTATTAATATCATAGATATTTAAGTATATAGTGTTCTTCAAATAATGAGTATGTCTAACTATTTAATATATGTGACTTATAATTACGTAACGTTCCATTACTACCCTTGCTACGATGACAATTATTGGTTCAATAATGTGAAATAATTTGCATTTGTTATTATGACAATTATTGTTTCAATTATGTGAAATATTGTCCATTTGCTAATGTGACAATTATTGGTTCAATAATATGAAATATTGTGCATTTACTACAGACAATTATTAGTTCAATAATATGAAATCATGTAGAATACCGTAAATTATTGTGATGGAATTTTCAAGCCGTCACAAAATAAAAAAATATATGATGGCTCTTAGTGATGACTAATTTTACCAACATTATAGAGTATTTGTGACTGTCATTGCAATCACCAAATCTTATTTGGAAATAATTTTGTTTAGTAAGTCAACTCACATATGTTTCCTTTTATATTTTGTTTTAAAATTATAATAATGATCTGGACGTTGGTATAGTGGTAATACTCGTTATTTAGTTTGTAAATGGGAGAGGGTTCGAATCCTACAAGTATCATTTGATACAATTAATATAGATATAATTAATATAGTGAAATAAATTATACGTAAATAGAGATTCACGTTCTTACATTTGATCCCTAAAGTCTTATTTTTTTTGTGATGACTTTGACAATCACAATAGATTATAATAATGTGATTGTATTAATCATCACAAAAGCACTAAGCGTTTATGTGATTGCCAAAATCATCACGTAAAACCTTTCATGATGGGCGTATACAAGACGGCCATTGCGATGCTTAAAACCATCACGTAAACCTTTCGTGATGATTTTCTTACTTTTTGTGATGGATTTAGGCCATCACAAATGACCATTTTTTTAGTAGTGAATATTGTCCATTTGCTAATGTGACAATTATTGGTTCAATAATATGAAATATTGTGCATTTACTACAGACAATTATTAGTTCAATAATATGAAATCATGTAGAATACCGTAAATTATTGTGGAATACCGCGTGCTACTTTTCTTTTATCACCAGATATTTTAACAGTTAAAGATAACAGTTCCGCCGATAAATATTTTTTTAAAAGGCTATTTATGTCATTTTCTGGATCCGAAAATTATTTTATTGCGGGGTCCACCAATAATTGGTTGTTTCGATGCCGTCGTACTTTACCGAATATTACCCAAATTTTTTTGTTTCTTATAATTTGTACATATCATCTTTAACTTTAATTTTTTATCAATTTAACACATTACTGTTTCCGAAACAACAAAAAAATTAAGTTTTATTTATTAAAAGTTGGGGTCTTACAACTGGACCCTAGGGTGCCCGAATCTTAGGGGTAAAATCCTAGGTGTTCTCCCTTTTATTCATTTATTATCTGTCTCGTTTATTTATTTTTGACTTAATTTTTTTGTATTTCATTCAATATTTTAGGTCACATGTGAAACCTATTTTATATTTGGGTCACAGAGTAATGATTGGTTATATTCCAATTGAACGACTGAACATAATACTTTTTTCATTCCCTTATATCTTATATGAGTAATCTCATTCTCATCTTGATTTCATTAATCCAAAAGTAGTACTCTTAAGGAAGATTTACTCTTAACGCCTATGAACTCCAACTTAAACATGTTTTCGAAGCATTTGTGTGCGTCAGTGTTAATAGACCAACAAGTGCTTGAGGCAATGTAGTTCTAAGTTCTTAATCGAAAATTCTAATAAAATGTTGTCTAATACTACATTTGATAAAAATAATTAAATGGATACCACTTCAAAATAAAAATTAATAAAAGGCTAAAATACCGATCGAAATGATACATAAAGTTTTGCAGTTTCAATAACTTAATCCCTAAACTAATTAAATAAAATGACTTACCTAGTGGCTAAACTTTTATTCTTCTTTTTTTCCCACTTGCTTCTGTCCACCATAGTGTTCTGCAGTTAGAAAATCAGACGATAAATCAAACATGCAAACCACATGCATGTAACCGATATTTTCACTCGGTGATTTTATTTTTGCATTGAAAAGCAATCATATCCAAATTGAAAGAGCATTTGGGTTCATCAATAAGAGCTTATGCGATTTAGAGAGATTAGGTACTACTTTCATTCCGTAATAATAATCGTTTTAGTTTCATACACATGAATTAAGAAAATTATTTAATATTATCATTTAATAATTAAAATTTGTATGAAATTTCATCACTACCCTTTTATGAGAAGTTGAAAATAACTAATATAAGAGAAAAAATTTCTTAGGATAATGAGAGAAGTTAGGGGTGATATAGGAAAGTAAATAATTTATTTTCTTAGAAAGTAATTATAAACCATAAATAAATTTGAATAAATTTTTTCTTCTAAAAAAATTAATTATTAATTATGGAATAGAGGTAGTATATCCTAAATTGAGCAATATGATGTTGGAATAATGGAATTAGGGTTTCTTAGTGTGGAGTTTAATATGCAGTACATGAAACGGGTCTTTGCCGATCGATTCTTTACCAAGCGTCGCTATCGCACACTAAATTTCAGAGAACCCTAAGCAAAGGGACGTGTGTCAAACTTTTTGTTGAAGCTTACATATGCTTCCACATGCAACATTAGCCATTTTATTTTCTTGCTAGTTAAATATCATTTCCTTTATGAGATAGTTTTCCATTTATCCATGTGTTTTTCCAATTTAATAAAACGAAGTTCTGCAGAGCTGATGAGAGAGAAACTCCTTAATGGCCAACAAGTCCATGGTGTTTTGAATATACCTTAACCTTTCTTCTTTTCTTTTTTTTTTCAAAAATAAATATAATGATATCATATCATATTGGAGTGATAAAGTTAAATTTGGTGCCATTAAATCATGGAGCGAATCTTACTAATCCACAACCCAAAAACCAAAAAAAAAACACATCAAGGTCATATTAAAATATGAATAATGCTAGAGACACAAATTATTCTATAAACATTTTACAAACGGCTGATGTGGCATACTCCATCTCAGCTTTTTATGTGGGGCCGAAGACTACATTAAAACAATTTGTTGATGAGTATGCTGAGATGGAATATGTCACATCAATAATTTGTAAAATATTTATATAATAATTTGTGTCTCTAGCATTACTCTTAAAATATTTGCCAGTCTAGTTGCGAAAGACGACCAGCTACGGACTCACCACCAACTCTCTCGGGTTCTAAAATGGCCATCACCCGTCAGATGTATCACCCTTAGGTATATTCGGCTATGGTCATGCCTAAATACATAAGTGACAATCTCAAGACTGTCGCTGTACTTAATATAAATCTTTAGGCTTACCTAAATAAATCATTTTTTTCTTTAAAATTACTGAAGGGGGTTTATAATTAACTATCGTCCGTACATCAATTCTCTAGCTATGTTGTAATGATGTTATCTTAATGTTCTGTAAGACAGAGAAACTCTTCTACTTAATTATTTCTTCATGTGAAAACACTAGTTGTAAAAAGTACACAGAAAGCTGAAGAAACATTGTCCGTATCTCTTTATTCATGTGAATAAATAAAGTGGGGTCTTATTGTCTGCAACTCTTTCACATAATCAACTTAAAGAGATTTATGTATTTTACAAAGAAAACAAGGGGATATTCACATAAAGATCATGATGGGACCCCCTAGCTATACACCAACCTAGAGAGTAGAATTTGGAGGCAATATATGAATCCATGGCAAAGGGACATTTGACAAAACTTTTGGCAATCAAGTAATGTCCTGTCAAATGGGGTAGAAATCACTATCAACACAAAAAGCAAACAAATTCATTAGTTTATGATTTATTGGCCACGTACATAACCTATACGTGCCCGATTAACCCAACATTTGATTCTAATTATTTCAAATCTAAATAGGAGATCGAGTTCATTCACCTGAATTACCTCCAGTGTTTTCCTCCGAAGGGATTTTGAGTAGACATCAAATAAAAATATTTCAAAAAGGAGAAAAATACTTATATATATATATATATACACTTCTTCCATCTCATAATTATTACAACAGATTCTTGTCCAAGAAATCCCAAAAAAATTGTAACACTTTCCTTTTGATTAATTTTTGTAAAGTTAAATGACCTATTATTTACCCATGGTCATATCAATGATATTATTTAAATAAAGCTGAATCACACTTCTGTCTCTTCAAGTTGTCAACCTACTTTTAAAGTCGTTTCTAAAATTTATTTTCTGTAATTGAGTTCGTAAAGTGACATTTTGTGTCAATTCTAATTTTTTTTCTCAGTTTCACTTAAACCCGACCCCAATTTCACTAATTAATTTTTTTTAAAAAAAACTAAACAAGTTTTAAAATTAATTATTATCTCTAATTCAATTACACTAATTTCACTAATTTTGCGTAAAGTTTCTTAAAATGAGTAAAGTTTCATAAAATATAGATTCAAAAAAATTATTTTTAGAAAAAAAATAGATATTTTTTTCATTTTTTATGTAAAACTTTATTTTCAAAAAAAAACTATCTTTGTCATTATTAATTTAAGGGTGTAAATGAACCGAGTCGAAACGAGTATATATTAAGCTGCTCAGATTTGGTTTACAAAATTTATTCAATATAAAATAGGTTTGATTGAGACTCGTTTAACTACCAAGTCGAGCATGATCTCAAATCGAGCTCGAATAGTTTTAACTTTACTAACGAATATGATATGAGTATCAAATAGAAAATTGCAATTTGAGAGTTTGAGTAATTTATTGAACTTTAAAATTTATTCATATTTGAATCATTTATATTTCGAGTTAAGATTGAATCAAACTTTTAGTCGAATGAGTATGCGAATCAAGCTCGAACTGTTTGCTCATTTTACAACCTTAATTATTATATGTATTCTTAATATTAGAAATTTTAAAAACAAAAAATTAAAATTAAAATTAAAATACAAAAAAATAGTCAAAGATAAATTAAAAAACAATTTATTATTTTAAAAAAAGAAATTAAAAGGTTTTAAAAATATTTATTATTTTTTAGGAATAGAAATTAGAAATTAGAAATTAGAAATTTTTCATTTTTTAAAAAAATGGGTAAATTTTTTATAAAATATAGATTCAAAAAATAAAACAAATTAAAAATAAAACTTTAATTTCAGAAAGAAAAAATATTTTTTATAAAAAAATGAGTAAAGTTTAATAAAATATAGATTCAAAAAGAGTAAATAAAAAAAATTGTTTTCATAAAACAAAATTAGAAATTTTTTCTTGTTTTAAAAAATGAGTAAATTTTCATAAAAATAATTAAGAATTTTAAACTTTAATTTATTTAAATCTATATTTTATGAAACTTTACTCATTTTTTAAAAAATAAAAATTTATAATTTTTCTCCTGAAAATAATAATTATTTTTTAAAAAAATTAATTTCTTTTTAACAAAAAACTAAATTAATTTTTTTATTTATCTTTTACTGTTTTTTGTATTTTAATTTTTAGTTTTAGTTTTTGTTTCTAAAATTTGTAATATTAAGAATACATATAATAATCGTAAGGACATAACTACCCTTATTAAAATGAGTTGAGTCAAAAATGGGTCGGGCCAGGTCAAAATTTGGTTGAGTTTAAGTAAAATTGAGAAAAATGAACGGAATTAACATAAAATATCAATTTAAGGACTCAGCTGATGAAAAATAAATTTTAAGAACATTTTTAAAAATAATGAGTGATAGTTTGAATGAACAAAATGTTATTCGAAAATTTAAATAAATAATGGATCGCTTTCCAAAACTAAAAGTTTTGTGGCTTATATCTCAGGAGTATTCCAAACCTCACAAATACAAGGACCAGTTAGGAAATCAAATGAAAATTTAAAAAACTATTAAAATTTGTGCAAAAACTTGTGTTACAATAATTATGGGACAGAGGGTATATATATATATACTTTTGATGGAATAAAATATTAAAAGTAGTGCATGATTATGCCTAATGATTTAACTTTAGAATTCTTGGTTGGATTGAAAATGATCTCGACTCATCGAATAATACTTTGCGCAGAAATAGATTTCCGTTCGTCCACACACACACACACACACACACACACACACACACACATATATATATATATATATATATATATATATATATATATATATATACACGGTCCGGATCAAATGCATACCTCTTATCTTACTCACCCATGCTCACCCCCCTTTAGACGACGGTTTCGATCATACAACCGTCGTCTATACTTTTAGCGACGGACAATATATAGCGTCGCTAAAAGTATAGGCGACGATTGTATGACCGAAACCGTCGCCTAAAAGGGGGTGAGCACGAGTAAATAATATAAGGGGTATGCACTTGATCCGGACCGTGTGTGTATATATATATATATATATATATATATATATCGGTCCGTCTCTAAAGCGAACCTTAAAGAGCGAACCAAAGACGAACCGTCGTCTTTGGTGTCTATGACGACGGTTCGATCCGTCGCCATAACCATGTAGTCTTTGGCAACAGGTCGAACCGTTGTTGGGAGCAACCCATTTTTTTCCAGCCGCTACAGCTTGTAGCAGCTTATAAAAAAAAAATTTCTAAGTGGCCGGTACAAGCTGTAGCGGCTGGGAAAAAAGGGGTTGTTCCCCAAAAACCGGTTGTTGTGGATGGAGACCCATATATATATATATATATATATATATGGGTTCCATCCACAGCAACCGGTTGTTGGGAGCAACTCATTTTTGGCCAGCCGTAACAGCTTGTACCGGCCTTAGAATTTTTTTTTTATAAGCTGTAACAAGCTGTACCGGCTGGCCAAAAAGGGGTTGCTCCCCAACAACCGGTTGCTGTGGATGGAGACTCATATATATATATATATATATATATATATATATATATATATATATATATATATATACAGAACGGATCAGGTAAGGGCTCCCTTACTTTGTTAAAATGCGGACTTTTTTTTTTTATTTTATTTTTTGGTTTTTTTTTTAAACAACTAAAAAAAAATATTTAATATTTTATGGAACTGAAATTTTTTCATAATATAATGTTTTGGGCGTGTTTTGAATACCTATACCAAAAAGTGGTGGTACAGTCTGCCCAGACTGTACATACATATTTTGTTATACGTACCCAAATCACATCCAAAACACTGTATTATGAAAAAATTTCAGTTCAATAAAATATTAAATATTTTTTTTTAGTTGTTTAAAAAAAAACCAAAAAAAAAACAAAAAAAAAAGTCCGCATTTTAACAAAGTAAGGGAGCCCTCACCTGATCCTGACCCTATATATATATATATATATATATATATATTTCCAACTTTTAGAAAGCAAAGCTGCCTAGCTGATTAGAGGGAAATTAAATACATTTTACTCTCTTTTTTGATTAAAAGAAAATCATTCACATTGGAGGAAGTAAATAACTTTCTGCCATTAAATTAATCTTTTTAGTAAATGTTACTAATTCGAATACTACAAGAAAGTATAACGTCGAGGTTAAAAGTTGTCGGTAGACCGCGGCGGATCCATCTTCTAAATTTTCAGGGGATTAATTTCTTTCTCTCCCCATTCTCTATATAAAGTGCTTATTTAAAAAATTAATAAATGTGTCAAATTTGTACGCATTTTATTTATTTATTTTCAGTTATCTAGCCACAACGTTAATCCATAAAAAAAATTTCTTTAAAACATATTGTAATTTTTCTTTTTTTATAATTTCAAAAAATTTAGTAATTGTTTGTGAATTTTTGCTATTGTTTAAAATGAGGCTATTATGATATTTTTGCAACAACGTCGTCGACCCATAAAAAATTAAAAATTCAGAGATGAATTTTGGTATTTTGGTAGCTTACATTATTGAACATAATATTTTGATAGTTATTGAAAATGAGACTATCGTGTTACAATTTAAAGTTATGAAGTCTCGAAAAATATTATTAATTAATTGTAAATAATATATGTACGTGCATTATTTAATTAATTTTTTGATTTATATATTGAATTATATATCTTTTTATTAAAAAAATTTCTTTAAATTTAATCACACTGAACAAAGGGGCTGGATCTAGCCCTATTGGTAGATATTGCTATATATTCGTCGGCGAAAGTCAAAGGCTGTCTTTTAAAACCTTGTTGCCAAAGACGATCAGCCACTAAAACTTTCGCTAAATTTTTCACTGAAGCGCCATCTCAGATTTTAAAATGGCCGTCACACATTTAAATTTGTCAATTCGCTATTCTCCTTAGATACATTTGGTGACGGTCATAAAGTTTTTATTTGCTGTCGCTGTAAGATCTCAAATTATTAATAAATAAAATTTAATTTTCTCTATTTATTATTTTGAAATAGTAAGGGTTGATTTTGATTAATGTGGTTAGTTATGGGTAAAATGCACAAATATTTTTAATAAGCAGGTGGTTATAAAATATTCATTGTTGTCGGGGAATATTCGTTTGGTCGTGAAATATTCTTGCTGTCGGGGAATATTCGAACGACGGCGCAGTCTTTTGTGGGCCCCATAACGGAAAGCGATTGGATGAAGAAAACGACAAGTATAAGTTGTTTATAAATTACGGCGTAGTTGTTACCGTTAATACTGTTAAAATACCCGGTGGTTAAAACACAATAATACGCGTTGTTGTACAGTAGCACACGGTATTGCACCAATTATTGATTCTTACGTAAGAAGGCACTACTCAATAATTGTTACAGTAATTACTGTTCAGTATTTTATTTTATTGATTCAATAATTGTTGCGTTGATTTTTTTATATTACTGTTATTTCAATAATTGTCACTACACAGTATTTTCCATTATCGAAACAATAATTCATATTATCTGGATAATATTATTAGAAAATATTATTGGCAATGTCTAGAAAGTTTTATCTAAGGAGAGGTTTGGTCACCTAATTGCGCGCCAGTAAAGAGAAATTCTTATTGGAAATCTCCCTCTTTCCTGAGAACGACCTGGATGTCAGTACTGTGATTCTGTAATATTATTTGTGAATAATTAATTATTAATTTATATGATGAGGGAAATATTGATTTTATGTGGATATGGATGAAGAAAAATTTTTAAAGTAATAATTATTAAAAATTAATATTTTATCTTTTTCTGATAAAATAATTTATTTAAATATATTATTTTAATAATATATTAATGATGATATTTATACAATAAATATGGGATATATGAGTATATGAGGAGGAAGAGTATTTTTGTTGCATTAAATTATTAACACATGTTTTGTGTGTCGGTGGACCCCATTTCTTAACTGAAATTTGATTATAGCTTGTAAAATCGTCTGTTTATGGATTTCGGTCAATTTCTGTTTAGAATTTGGAAAAATTTTCTTCTGCAAAGTTGTAGATAATGGAATTTCCTATGGAAAGTCGTGAATTTCGAATTTTTCTGACAAAAGGGCTATTTATTATGAATTATTGAAGTTCCGAAGCTCTGAAATAATTAATTTTTGGAAGTTTAAAATATTTTTATTTACTAAAACGTGTTTTTCATTTTGTGGCTCTCATTTAACATGTGTTAGGGGCTGAATTCAGTTGGCAAAAGTGTGCATATGAGATTTTGGAAAAAAATATAATAATATTTAATAAAATTTATGCTTTGGTGTTCTAAGCATTTTCCTATAAATAGGGTGCTTAGGTTAGAATTGAAAATCACACCAGAAACTGAAATCTTCTCTCTCTTTCTTTCTCGATATATTGAGCGTATTCTTGTGAGTATTTTAGTACTTTGAGTATTGCTATACGGTGCAAGTTCTTTCAGCACTATATCCAGTATTCCAGTCAGAAGTACTATTCTTTCTGAGGTAAGGGATGTTATTTTCTTCGTAAATGATATTATTTCTTCAATATCATTATGTCGAAATATTGGTCTGACTTTTTATCAAATTTAAAACTTTTTATGTCGGGATTACTATTCATGAGTTACTATTTACGAGTTACTATTTACGAGTTACTATTCATGAGTTACTATTCACGAGTACTATTCACGAAGCATGATAATATTTTTTTTGTGAAATTTCTATCTTTTGGTATCGGAGTTACTATTCACGTATACGACACTATTCACGTATACGGCACTATTCACGAATACGGCACTATTCACCGAAAAATAAAATTTCTTCTTTTTGTCCAAAATATCTATTCTGGATACCAGCTTTGGTTGTATCTATGTTTTGATCATTCTTGAATTTTACTCCACTATAATTATTTATGAGATATTTTTGGAATTGAAATAGCTGAAATACGAATCCTTAATATTTATTCTTTTGTTTCACTGGATTCGTTTTCTTTAAAATATTTTTCATCATCCTCAGTCCTAAATGATGATATTACTGAATATCTTTGGCCTGTAGTGCAATGATGAATGATTTATTGATGAATATCTTTAGCCCGTAGTGCAAAGATGAACAGGTGTTGAGATGAACATGACCGACTGATTAATATCTTTGGCCCGTAGTTCAAAGATGAACAGGTGTTTAGATGAACATGACCAACTGATAAATATCTTTGGCCTGTAGTGCAAAGATGAATATTTGATTCCAAATATATATTGATTGATGTTACAGGATAAAATATCGACGATGAACTTTTAAATTCATATATAGAAGATAGTAGTTTGCATTCTCTACTTAACTCTTCTAATGAATTATTATTTCCGCTGCGAAGATTGATTTAAAACTGGTTGTCTATTGTATTCTATTAGATTTTTCCCTGTTGAGGACTAACGATAATTTGTTCTATATTATCTTAGTCATAATGTTCTTTACTGGGCTAGTTGAGCTCACCCTTTTCCTTGCTGTTCCATTTTTCTTCTCAGGAGGCGAGAATGTAGCGAGTACTAGTCGGGGTGTGGAATGATGGTTCTAGAAGTGGTTCTAGTAGTACTCACTATTCTATAAAATAGTGTATTAATAATTGTAATGAGGACTTATTTGAGTGTGGATATTGTCTAGATAACAATATTTGTATTTAGTCTCACAGTTTTTATGATATATTAATAAAGTTGTTGTGATGCCCCCAAAATAGGTCCATTCCATCCAACCCATTTTGAGTCGCCAAATACATGGTACAGAAACAACTACAACTTTTACAACCCATAAACTGTGAGTTTGAATACAAACATTGTCATCTAGACAATATACATACCCAACTATGTCCTCAATACAATTATTGATATATTATTTTACAAAAATGGTGAGGACTACTAAACAACTCTCTCAAGGACCATCAATTCATACCCCGACTCGTACTCGCTATATTCTCGTCTCCTGAGAAGAAAAATGGAACAAAAAGGAAAAGGGTGAGCTCAACTAGCTCAGTAAAGAATATTATGACTAAGATAATATACAACAAATTATCGTTAGCCTTCAACAGGGAAAAAAATCTAATAGAATACAATAGACAACAAGTTTTAAATCAATATTCGCAGCAGAAAATATTAATTCATAGAAGAGTTACGTAGAGGATGAAATCTATTAATGTCTATGAATTTAACAGTCCATCAACAGTATTTTTATCCCTGTAACATCAATCAATGCACATCTTGAATCATATATTCATCCTTGCACTACAGGCCAAGGATATTCATCTGTTGGTCATGTTCATCTAAACACCTGTTCATCTTTGCACTACGGGCCAAAGATATTCATCAGAAATCATTCATCTTTGCACTACAGGCCAAAGATATTCAATAATAACATCCTTTAAGACTGAAGATGATAAAAAAATATTTTTAAAGAAACGAATCCAGTGAAACAAAATGACAATGATTAAGGATTAAGGATTCGTACTTTGTTTTATCCATGTCCAAAAATACCTCAAAAATAATCATAGTGGTGTAAAATTCAAGAATGATCAAAACATGGATACAATCAAAGCTAGTATCCACAATAGATATTTTGGACGAAAAGAAAAAAAATAATTTTTCTGTGAATAGTGCCGTATTCGTGAATAGTGCCGTATACGTGAATAGTACCGTATACGTGAATAGTAACTCCGGCACAAAAAGTTCCAAATTTGATAAAAACGTTCACCAATATTTCGGCATAATGATATTGAAGAAAATAATATCATTTAAGAAGAAAATAACATCCCTTACCTCAAAATAGCATTACTTCTGACTGAATTTCGGTATAGTGCTGACAGAAACTCGCACCGTATAGCAACACTCAAAATATACTCACAAGAATACGCTCGATAATATAGAGAGAGAAAGAGAGAAAACTTTATTTCTGGTGTGATTTTCAATTCTAACTTAGCCCTCTATTTATAGAAAAATGTTAGAACGCCAAAGAAGACTAAATTAATATAATATCAATATTTACAAAACATTCAAGCCAACCACCAAGGAATCTGATTTTAGTCATCAAACACATGTTAAAGATGCCCACCAACCATTGAAAAACGTTTTTGTTGAAAATAATAATTAAAACTTCCAAAAATCAATTATTTCGGAACTCCGGAACTTCAATAATTCACAATAAATAGCCCTTTTATTAGAAAATTCGAATCTCGAGACTTTTTATAGGAATTTCAATTCTCTACAACTTTGAAGAAGAAAGTTTTTCCAAATTCCAAATAGAAATTGACCGAAATCTACAAACGGGCGATTTTACAGTCTATACTTAATTTTCGGTCAAAAATTATGTTTACCGACACACAAAACATGTGTTAAACATTTAATGCCACAAAAATACTCTACCTCCTCATATACTCATATATCCCGCATTCATTGTAAAAATATCATCGTTAATATATTATTAAAATAATATATTTAAATGAATTATTTTATCAGAAAAAGATAAAATATTAATTTTCAACAATTGTCACATTAAAAATTTTCTCCATCTATATCCACATAAAATAAATATTTTCTTTATCATAATAATCAATAATTAATTATTAAAAATAATATTACAGAATCACAGTACTGACAACCAGGCCGTTCCCATGATAGAGGGGGCTTTCCAATAAGGATTTCTCCTTACTGGCGCGTAATTAGATGACCAAACCTCTCCTTGACAGAACTTTCTAGACATTGCCCATAATGTTATCTGATAATATTATTCAAATAATATAAATTATTGATCTGATAATGGAAAATACTGTGCAATGACAATTATTTAGACAATAATAATATAAATATCAACGCAGCAATTATTGAATCAATAAAGTAATGAACAGTAACTCCTGTAGCAATTATTGAGTAATGCCTTCTTACGTAAGGATCAATAATTCAAAATATTGTGCAATACCGTGTGCTACTGTGCAACAACGCGTATTACTGTATTTTAACCACCGGGTATTCCAACAGTGTAAACGGTAACAACTACGCCGTTATTTTTAAACAACTTATATTTGTCGTTTTCTTCCTCCAATCGCTTTCCGTTATGGGGCCCACACATGGCTGCGTCGTCGTACGAATATTCCCCGACAGTACGAATATTCCACGACCAAACGAATATTCCCCGACAACAATGAATATTTTATAACCACTTGCTTATTTTGAAACATTTGCGTATTTTACCCATAACTATCCACATTAATCAAATCAACCCTTACTATTCAAAATAATAATTAAAAGAATTTAAATTTCGTTTATTAATTATTTGGGGTCTTACAGTTGTAGTTGTTTCTGTACCATGTATTTGGCGACTCAGAATGGGTGTTGTATACCTATTTTGGGGGCGTCACAGTTGGTATCAGAGCTTATGGATATGATCTCTGGCGGAGATCAGGGAATAGTACTAGGAGGGGAGAGACGAGTAATCCTTCGCTAGTATGTCATACCTAAGCTTATTTGTTGGTCAGTCGAACTATATGGTTAATATGTGATATGTTAATTTGTTTAATTAACCCTTATTTTATGGCAGTATTTAAGAATGGCAGCTGAGAATATTAACGGTGGAGTTAATGAGATCGTGGAAACACCTTTAATTACCACCTAGGGGAACGTACAACATGAAGGCAATATTCCTCCTGTAAACACCACCACTGAGCAGACGATGAACGACGGGATGTTTAGGAGCTTTTTGTAGTTCATGCAAAACCAGACGAGGGAGACTCGTGTACAGAATACGGGTGGAAATGATAGCAATGCGCGGCTTGTCACGGCCAAGCAGTTCAAAGAGTTGGGACCACCAGAATTTAAGGGAAAGCCGGATCTGATCATGGCGGAAACATGGGTCAAGCAAATTACAAGATATTCAATGTCTTGGGATGCACGGAAGAACAGAAGGTTCCATTCGTCGCCTTTATATTTCGAGGCGAGGCAGATTACTGGTGGGAGTCTGTGAAACGTACTCAGCCTGCCTCACTCCGCATGTCTTGGGAAACGTTTCAGAAAATTTTCAACGAAAAATACTTTCCTGAAAGTATTCGCCATATGAAGGAGGTAAAGTTTATTAGACTATAACAAAACAACATGACGGTGTCCCAATACGAGGCGAAGTTTGCAGAGTTATCCAGGTTTGCACCTCATTTGGTAGAGAATGAGGAACGAATGACGAGGATGTTTCTGAGAGGTTTAAAACCCGAGATTCGGCAATATTATATCTCTCATAAATTTTCTTTATATTCAGATGTTCTCAACAGGGCTCAATTATTAGAGCGAGATAGCGAGTACGTTCAACCAAGAGACCGCAACCAGGATCATACCGGTGATAGAAGTCATCAGAACAATGATAACCAGCGAAGAAAGAAAAATACGGACAAGAGCGACAACCACTCTGGTGGTAATCGTGGCCATGAAAATAGAAGAAGCGAGTCGGGGGGAGATTTTAAAAAGAGGAGATTCAACAATGACACTGCGAAGACGTCAGCACCAGCAGCAACTGGTTTTAAGGGAGGAGAACGACCACCGGTCGTATGCTATAAATGTGGAAAAGAGGGACACATCAGCCCAAACTATCCACAACAGTTCAAGGTATGCTATAATTGTGGAAAGGAAGGACATATCGCTCGAGATTGTACAGTAGCGAAACCAAGCCCAGTGGGGATGGTGACTCAAAAGGCTGTCCCAGAAAAGTCAAAGTCAACGGTTTCTGGAAGAGCGTTTGTCGTGATTGGTTAGAATGCGAGGAACCCGAATGAAGTTAGCACGGGTTAGTTAATTATAAATTCTTACGAAGTTTATACCTTATTAGATACGGGTTCTACCCATTCATTTATCTCTCCTGCTTATACTCAACGTTTAAACTTGACTCCGGAGAAAATTAGACTTTGACTTATCTGTTGAAACTCCGTTATGAGAAACTTTCGTTACATCCGCTGTTTATAAATCTTGTTTGATCCAAGTTGGCACCATCGCATTACCTGTTGACCTTATTTCTTTAAAAATACTTGCTTTTGATGTGATTTTGGGAATTAATTGATTAACTACTTATCATGCCAAAATTGATTGCTTTCGTAAGGTTGTTAGTTTTCATATTCCTAAGCAACCTGTTATTCGAATTCAAGCAACCAAACCATTGAAGTCAAACACTTTCATATCAAGCCATAAAGTCATTCGTTTATTGAAAAACGGATGTCAAGTTTTCTTAGCCCATGTTATGGACTTAAACAAAAATACGTCAGATTTGAATGATATTTCTGTTGTTGGTAAAATCCCTGACGTATTTCCTGAAGAATTTCCTGGCCTACTCCCAGAGCGTGATATTGAATTTTGTATCGACTTTGAACACGGTACAAAACCCATTTCTAAAATCTCATGGCTCCTATTGAACTTCAAGAGTTAAAAATTCAACTATAGAATTTGGTACCCGAGCCTTTATCTGGTGACTTCCTTTGTGGAATGCACCGAAGCCAGACTCTCTGTAGGGGACGCCATATTTGTGTGGTAGTAAACTGATAGGTGTCATTGTGACGTGCTATCCAAGATTGAGATATGAGTCATAGTTGAGAGCAACCTAAGTCAGTAATCGAAATACGTAGCTTTCTATGCTTAGTTGGTTATTATCGAAGATTTTGTGGAAAGATTTTATCGAATCGCTACTCCATTAACTCAGTTGACTCATAGAGATACAAAATTCGAATGGAGCAAGGAATGTGGGAAGAGCTTCGAAGAACTCAAGGTGAGACTCATTTCAGCACATGTTCTGACCATACCATTCTGGAAAAGCGAACGTGGTAGTTGACGTATTGAGTAAAAGATCGTATACGAGTACGAATGCGAGATTGTCAAAGACCCATTTCATATAACTTACAAATGATAGATATAGATTTAAAGACTCTAGGGACTTACGTGATGATATACAAGTAGAACCGATTTTTATCGGTAAAGTTAAAATCGCTCAGGCTACACACCGGAGCTGATGAATATGAAGAAGGAGGTGCAATAAGTTGTTATTCCAAAAGAGAGAATTGGCGATGTGAGGAAAGCTCAAACCTTCGATTTATTGGTCTATTTGAAATCCTCGATCGAGTAGGAACTGTGGCCTATAGACTTGTTTTACCGCCAAGTATGACTTGTGTTCATAACGTTTTTCACGTATTGAAGTTACGAAATTATGTGGATGACCCGAACCACGTCATTGAGTTAGAACCAGACGAGATATCCGAAGACTTAATGTACGAGGAGGTACCTGTCAAGATTTTGGAAAGGAAGGAGCATGTCCTACGCACGAAGGTCATACCACAAGTTAAAGTTTTGTGGAGAAACCATGCTATTGAGGAAATGACCTGGGAGTTGGAAACGGAAATGAAAGCGAGGTATCTTCATCTTTTCGAAACACCAGGTACGTACGTCAATTTCGAGGACGAAATTTCATAAGGAGGGGAGGTTGTAAAACCCCAAATTATTAAATAAAATTTAATTTTCTCTATTTATTATTTTGAAATAGTAAGGGTTGATTTGATTAACGTGGTTAGTTATGGGTAAAATGCGCAAATATTTTAAATAAGCAGGTGGTTATAAAATATTCATTGTTGTCGGGGAATATTCGTTTGGTCGTTGAATATTCTTGCTGTCGGGAAATATTCGTACGACGACGCAGTCTTTTGTGGGCCCCATAACGGAAAGCGATTGGATGAAGAAAACGACAAGTATAAGTTATTTATAAATAATGGCGTAGTTGTTACTGTTAATACTGTTGGAATACCCGGTGGTTAAAACACAGTAATACGCGTTGTTGCACAGTAGCACACGGTATTGCACCAATTATTGATTCTTACGTAAGAAGACACTACTCTATAATTGTTACAGTAATTACTGTTCAGTATTTTATTTTATTGATTCAATAATTACTGCGTTGATTTTTTTATATTACTGTTGTTTCAATAATTGTCACTACATAGTATTTTTCATTATCGAAGCAATAATTCATATTATCTGGATAATTTTATTAGAAAACATTATTGGCAATGTCTAGAAAGTTCTGTCTAAAGAGAGGTTTGGTCACCTAATTGCGCGCCAGTAAGGAGAAATTCTTATTGGAAAGCCCCCTCTTTCCTGGGAACGGCCTGGTTGCAGTACTGTGATTCTGTAATATTATTTGTGAATAATTAATTATTGATTTATATGATAAGGGAAATATTAATTTTATGTGGATATAGATGAAGAAATTTTTTTAAAGTGACAATTGTTAAAAATTAATATTTTATCTTTTTCTGATAAAATAATTCATTTAAATATATTATTTTAATAATATATTAATGATGATATTTATACAATAAATATGGGATTTATGAGTATATGAGGAGGAAGAGTATTTTTGTTGCTATTAAATGATTAACACATGTTTTGTGTGTCGGTGGATCCCATTTCTTGACTGAAATTTATAATAGCATGTAAAATTGTCCGTTTATGAATTTCGGTCAATTTCTGTTTAGAATTTGGAAAAACTTTCTTCTGCAAAGTTGTAGATAATGGAATTTCCTATGAAAAGTTGTGAGTTTCGAATTTTTCTGACAAAAGGGCTATTTATTATGAATTATTGAAGTTCTGAAGCTCCGAAATAATTAATTTTTGGAAGTTTAAAATATTATTATTTACTAAAATGTGTTTTTCATTTTGTGGCTCTCATTTAACATGTGATAGGGACTGAATTCAGTTGGCAAAAGTGTGCGTATGAGATTTTGGAAAAAATATAATAATATTTAATAAATTTTCTGCTTTGGTGTTCTAAGCATTTTTCTATAAATAGGGTGCTTAGGTTAGAATTGAAAATCACACCAGAAACTGAAATCTTCTCTCTCTTTCTCTCACGATAAATTGAGCATATTCTTGTTAGTAGTTTAGTACTTTGAGTATTGCTATACGGTGCAAGTTTATTCAGCATTATATCCAGTATTCCAGTCAGAAGTACTATTCTTTCTGAGGTAAGGGATGTTATTTTCTTCGTAAATGATATTATTTCTTCAATATCATTATGCCAAAATATTGGTCTGAATTTTTATCAAATTTGGAACTTTTCATGTCGGAGTTACTATTCACGAGTTACTATTCACGAGTACTATTCACGAAGCATGATGATATTTTTTTGTGAAATTTCTATCTTTTGGTGTTGGAGTTACTATTCACGTATACGTTCACGTATACGACACTATTCACGAATACGGCACTATTCACCGAAAAATGAAATTTCTTCTTTTTGTCCAAAATATCTATTCTGGATACTAGCTTTGGTTGTATCTATGTTTTGATCATTCTTGAATTTTACTCCACTATGATTATTTATAAGGTATTTTTGGACATGAAATAGCTGAAATACGAATCCTTAATATTTATTTTTTTGTTTCACTGGATTCATTTTCTTTAAAATATTTTTCATCATCCTCAGTCCTAAATGATGATATTACTGAATATCTTTGACCTGCAGTGCAATGATGAATGATTTCTTGATGAATATCTTTAGCCCGTAGTGCAAAGATGAACAGGTGTTGAGATGAACATGACCGACTGATTAATATCTTTGGCCCGTAGTGCAAAGATGAACAGGTGTTTAGATGAACATGACCAACTGATGAATATCTTTGGCCTGTATTGCAAAGATGAATATTTGATTCCAAATATATATTGATTGATGTTACAGGGATAAAATATCAACGATGAACTTTTAAATTCATATATAGAAGATAGTAGTTTGCATTCTCTACTTAACTCTTCTAATGAATTAGTATTTTCGCTGCGAAGATTGATTTAAAACTGGTTGTCTATTGTATTCTATTAGATTTTTTCCTGTTGAGGACTAACGATAATTTGTTCTATATTATCTCAGTCATAATATTATTTACTAGGCTAGTTGAGCTCACCATTTTCCTTGTTGTTCCATTTTTCTTCTCAGGAGGCGAGAATGTAGCGAGTACTAGTCGGGGTGTGGAATGATGGTTCTAGAAGTGGTTCTAGTAGTCCTCAATATTCTATAAAATAGTGTATTAATAATTGTAATGAGGACTTATTTGAGTTTGGATATTGTCTAGATGACAATATTTGTATTTAGTCTAACAGTTTTTATGTTGTATTAATAAAGTTGTAGTTGTTTCTGTACCATGTATTTGGCGACTCAGAATGAGGTATTGTATACCTATTTTGGGGGCGTCATAGTCGCTAGATCATCGCTAAGCATATTGAGAACTGTGAATTTGGATATCTCCGTTATAATTATTCTCAAATTTCTCTCAATACAGATTCAACGAAATAAATATTGATTTACTAATGATACTAGTAACATTTTTATTTGCGGTGTTGTATTGTGTCACTAATTAATTGCGATAAATTTTATTGTGTCTAATGTAATATTTGTGTATTTGAATGTATATTTTGAAAAATTGAAGAATAGATGTAAACCATTGCAAGACCATCACAAACGTAGGCATAGTTCCACTTTATCAGTTTTTCCCCCTATCATGAAAGGGTTTACTTGTAGGCATACTACAACCACGCATTTAGGCATAATACTACTTTCACATATGATTTGTTTTCCTATCGTGAAAGGGTTATCATGCCGTGCATTAATTCTTTAAGTATGTTCTAATGATGTAATCTTCATGTATAGAGAGAGAGATCCTAGTTGGTTCATGTGAAAACACTAAATATACAAAGTACTCAAAAAAGAAAAAGTATCATTGTCCATATCACTTTATTGATGTGAAGAAATGATGTGGGGTCTTACTGTCTAGAACTCTTTCGTCTGATCCAGATAGATTGAGAGATTAATGTATTAAACAAAGTAAATAAGGGTATATTCACATTAAGAACATGATGGAATCATTGAATTAGACCCAACCTAGAGTCTATAATTTAGAGGGTAGAGTTTAGCCAATTATTCATCAACGAATCGATGACAAAAAGTACATTTGACAAAATAACTTTTAGCAAGTAATGTCCTATCTAATAGGGCAAAAAATTATCAACTTATCACACTCCAAAGATATATATATATATATATATATATATATATATATATATATATATATATATATATATATATATATATATATATATATATATATATATATATATATATATATATATATATGGGTCTCCATCCATAGCAATCGGTTGTTGGGGAACAACTCCTTTTTGGCCAGCCGGTACAGCTTGTTACGGCTTATAAAAAAAAAATTCTAAGGCCGGTACAAGCTGTTACGGTTGGCCAAAAATGGGTTGCTCCCAACAACCGGTTGCTGTGAATGGAACCCCTATATATATATATATATATAGAGTCCGGATCAGGTCCGGACTCTCGCATTTTAACAAAATTCGGATATTTTTTTGCTTTTTTTTAAAACAATTAAAAAAAATAAAATAAAAATTATGGAACTTGAATTTTTACATAATACAGTGTTTTGGGTGTGATTTGGATACGTATAACAAAACATGTCTGTACAGTCTGTGCAGACTATACATATATTTTTTGGTATAGGTATTCAAATCACGCCCAAAACATTATATTATGGAAAAATTTCAGTTCCATAAAATATTAATTTTTTTTAGTTGCTTTAAAAAAAAAGCAAAAAAAAAAGGTCCGTCTTTTACTAAAATCCGAGATCCCTGATAGGATTCTGGTTGTATATATATATATATATATATATATATATATATATATATATATATATATATATATATATATATATGATCAGGTCCGGGAGTCCAAATTTTGTTAAAATCCAAAATTTATTTTTTTTTTTTTACTTTTTTTTAAAACAACTAAAAAAAGTTTAATATTTTATGGAATTAGAATTTTTCCATAATAGTACAATGTTTTGGATATGATTTGAATACATATAACAAAACAGGTCTGTACAGACTAAAAAGCAAAAATAAAAAAGTCCAGACGGTACTAAAATCTGGGAGTCCGGACTGGAACCGGACTCTATATATATATATATATATATATATATATATATATATATATATACAGCACGGATCAGGTCCAGACTCTCGGACCTGATAAAAAACGGATCTAATTTTTTTTTTGTTTTTTTTTTAAAACAACTAATTTTTTTTAATATTTTATGGAACTGAAATTTTTCCATAATACAATGTTTTGGGCGTGATTTGAATACCTATACCAAAAAATAGTGATACAGTCTGCACAGACTGTACCACCATATTTTGTTATACGTACCCAAATCACACCTAAAACACTGTATTTTGAAAAAAAATTCAATTCCATAATTATTTATTTATTTATTTTTAGTTGTTTTTAAAAAAAACAAAAAAATTCTGAATTTTGGTCCGGTCCGAGAGTCCGGACCTGATATATATATATATATATATATATATATATAGATTAAAATACAAAACTGTTACATCAATTTATCTACTCATGCATTTCGTAGTTCACGAGTTTGAATATTATATAGTGAATTTTTTTTCAACGTATAACAAGTAGTGCAAAATAATTAATACCTTGTGAACTATATATCGAATAATACAAATCAAAATAGGAAAACGTGCCTCCAAATAAAAACCTAATAATAATAAAAACATAATAATAAAAACCTAATAATAATAAAACCTAATAAAAACAAGTAGTGCAAAATAATACAAATCAAAATAGGAAAACGTGCCTCCAAATCTTGACCTCTATAGATGACTTCTGAACTATATATCGAATAAAAACCTAATAATAATAATAATAATAATAATAATAATAATTCTAGAAAAGATAGTGTGTCTGTGTGAAGGGAGTAAAATATTCAAACTAGTGCATGATTATGCCTAATGTGGGTGGTTTGACTTATTATAGCAACCAATGTTTGAGATGAACATGTACAAATGTCCCTCAAGGTTGATGAAATCGACAAAACACACGCAGAGAAGGGTTTAGGCTTTTAAGACGGCTAATTGTAAATTTATTCAAACTCCATAAAAGCACTAAATTTTGTCGGAAAATTATCTTCGAATTTGACTACAAATTAGAACCTTAATACGGGAAAATCTGGCTAAACTAAGATCGAAGGAAGAGGGAGAGACCGAAAGAGGGAAGAACGGAGAGTATGAGAGAGAGAGAGAGAGAGAGAGAGAGAGAGAGAGAGAGAGAGGATGAAGTAGCATTATTTTTAAATTTTATTTTATTTTTTCAATACTACCAGTGGCGGTACCAGAATTTTGTATTAGGAGGGGCCAATATCTTTATAAACAAATTATCATAATTAATAATTTTAAAGTAAATGTAAAAATTAAATTATACGCACTGTTTTTTTAGTATGTGTCAATCTATCTATCAAATTTGTCAATCTATATTCGTAGTAATTTTCAAGTAATATTTTTTCTAAAAATTATTTGTTCCAAAATTAATGATATAATACGATTTTATGGAATCAATTTGTGAACTATAAAATTCAAAATTTATATGAACTTATATAAATATTGATAGAAATAAATATGTTAATTAGTAATTAGTTTTAGTTAATTTATAATGATTTGTAATAGTTTTAATTAATTTGTGATAGTTTTTAGTACTAAAATCGATTCAATTTAAATTAATGGCTTTGTGGGCAAAATATGCTCTAATTTTGGAATAAACGGTATATAAATTATAGACACTCGAAAATTTGTTTTTCTGTTACTAATTATGCAGGAGGATAAAATCGTCTTTTTCACACTACAAAGATAACCCTGAAGGACCACAACATCATTTTCAACACCGAAGATAATTCCGGGAGATTCAGTTCCAACACATGAGATAACTCCGGGAGATCAATTTCCAAATCCGGAGATAACCCCAGGAGATTCAGTCCAAGTTCCAGAGAAAACCCCGAGAGTGTCAGTTTTCAACCCTGGAGATATCCCCGAGGGATCAAGTTCAAAACTCAGAGTCAACCCCGGGAGGTCAAACCAACCTCAGAGACATCCCTAAGGACTGTCAGAGTCAACAGCAGGTTGATATCGGAGATAACCCTGAGAAAAGACTCCTACAACTACACCAAAGCCGGAGACTACCCTAAGGATTGTCCGTGTTTTGTGAAAGTGTCAACTAACTTCACCCATAATAAGACTCCTCTTATTTATAAATGTGGGCAACCCTCCTTAACAATTAAGAAATTGCGTTTTATTTTAATTAATTAAACTCCTTTAATTAATTAGGCTCCTAATCTTATTAGGAATAATTAATTAAACTCTTTTAATTAATTAGCCTCCTAATTTCATTAGGATATATGAGAGTACTTTTATTAATTAATTAATTTCCAAACTCCTTTAGTATTTAAATAATAATAATAATAAGACTCCTCTTATTAATTTATATTTAATATTTCTAAAATATTAAATAATAAATATTAAGCTATTTAATTTATTCCGTCACCATAGATTAAATTAAATATACTTAACTTATTATTACGATTATGCCATTTGCTTCTTAAATAATTACTCTTCCTTTTATGGTGTGACCCTTTAGGTTCTTCATATTAAACCGGTTGTGAATAAATCAATTAGAATAATTTTTAATCTTATTTAAATAAATAATTTAAAATATTAATTTATTTAAATAAATAATATTTACTCTACAATAGGGATAAACATCCCTAGCGATTAACGACTTTCAGATAATATAGATTTCAACATTAATCATAAAAGAACCTTTGAGTAAATAGTTATCGTACAATTCAATCATTCAACCATATAATGTCCCAATTAAATATAAGACATGGAATTACTGTCAAGTCTTATTTTATTTAATTATATGTATTTCGACTCTTAAATGCACAACTCCAAATAATGCAAATTAGAAACTCCTTTCTAATTTCATTCTGCCTTGGCCAAGGACTACTGGGTTGTCATTTATCGAATCACATAAAACATTTCTCTTCTTTTACTAGAAGTGGTAGATTCTTTATTGATCATACATTATCTCCATGTACAACTTATTATACCCAAGTATACACTTTGATATACCTTAAGGGTCTTAAGGAATAAGTCAAAGTATAACTTATCATACACAAGATACTATGATGACCTCAAATCCAAGGATCACTTGTACTACTATCACTATAGGAATTCTATTGACAGACAAGTAAAACTTCATTAGGTATTCCTTAGTGAGCCACGTTTAGTGAACTTATTCTCTAATAAGCACCTACATACTTGCTTTAGTGTCTCAACACAAATGATAATGAGATCAATCATCCTCATCCAATGAGCAAGCAACGTATGTACCAATGTATCCGGATTCAATAATTCCCAATTTAGTAATCCAATGATTAGGAACTATTTTAGTTTTAAGCTTTCTAAGAATTTAGATCTCATTAGAATGATCATCATTATTATTCTAAAAGAATTGCTTAAAACTATGGGTTTATCACATATTATAAAGCAGCATCATGTAGATAATTAAAAGCCTTTAATAAATTAATATTTTTTATTAATAAAGAATAAGATTGTTACAAAGTATATGCTTTATCATCAAACATGATTGGCTTGTGTGCATACTACTTTCAATCTCCCACTTGCACTAAAGCCAATCGACATGGTATCTCATACCCATCTTCTCTAAGTGACGATTATCCTGCTGTTGGATAAGCTTTAGTTAATGGATATATAATATTATTATTGAGAGTCCACTATCTCTATAGTGATTTTCCATCTTTCAATGATTCTTATAATCAAATGAAAGTGCCACAACACATGTTTAGATCCAAGATGAGACTTAGGAACTATTCCTAGTTCTGTAATGAACTTTTCATCCAAACAATCAACTTGCAGCTTCATTTACAGCTATATACTTTTTCTTTATCACAAAACCAGCAACTCTTTGCTGTTTGAAACCTTTCCAATTCACTGCACCACTTTTTAAGGTAAACCTTTACCTTAAAATGGATTTTCTGTAGTCTTGGTCTGTTTGTAAAAACTTGAGTCTGTTAAGCCCTCTAGTTTTAATTTAGACCCACCATGAATATTATCACATCCTTAGTTCCAGTTAAGTACTTTAAGATGTTTTTCATTGTCTCACAGTGAACTTCTCCAGAATATGACTGATCAACATCAGGTCTCGTACATTTCATTGCATACATGATGGTTACTCATGTGATCTCTCTTTTATGATTCTATGGGGACTATTAAGAGAGATACACTCCAGGGCTCATCAACATTAGACATCTCTTGGAGTTTGCCATGTTAAACGACTTTAGCATCAAATGGATATATGTTCCTTAGGTTAAGTCGAGTATCCTCTTAAATCTATCTATATAGATTTGTATCCCCAATTAAGATACTCTTCCCAAATTATTCATGGACGAATGTTTTGACAACTTCATCTTTACTAATTGTAGCATTGGTATGTCATTATTTATCCGTAGTATATCAACATATAATACTAGGAATGTCACGGCGCTCCCACTGACCCTTTTGTGCACACCAGGATCATTCTTTTCTTTGATAAAATCAAACTCTTTTGATTATCTTATCAAAACGAATGTTCCATTTTTGAGAAGCTTGCTTCAATCCATTTCTTTGAATGTCTACAACTCTTACCTCATCGTATGTAACTGGATCATCATCTTTTATGATACGTACCTCATCATCATCATCCATGATGAATCCATACCTCCCAGGTATCTTCGGTACTATTCCAGATTTACAATTTGGTTGTGGTACAATATATAGTTTTATCTACATGTTCCTCTTATTTGACTTATAATGTTTTGTGGTTCTTGAACTCTTCAAGATCTATTATCCTCCCACTAGCCCCTTTAATAAACACATTTATCTTAGAAGGTAGCGTGTTTCGCAACAAACACCTTTTGCTAAGTAGGATTATAGAACATATACCCTAAACTTACTTTAGGATGTCCCACAAATCTGTACTTATCAAATCTTGTTCGAAACTTATTCATTTGAAACCTTTTTCACATAAGTTGGACAACCTCTTATCTTAACATACTTAAGATTAGAAATCCTCCATGTCCATAACTTTTATGGAGTCTTGGGGGCTGGATTTTGAGGTTACCTTTTCGTAGATATGCAACCATTTCTAGGACATTATCCCAGAAGGATACTAGAATGTCGGTAAAATTATTATGAACCGTACCATGTCCAACAAAGTACGATTTTTCCTTTCAAATACATCAATCAATTATTGCGTATCAGGGGGCGTCCATTATGAGAAAACCATTTGAGATGATCTTATTGCACAAGTATTTCTTTCTTGATCCGATCAAAGAATCTTAATACTTTGCCAATTTGTTTCATTTCTGAATTCTTTAAACCTTTCAAATAATTTACAATTGTATTTTAGCAAATACACACATTCAACTTTTTGAACAAACATCTCATTTTCTTATACTAGTTTATTCAATTTGCAAAATAATTTTTCATGTAAGTCAAGTACTCAAAATCCATTAAGTAATATTTTAGTTTTATGCAAACATTATTATTATAAATAGAACAACAATTGTTCTTAAATATAATACCAAATTAAGATTTCATTGTCCAACAATAAAATGGAAATAATATTTCTAACAAGAACTGGAATACAATAACAACTTATTGACTTAATAGATTTGCCTGTAGTTATTGCTAAACTATAAGTTTTTATGGCTAATGCAGCAACTTTTGCTTCATTTCCCACACATAGGATTACTTATCTTTGTTTAACTTTCTACTTCTGTTTGGTCCCTTCATAAATCTATATTTATGATAACCAAAGCTGGTATCCAATACCCAAGTAGAACCTTGACTTAAAGAAAAACTTATTTTAAATCATAGACAAAATTGTATTTGTAACCGAAACTTCACTAAGATTCTTCTGGTTAGCCTCAGTAAGATGCTTCTTGTAGTTTCTTTCCAGTGTCCAGGCTTATTGCAGTGGAAGCAAACTCATTTGCTATCCGTATCAATTTTGTTCTTATTATCCTTTGTTTTTGTTTTTTTATTTACCTTCTTAGAATCGTTCTTCTTTTTAGAAGATCCTTTGACCCCTATCAGTAAGACTTGATCTTTCTTGGTTGGAAAATGACATTCAACATTTTCCACATGTTAAGCAAATTAGCGAGGCTGATATCTAGCTTGTTCATATGAAAAAATCACAACAAT
Source organism: Panax japonicus (assembly GCA_020205505.1). Taxonomy (NCBI): domain Eukaryota; kingdom Viridiplantae; phylum Streptophyta; class Magnoliopsida; order Apiales; family Araliaceae; genus Panax; species Panax japonicus. Next base: position 51,368,532 of record CM035100.1, read on the forward strand.
TGTGAAAGGAGTCCGGGAGTGAGTGCAAGATCGAATCTTGTTTCAACTCTCCATCCATGACAAAAACTCGTTGTCATAATTATTCAATCAAATTGATCATGTTAGGGACTTTTGTATGTACTATAGTGTCATCGGTCATTCTAGATCGGAAGAGCTCCTTAAATATCTGATAGCTATCAGTCCTACTTTCTTTACCATTAACTATTTGATATGAAGGAATATAGTAGGAGCATCCATAGTTTCATGATAACGCTGAAGCTCGTTACTCATGGATGCGAGCATGATGCATTGAGCTAACTGTACATCATCTTGCCACTTTCTAAAAGTAGCAATCTCTTCCCCAGAGGCATTGTCTGCAACCATTGCAGGGATATGCGTATGAAGGACATAAGATAGCTTATCAGCCATGAGAACTATTATCAAATTCCTTTACCCATCCGTTTAATTCGGTACGGTTAAATAACATCTAATATGCTTCGCAATGATAGTAATTTAGACATTGTAAAATTTTGTAAATGAATTTATAATTAACAACATTTTAGCATATATTTTTTATTAATTACCAAAATAATTTAGGTCTTGTTTTAAATTGGCATCTCCCACTTTTTTTTTCAAACTATATTACCCTCAATATATATAGTTCGACAATTTCTAATTAAAGATCTGCTAGTGAGAATAAGGATCCCATTTCAAATGTATATAGCCTTGTGTGTGCACAACAAACTATATATAAATAAATAAGTAGACAATTATTGTCAATTACATCAACTATGCAACTCCTTGTACTTTGCCTCTTAGATCATAATGGTCAAGTGTGTGCACATCCGAACTAAAATAATCTAAGTTAAGTCATATCTAACACTCCATATATTCAAAAGAAAAACATTGTCCTTGTGGTGACACAACAAAATAACATTGTGCAATTTTCTGTATAAGCATCAAATGTGATAAAATTAACATCTCAAAGAATTAAGATAAGTCTTGTGGTGACACAACAAACTTATAATAATTAATTGATACTCTATTATTTTTATCATGCTAGAAGACGACGTTCGATATTCCAAATATCTTTGAATGCTTAGGACTTAATAAAAATAAATTTGAGGGGTTTGTTATTAATTTGTCTCATCTTATTTAGTGCGCGCGCGCGCACACACACACACACACACACACACACACACACACACACACACACACATATATATATATATATATATATATATATATATATATAGTATAAGTATGCACATATAGAATATTATATTCTACTCGGATTGATTAAAGACTTTTATTCTAGTTTGGTTTACTAGAGCCACCAAGTGAACCAAAAGGTCAAACCTTAGGGGTGCAAGAATTAATATTTAAATATAACTATTACATTTAAACCTGAGCTTCATTACAAACGGGTCTTCAAACGCTCCTTGTTCCTTGATCTACAATTCTTCAAAATAATTCTAACTATTCCTATTACAAAACTATTTAAAATAAATAGAAACCCTTGATCAGCAGTCAAGAGAAGTACATAGAAGGGAATTAGAATTTACATTAATAAAAATTAGAGAAGACGAGGTACGCATACCCAATTTAATAAAACTCATATATTCAAGCATCCAACTAAAATAAAATCTAATTAAATTGGTCAATAGTACTCCATAATCAATCCCATTTATTATCATACACATCACCATATGCATCAATAAATAACATTCATCTCATGAATAATAAGCATTCAATATATATATTGATATCATTTAATGGGTAAATTTAGTTAGTATAAAAACTAATTTTGAATCAAAATAAAATCCTTTATTTTAATCCAAATTTAAATAAAAATAAACCTCTTTTATTTTAATTTATCCAATTTAGAATAAAATAAACTATTTTATTTTAATCAAATTCTTTAATCAAAATAAACTCATTTATTTTAATTAATTATGTAATTCAATTCCAAGTAAAAAAAAACTCATTTACTAAAGGAAACACGGATTCTCTTTCCTATTCACAAATAAACTCCTTTATTTTGAATAATATGAAATCTTATTCTATATCTAAATAAACTCTTTTATTTAAGGAAATACAGATTCTCTTTCTTATTCACAAATAAACTCTTTTATTTTGAATAATATGAAATCTTATTTCATATCTAAATAAACTCATTTATTTAAGTAAACATGGAATCCAATTTTAAATCCAATTAGTTATCATAGAATCTAATTTCAACTCTAATTAGTTAGCGTGAAATCTAATTTTAAGATTAAAATAAACTCTTTAATTTAATTATAAGATTATTAAGAATATTATAATATATATATATATATATATAATAATAATAATAATAATAATAATAATAATAATAATAATAATAATAATAATAATAATAATAATCTTACCTTTCCTAGTGATTCACGTGAATCACTTCAGATTCATGATTACTTAAGTTAATACCATATCACGCAAATCAGCAAGTTATTTTAGCAAATATATATATATTATCGAAGGAACAAGATTTAGCGGTTACGCGTTTTGTTTTGTTTTTTTTTTAAAATAAATATTATACAACAAATTATGCCTAATTAAATTATTCTAAACACATATCAATATACATATCAAATTAAACAATTAATAATTCACATAAAGGTTTGACTCCGATACCACTGTTAGGTTTGTAATATTCATGAAAGCAATCAAATTGCACAAAATAAGCGAAAACGTAGAAAAATCAGAGTTTTAAATTTTACAAAACATATACTCGGATCATCCTTTATGCACAATTATTAATTAAACGAAAAGATAAAGAACAAGAATCATACTCTTGAAGATTCGAGCTTCCTCAGGTACAAGTTCACCTTCAAATCCTTTTCACGTTCAACTTGAATCCACTGGGGGTTTGGTTCCTTCCTTTGATCAACGTTAGTCACCCAAGTGTGTGGCCTCTAGAGGTGATCCACCAAGGAAGAAGAAAGATTTAAGAATATGTGTATTTGGCAAAACCTTAATTTTTTATCTCTCATATAAAATGGTGTACTCTCCCAACTATTGAAATTTCGTATTCACTTTTTTTGTGAAAGTGTCAACTAACTTCACCTATAATAACTCCTTTTATTTATAAATATTGGCAACACTCCTTAACAATTAAGGAATTGAGTTTTATTTTAATTAATTAAACTCTTTAATTAATTAGGCTTCTAATCTTATTACGAATAATTAATTAAACTCTTTTAATTAATTAGCTTCCTAATTTTATTAGAATATATGAGAATACTTTTATTAATTAATTAATTCTTAAAGTCTTTTAGAAATTAAATAACAGTAATAGTAATAATAATAATAAGACTCCTCTTATTAATTTATATTTAATATTTCTAAAATATTAAATAATAAATATTAAGCTATTTAATTTATTCTGTCACCATAGATTAAATTAAATATACTTAACTTATTATTATGATTATGCCATTTGCTTCTTAAATAATTATTTTTTCTTTTATGGTGTGACCCTTTAGGTTCTCCATATTAAATCGACTGTGAATAAATCAATTAGAATAATTCTAATCTTATTTAAATAAATAAATTAAAATATTAATTTATTTAAATAAATAATATTTATTCCACAATAGGGATAAGCCTCCCTACCGATTAACGACTTTCCAGATAATATAAATTTCAACATTAATCATAAAAGAACCTTTGAGTAAATAGTTACCGTACAATTCAATCATTCCACCATACAATGTCTCAATTAAATATAAGACATAAAATTACTGTCAAGTCTTATTTTATTTAATTATATGTATTTCGACTCTTAAATGCACAACTCCAAATAATATAAATTAGAAACTCCTTTCTAATTTCATTCTGCCTTGGCCAAGAACTGCTGGGTTGTCATTTGTCGAATCACATAGAACATTTCTCTTTCTTTACTAGAAGTGGTAGATTCTTTATTGATCATATATTATCTCTATGTACAATTTATTATACCCAGCATACCCTTTGATATACCCTAAGGGTCTTAAGGAATAAGTTAAAGTATAACTTATCATACACAAGATACTATGATGACCTTAAGTCTAAGGATCACTTGCTACTATCACTACATGAATTCCTATTGACATGCGAGTAAAACTCCATTAGGTATTCCTTAGTGAGCCACGTTCAGTGAACTTATTCTCTAATAAGCACCTACATACTTACTTTAGTGTCTCCACACAAATGATCATGAGATCAATACTTTTTATTACATATTATAAAGCAGTAACATGTAGATAATTAAAAGCCTTTAATAAATTAATAATTTTTATTAATAAATGAATAAGATTGTTACAAAATATATGCTTTATCATCAAACATGATTGGCTTGTGTGCATACTACTTTCACCCAGTCCACTCTTCTACTCCTCGAGTAGGAAATCCACTAAGGATATCTTTACACTTTCAGAATCTCACAGATTCCTTCAAGATCAGCAGTCTTGACACTTCTCAGTTCACTTTTGAACTCTTCAAGTCCAACAGACTTGGTACTTCACAGTTCACTTAAAACTCTTCAAGTACTTCTGACTTGGAACTTCTTACTTCACTTGATAGTAGTTGATGAGTTCTTGATCGGTTCTACTCAGTTGTCGTTTAAGCTTTTGTTCGAAAGAACTGAGTAACTGAGCAAGCTTTTTCTTTTCAGATCGTAGAGTTGAGCGTTGAGTGTTCTTCAGCGTTTTTGTTCAGTGCTTGCTTAATATTATCATCTGCTGATGTTTTGCATATATTATGTGTTTGAAATGTATCTGTTAAAGACATCCGTTGAAGCATTAAATGTATTTGACATTTCTGAGCTTTGATGGAGACTTTCTACACAATAGAATGCTATCTCAGCTAACATCTGAAAAGGTGTTTTCTGTTGACCCATAGTAATTTCATTAGCTTCTTTAATACGTTTCTTTGTTGTATACTAAGGATGACTGTTGTGTCATTGGGACTGCCGAGGACTTCAATGTTCATAATCCATTCCACATTTATTGGGATTTATTCTTAAACAAATGGGCAAGGCTCAATGTTTTTGATACATACAGATGATGCTCTACGATTCTAATCGTTGTGTCTTGCCACCTTGGTGCTTAATCTCATACTGGAAAAATGAGAACAATATGATTTTTCTTGAGGACTGGCATACTACGATCTTTACTTTCTTGTTTTGAAGACTCTACGTTTTCGAGAGCACACTACAATCTCTGAGTTGGCTCGGCAGACGTTTGGACTACTCTACGATTTTAGGAGAGGCCCTTCAAGGCAGACACACTACGATTCTCGATGCTCTACGATTCTGCCTTGGCTTCTGCAATTTCTTGATTAGCTCGATTGACTACGATTCTGTTGAAGCCTATCTATTACATCTTAAGATATAGATCAACCTAACAGCTTTGATCTCTTCATTTATACATTCATTTACAGAATGATAAACATTAAAAGCTTAGATCAACCTAACAAATTTGATCTAGCACTCAGTCCTTGTACATAAATTCCTTGAAGGACTTTACATATAATCATTAATATTTACTTTCAACATCAAATTTAAATATTCAATCTCTCAACACAAAGTATGGAAGAAAATATTATTTCTTACGAATACTGAACAAAATAATATCCCTTACCTTAAAAGGAGGGTATTTTTGAGTGGTATGGCGGGGATATTCTTGAAGAAAACCTACACTATTTTTTACACACAAAGTTTCTTTAAACTCTAAAGAAATACGTTCAATATTATAGATGAAGAATTCTCTGATTTTGGTGTGATTTTCAATTCTAAACTAAGCATCCTATTTATAGGAGAATGACATGATACTATTTGAATTTAGAAAATCACGAGTACACAATAAAGGTTTCACAGATGATTTTCACTAACAAATTCTGAAAAAAATTTGATTTTACTATGCAGCACTATGCACACACTATGCAGTACTATGCAACACTATGCATAATAAAACTTATATATATATATATATATATATATATATATATATAAGTAATAAGAAAAACTGAGATAACTTTCTCCTTGCGATTTTGAAAAATGAGTAAGTGGGGGTCCATGTAATAAGCCAAATCTACAATCAACACTTCATAAACCCCCCCTCTATTTATCTCAATTCACTTAGCTTCACTAAACACATTTTTAATAATATTTTTTTATCATTAATATTATAACTCACAATATTAATAGCCATATCATTCCCAGGAAAGAGGGGAATTTTCGATAAGGACTTCTCCTTATTGACGCACAATTAGATGACTAAACCCCTTTCCTCGACAGAACTTTCTAGTCCTTGTCAATAATGTAAATAATAATATGAATAACTTTTTCATCTCAATTATTGATTTAATAATATAAAATATTGTGCAGATGATACTGTGACAATAATTGAATCAATAATATGAGATACTATGCAGCAATTACTGTGGCAATAATTGAGTATAACTGAGTGACTTCTCACGTAAACATCAATAATCAAAGATACTATACAATACCGTGTGCTACTGTGCAGTCACACGTATTACTGTATTTTTATCACCGGGTATTTCAACAGTTAACGGTAAAACTTTTGCTGTTATTTTTATAAAATGTTATTTCTGTCGTTTTCTAACTCAGATAATAATTTCGTTGTGGGTTCCACCAATGATTGCGCTGTCGTACGAATATTCACTGATAAAACGAATATTCCCCGACCAAATAAATATTTTATGACAACTTGGTTACTTTGCAAAATTTATAAATATTACCCACAACTATAACATTATATCAAATTCACACCTTATTATTTAAAATAACATTTAGAGAAAAATTAATCTTTATTCATCAAAGTTAGGGTCTTACAATATATATATATATATATATATATATATATATATATATATATATATATATATATATATATATATAAGTCTTGCCTGGATTCCAAATTCGTGGCAGTTGATCGTCTATATATATATAACTATATATATTTACTGCTTTTATATATATAGATGTTTTAACTGCTTTCGCAATGTAGATATTTAATCTTCCAGCCCGTGGACTAGATTTGTCTAAATCTAGTTATCTCTAACTTTAACCAATTCAAAAGTGACTAAATTGGAACCGTTGAAGCTAGAATGACTTAGATTTATTTAATATAGTTTTCTTTCTAGCTTTTGTATATATTTATCTATCATGTGAGCATAGGAGCCATGAGATAGAAGATTCAGCCTATGAGTCTAGATTTGGTTCCCACGATGGAAATTTCCTAACTGTAGCCAGCTTGTAATTTATCTACGGTGTTTGAAATTCCTTGGATGACTCTCATGCCCATAAAGAGCCCGACACTGCTACATATCTTATTTTCTCGAAGATGCTTCACATCTCAAAAATAAAATCAATCAGGCCGAATACAAAATAAAATGGAAGTATCAAAGGCCTCAACTACTATTGAGCATAAGGGTTTGAAAACCTGTTTTTCAAAACATCACTGCTATATCTTGTTAAAATTGAACTTTTATATACAAGTCAATCCCTTTAAATATAGGTGCAAACGAGGCATATCACTACTTCTAGATAATTACACATAAGCTCAATAAACACACACAAACTCACACATATACAGATAATTAGGGTAATTAAAAAGTTGCGATAACCTTGTTTTCACAGAAATCGGGGGGTGCCTAACACCTTCCCCACTCTTAACCAAGCCCCTAAACTTAATGAATCTCAGTTTTTAAGGCCAGTTAAATAGTGTCCAACCATTGGGCCTTTGTGTAAACCTTTTCAAAATTGGTTGAGTTGGTACAACCATTTCAAATCTACCAACCGACGACTCTATATTTCAAATCATCGACATCCACATGTCAGACCTTTTTAAACTCGCCTTTTCAGACAAAACTCAACCAATTGAGAACACAAGAAGGGCAAGCAAAAAAAGGGTCACAATTTTCCCGACGTCGATATGTGGCGACTCTGCTGGGAACTCCAGTAAGAAGTCTTAAGCCGCTGTTCAACATTTTCAAAAACTTTTTTTATCTATTTGTGTGAATGCTGCATTTACATTGAATGGATGTGTACTAATGCTTTATTTACTACACTATAGTTCTTCGCATCATATCTACCTGTGATATTAGTGCTTCACACATGTCATCATTTTCATACGGTGAGACGCGATGTATGTGAATGTATGTTGTATGATTCCTGCACTAGGAGGCAAACTCGGTGTTTGATTACTAGACTCAAGGGAGACTAATCCTACAAGGCTCAGAAAAGGCACCACCCAGATTCGCTCTAATTGAAAGATCGGATTAACTTCTCATCCAATAAATTACAATGATCTGGGGACCGTCATGCCGAAAAGTCACGAGAATAGCCTATGATAAACTAAACGCGAAGGGAAGTCTCTTCATGTTTTCCCCTTTTAATTACATGTAAATTCAATTCCATGTACATGTCATGTAAACCTTAATGTAATGGAAAATATAAAGGATGATGTAAATATGCATTCCTTTCCCTATCAAGACCTGTTATGATATCCTGTCATCGAAACAACTGACATCTATTTTGCAGGAGAACATTAAAACACTTCTAAAATAGACACATTGCATGACATGCATCCTCCTCATGTTTACCCAGACTAAACTACATAGTCTTTTTGTAGGGAAACAATTGGTCCCGTTACCCGATCAAAGTCCAAAAAGGCACTAAGCCCACTTCCAAACATGGCTACAAGTGCCAAACCTATTCCTGTTTCCCGAGAGGAGTTCGAGGGAGTAATAAATAAGATAGTAGAATTGGATGTCTTTCTAAAAGAACAAAGTAAAAAGATTCAGGGCCATACAATGCCTACTCAACCAGAGCCATTCACTCGAGGGGGCTATCAGGGTATTAACAAAATGATGGAAACCCAGATACCTAAACCTAATTCTAATAAAAGAACCAACAAAACCCCTGAAATCACAAAACTCAGGGATGATCGAGAAACTGGGGATATAAGAAAGAAAGTCCAACAAATGGAGGAAACCATCCGGTCAATCAAAGGGACTGGAAACTATTGAAGTGTCATCTATTCAGATCTCTGCATATTCCTAGGGGGCTCGATATCTTGACAATATCTAAGTCCCAAAGTTTGAAAAATACAATGGGGTAGGTAATCCCTATACGCACCTTAAAGTATACATTGTCGAGCTAGGGTCTTATGTTGAAGATGAAAGCCTCAGAATGCAAATTTTCCAAAAAAAGTTTCACTGAAGAGGCTAAAGCCCGGTATGCCCGACTTGACAATGCCAAAATCCACAACTGAGAAGAATTGGCCCACGCCTTTCTAAATCAGTATAGTTTCCAAACTCAAATTACTCCAGATAGATATCAAATTACAAAGGTCAAAAAATAGAACGCTGAGTCATTCAGAGAATATGCCCACAGATGGAGGTGTCTAGCTACTCAAGTGGTCCCATCCATGACAAAGACTGAGATGGTGATGACCTTCATAGACATTTAAGAAACTCCATTTTATGAGAGGGTCCTAGCAGGCATAGGAAAACCATTCTCAGAAATGATCAAACACGGCGAAATGGCAGAGATGGGCATGAAGGCAGATAAGATTAAAGACTGCACTACCTTGGAAGCAGTCGCCGAGCATATACAGATTGGCAAGTTTACGAACGATCCCAATATGGTACCCGATAAAGACAATGAAGATGTATCCATCATTTTACAGGGGCAAGCTAGGAGCCCAACCTACAGTCCCCCCCATTTGGAAAAATCAAGAAAATATGTCATTCAACAACAGGCTGCATTCAACCAATGCTAGGACAAAAAGAGAAAATTTGAGGGAAGAAAAAATCGAGTGTTCACTCCACTGGGCGATTCCCTTAAAAATGTATTGGTGATGTTAATGGATTACAAGAAAATGTATTGGTGATGTTAATGTACTGGTGATGTTAATGCAGATCAGTATTATTAATATTAGGTCTTCAAATAAAGCTATATTACATGCGTAGCTGTAGTCGATGATACATGCAAGTTCTCTCTAACACAACCCTGAGTTATGATTCTTTCAAGTATGCTTGTGGTTAATCATTGCTGATTATATCACGTCCATTGATTATTGATTCACACTTTGTGCATATTACATGTGTTCATCAGGTATGAAATTGTTGATTATATCACGTTCTAATAACTTAATGTTTTGATGATGACTTGTTCATTGGTACTAAATTCTTTATTGTGAATTTCAGGAAATTGTTTTAAGAATTGTTTAATAGATTATTCAAGCAGATTAAAGACGATTTGAGTCTTAAGAAAAATATGTAAGGTCATTGCAAATATTTAATTTTTCAATACAAGGCCCTAGGACATTTTATGTGTGCATTTAATTATGAATAAATATTTTGTGCATGCCTAAAATATGTTTTTCATTGTTATCTGCTATTAAGAGAAATGATTTTATTTTGTTAGCATGCATACGTAAAAGTACTGTCCGAATTTATTAAGTTTTACATGTGTATAAAGAATTCATGTGTTGGAAACTTAAAAGTGGTTTGTCCCGACCGAGGTGTGATCATTATCTGTTAATAGCTAAATTGCATATTTCTTGGAAATACAAGATAATGATGGTACTTAGATGTGTTTGATATTTATCTGTTGGCATTTTGCAAATATTTTGGAACTAACATTTTGTTAAGTAGTCTAGTTTAAATAGAGTTCTGTGATATACTAGTGGGATATATTTTCAAGTGGATTACCTTTGAAAAGATCAGTAACATTAATAAGGCGGTAGTTATGATTATAGACTATATGTGTTTTACACGGAACCTTTTATCTTTGTGAGATATCCTTGACATAGTCTATATTTGTTATAAAAAAATATTTTCTAAACGGAAATAAAAATGTTACTTATCTTTTTGTTTTCTATTGGCAACGTAAATAAATTTTATGATATGCAACGAAATAATTTTGTGGGTCAAACGGTTGTTTTTCTGGCTATACAAAGAAGAATTGATTTCAGTAGAAAAACACAACACTCACAACACTTGAATCAATTATTGCACTTATATACTGAAAAAGTTATTTAATATTTTGGTGCAATTGAAATCTGTTGCTGTGCTACTATAATTCTGATTACATTCAGCATATTTTCGTGGGCTATAAATCGATAATATCCTTCTGTTATTAATTAATCATTGCATACATTAGTTGATCCTTGCATTGTTAAATTGCTTATTTGCTTTGATCATTAGACCTCTATAATTGTAATCTTATATTTTTAGACTAAGTGTTGTCTAAAGGTTTTTAAATCCGAGTGGATTAAGGTTTATTTACAAATAGGTTCAAGGATGCTTAGGTGCTTAAGGGGTGCATTGGTGCACAAGGAGCAAGTGTGCTCAAGTGAATTAATTGTAATTCAATTTGATAGAATCTATTTTTGTAACAAGATTTTTTAAAGAAATAACAGTGAGTCTCCAATACTAGTTGGTATTGGACGTGGACTAGGCTATTATTATAGAGGGTAATAGCTGAACCACGCATAAAATCTTGGCGTTATTTTATTGCTTATTTTATTATTTCTCAAGATAGTAAATTTTCTCAATAATTAAAATATAAACATTTGCTTGATCTTGAGATATTGTGTTAACACCAAGTAGTTTATTTGACGTATAAATTCAGCAAGATATTTTCTTAAAAACAAAAATTCAATTCGATAGGCTGCTTTCATTCAGCAAGTTTCATTCTTCGATACAGTAGGCTATATTCAATAGTTTGATTTTAAAGTTCAAAAATAGGTCATAGTATGTTCACACACTTATTCAACCCCCCTTCTAAGTGTGCCTTATCTGAATTTCATTTGGTATCAAAGCAAGACTCTACTTACTTTGTCTTAAAGGTGACTTGTAGGGAAAGATTCTAACATGACACAATTCGGGAACAACAATCAAGAAGGTCAATCAACCAATAGACCTCCTTTGCTGTTTGGAACAAAAAATTATAACTTCTGGAAATTCCGAATGAGGATCTATCTTAAAAGAGATCATTGGGAATGGTGGGTTATGGAGAACGGACTAGTCATTCCACGAAGAGATGATGGGACACCAAAGATCCTACTAGAAATGGATTCAACCAAAATCTACATGGTCTCATATGATTCAAAAGCAATGAACACACTTCTCAGCGGCATTGTACAATCCGAGATAGATATAGTCTCTTCATGCAACACAACCAAAGAGATGTGGGATACTTTAGTGGTAAGTCATGAAGGCACTTCAAAAGTACGAGAAGCTAAGCTAAGCCTGCTCATGTACGATTATGAAATGTTTAAGCTCAAAAAAGATGAAACCATCAAACTAGCTCAAGCAAGATTTCTAGTTCTTATAAACTCCTTGAAATTGCTGGACAAGACTATTCCTCAAAGTGAGATCAACCGTAAGTTGCTTCGGGCTATGCCCAAAAGGTTTGCCTCTAAAATTACTACTCTTCAAGATTCCTCTTCTATATCTACTATGGACACACTAACTCTTTTTGGTGAACTTGAGGAATATGAACATCAGTTAAAAAGGTATGACGATGAGGACGAAACTCCTTGAAGAAAGGTTTTAGCTCTTAATACAGGAAATGAAAACGAGCTTAATGATGATTCTGATGAAGAGATAGCCATGATGTCAAGGAGACTCAAAGGACTTCTATAAAGGAAGAATAAACGAAAGAATATCTTCAACTCAAATAAAGGCAAAGGAAAGAAAACTGAGGAGACGTGTTTTAAATGTGGACGCCCAGGGCACTTCAAAAAGGACTGCTTTTAATTAAAGAATAAAGGAAAAACAGGCTTCAAGGATAATAAGAGAAACGAGGCACTAGTCACTTGGAGTGATGAAGAAGAAGCCGAAGTTGAAGTTGATGCCAAGGATGAGATAGCTCAAGTATGCTTCATGGGAATAAAAGGTGAATCAAACGAGGTATCTAACTTTGAGTTTAATTCTTTGAAACAAGAAAATTATAAATTAAGAGAAAAGGATGCATATTTGAAAGACTTGGTAAATACATTAATGGGTGAAGTATATTCTTTAATAGATGAAAAAAAAGATATTGAAAAGGAATCTACATGTAAAGAAGAAAATGTTTTTATTGCTAAAATTAATTATTTAGATAATTACAACAAAATACTTTTCAATAGGGTAAATTTTTTGAATAATGAAATCCAAAAATTGACTAATGAACTGAAAATGAGAGATGTGTGTATTGATGTATTTAGTGATAAATCACATGTTAAAATTTCTCATAATGACGAACTTCAAAAAGAAATAACTTCACTAAAATCATCTCTTGCTAAATTCGTTTAAGGTGAAGAAAATTTAAATGTCATATTAGGTAAACAAAGACCTAATTTTGAAAGAAAAGGAATTGGTTATAATTCTATGCATAAAAAGGGTAATATGAAAATGATAAAGTCAAAATCACGTTTTAGATTAAATTATTGTTCACCCTTCACAACATGTAGAAATTGTTACATTAAAGGTCATTTGGACATAAATTGCTTTAAGAAAAATAAGATTAAAAAGGTATGGGTTAAAAAGGATGATTTACTTACAACTAACATAAAAGGACCCAAAAATATGTGGGTACCAAAAGGATGAATTACTTTTTCTTGACAGGTATGTCATAAGGCAATGGTTCCATCTCAAAAATGGATTCTTGATAGTGGATGCTCACATCACATGACTGGTGACAAAACAAAGTTCGTGGACCTAAAAATCAAGAAGAAAAATGGTACAGTTACATTTGGAGATAATCGAACCTGCGAGATAATCGAAAAAGGTAAAATAGGAAATGGTAAGGTAAATATTGATAATGTACACCTTGTTAGTGGACTTGAATTTAATCTTATTAGTATCAGTCAATTAATGGATAATGGTCATTAATTTAGTTTTGATAAAGAAAAATGCACTATTTCACATGGTACTAACAATGTTACTCTAGTTGCACAAAGAGAAGGAACTATATATACTATTGATTTTAAGCAATAAGATGAAGAATTATGTCTAGCATCTGTACAATATGAGGCTAATTTGTGGCACAAGAGGATGTGACATGTTCACATGGATTTAATCAAGAAATTATCCTCAAAGAATCTCGTCAAAGGGTTGCCGAAAATAAAATATGAAAAGAAGGGGATATGTGTTCCTTGTCAACTCGGGAAACAAGTAAGAACATCATTTACGGCAAAGAACATGGTATCAACCTCTTCCCATTTACAACTACTTCATCTTGATCTATTTGGACCAGAAAGACATCCTAGTATAAATGGTAAGTTTTATGCTTTTGTAATAGTAGATGATTTCTCTAGATATACTTGGGTATTATTTTTTAGAACTAAATATGAAGCATTTAAGGAATTTGAGAAATTAATCAGAAATTTGGAAACAAAATATATTCTAAAACTTGTAAGAATAAGAAGTGATCATGGTACTAAATTTCAAAAAGACTTTATAATATTTTGTGATCAAAAGGAAATTAGTCATGAATTTTCAGCTCCTAGAACCCCTCAATAGAATGAATTTATAGAAAGAAAGAATAGGACATTACAAGAAACAGCTAGAACTTTATTACAAGAAAGTAATCTTCCTAAAAAGTTTTGGGCCGAAGCTGTAAACACATCTTGTTATGTTTTGAATAGAGTACTTATTCGTCCAATTATTTTGAAGACTCCTTATGAACTGTTAAATAATAAGATTCCTAATATAAGCTATTTCAAAGTTTTTGGATCTAAATGTTTTATTCTAAATACTAGTGATAATCTAGGAAAATTTGATGCTAAATCTTATGAAGGAATTTTCATTGGGTATTCACAGAATAGTAAAGCGTATCGTGTATTTAACATTAACAAATTGAGTGTTGAAGAATATGTTCATATTCGATTTAATGAAACTCACAATGATCTTTCAAAAGAAAGAGATGAGGATGCAGGTACTTTAGAGATCTCAGTAAATCCAACAAATCGGAAGAATCTATTCAGCAAACCAAATGAACAAATCCAGCAAGATGAATTGGAAAACTCATAAGATATAGAACATGATACAACAAAAGAATTTGAAGCACATTTCCTTAACAAGAAGAAGTGATACATGATGTACAAATGCCAAAGACTGCGAGATATCTCAAGAACCATCCACCAGAAAACATCATTGGAGATATAAATAAAGGAATCACTACAAGAAGAGGATTGCAAAATTAATGTGCTTTTTCAGCATTTTTATCCCAAGTCGAGCCAAAGAATGCTAAGGAAACTATTCTAGATGAAAACTGGCTAATGGCAATGCAGGAAGAACTTCAATAATTTGAGTGATGCCAAGTCTGGGAACTTATGCCCCCTCCTAAAGATGTTTCTATCATTGGAACAAGGTGGGTATTCAAAAACAAGCTTGATGAGCATGTGACTATCACTCGTAACAAAGCAAGGATAATAGCTCAAGGATACAATCAACAAGAATGGATAGACTATGAAGAAACTTACGCCCCAGTCGCCAGACTAGAGTCCATCCTCATCTTGTTAGCATTTGCATGTTACAAGAAATTTACACTTTATCAAATGGACGTAAAAAGTGCCTTTCTCAATGAATACATCAATGAAGAGGTGTATGTAAAACAGCCTCCTGGATTTGAACATGAAAGGTATCCAAATCATGTCTACAAGCTAAAGAAAGCTCTCTATGGGCTAAAACAAGCTCCAAGGGCTTGATACGACAGATTGAGTAAGTATTTGCTTTCAAATGATTTTATTAGAGGAAAAATTGATTCTACATTATTTATTAAGCATGAAAATAAAGATATTATTATTGTACAAATATATGTAGATGAAATTTTTTTGGGGCTACTAATAATTTTCTTTGTGAGTGGTTTTCTAAGTGCATGCACAGGGAGTTCGATATGAGTCTAATGGGAGAACTTAATTACTTTTTGGGACTCCAAATCAAACAAACAAAGAACGATATGTACATCCATCAAACCAAATATACAAAAGAACTTCTCAAAAGGTTTGGTTTTGAAGGATCTAATTCAAAGGCTACACCAATGAGCAATTCAATAAAGCTTACGTCTGACGAAAAAGGTATAGATGTGGAGGAAACTAAATATCGAGGTATGATTGGATGTTTATTATATTTAACTGCATCTAGACTAGTTATTAAGTATAGTGTTTGTTTATGTGCACGTTTTTAAGCAAAACCTAAAGAATCTCATTTACAAGCTGTTAAATGAATTTTTAAATATGTAAGTGGTAAAATTAATTTGGGATTATTTTATCCAATCTGCAATCATTTTGTATTAATGGGTTATTCAGATGCTGACTATGCAGGGTGTCAAATTGATAGAAAGAGTACCAGTGGTGCTTGCACATTTTTAGGTTACAGTCTTGTTACGTGGCATAGTAAAAAGCAAACTTCAGTTGCTTTATCAACCACTAAGGGTGAATATCTAGCTGCAGGGAGTTGTTACTCTCAAATTTTATGGTTAAAACAAACTCTATGTGACTTTGATATTTTATGTGATAATGTGCCTATATACTGTAATAATTCTTGTGCTATAGATATTTCTAAAAATCCTGTGTTACATTCACGTACAAAGCATATAGAAGTTAGACATCATTTTCTAAGGGATAATGTTTCAAAAGGTTAATTAAATTACTTTTTATTCCAACAGAAAAACAGTTGGCTGACATTTTTATTAAACCCATAAGTGAAGAAAGGTTTTGTATGCTAAAGAGAGAGCTTGGAATGTGCATGATATAATTGTGATTTACGTACTTAAAATTTTATATGCAGGTTATATTATACAAATATGTTTCATTTATTTTCTGCATGATATCTGATAAAATATATCTGTTTGACATTCCTTATCTGTTAAAACTATATTCTAGATACACGTTTCTATTAATGATCAATGTCTATCGTCGGATATCATTTAATTGAGAAACGTAAAGAATTTTACCTTGAAATACGGAACAGCAACCGAACGGACTTTCAAAATTAAAAGGATGTTTGTCTTTCGGTGACAGACTTTTAATTGACTTCTATTTCTTGTGTCTTTATATCCTCAGCATTCCTCTTAAATCAGACTTCACACCTCCATCATTTACCCAAAACCCTTCGTTTCATTTTTGCACAAATCTGTAACACCATGAAAACCGGGGCTAGCAAGCGATCGTCTGGTAAATCAAACGACGAAGGATCTTCGTTGAAGAACGTTATTGGACTAAAAATGAAATCCAAACGAGTGAAAAATAAATCTTCTGTGCATGTGTCGTCTGATGCCATAATACTATCCGACGATTCGGATTCCAGTTTTTATTTCTTAAAGGCTTCAGAAGTAGAACCATCTCAACGGGGCAAGTTGAAGCAGCCAGTGTATGAAGAATATATCTCTTCACAGCTAGAGTCCCCTTTAAATTTGGTAAATCCATTTTCATCTTCCTTAGATATGCCAGAAAATTTCTTCAGAGGGTATGGTTTTGAAACTCGTTTTAAAAATTCAATTGCTACAAAGCTATTTGTTTATGAAAAATCTCTAGATTATTTTATTTCAAACACTGTGTTCTGGAAAAACTCTTCACTGCTTACTGAAATATCATCTATGTTGTTTCCTCCTACTTTTGCTTATCCTAGATTAGTTCAACAATTTTACACTTATCTTGAATGCAATGAGGATTGTTTTACAACATATGTTAAGGGAAAGTCATTGTTTTCACTAGTATCGATTTTGGTAGCATTCTTGGTATATCTTATGCAGGACCTTGTCCTTTTACTCTTAAAGGTGCTGCTAATATCCCTTTTCCTTCAATGGAACAACTTCATATTGTTATGAATAATTATTCTCTTACAACTCTATTTCTTCCAAAAACTATGAATGTGTGTCCTACTGCCTGTGTGTTACATAAGATGGTTAGGTATAATTTGTTTCCACGACTTGGTGGTGGAGCAGATTTTACCTATCAAGATTTAGTGGTTGTGGATATGATTCTTAAGGGAAAATCTTTCAATCTTTCTCAAATGATGTTGTCTCATATGCTAAGTTGTATTCGTTAAACCAAAAAGTGTCTTCATTATAGCAAGTTTTTAACAAAACTCTTCCAACATTTCAAAATATCTTTTGATGATGAAATCTCTATCTCAAGTAATGAGTTTATAGATACTGCTAATTTGACACAATCTCATATTACTTTTCATGCTGATGAGTTTGTTCGTCTTCTCCCTGACCCTCCTCCTATTTTTCCTAATCAAGATTCATCTTCATCTTCTCTGCCAAATTCTCATGGGCTTGACATTATGAATGTTCTAAGTGAGATTCTGCAAAATCAAAATTCTGTGAAAACTAATTTGGTCGATATCAGAAATTGACTTGTTATTCTTGAGAAAAGAAAACTACCGATAGATGCTCCAGAAATTAATAAGCTGTATCATCGTGTTGAAGATGAATTCATTGATCTCCAGGCAGGTTTTGAGATACAAATAATGGCTATGGTTGAAGCACTTCAAAGAAAATTCAATGGGAATACTTGTCAGTTGAGTCAAGAGGTTAAGTTTATTAGTTATCAACTCGGGGAGCTTGCAGATTTCATGGCAACAAGATTCAATGATGTGGGAAAGAAGTTATATTTTCATACTATGTATTCCATAATCCCAGGATGGCCAATGTGCAATTGGATGGCAGAATACAAGGGTGATTTTCTTGACATGACACTTCCTCCTTCAACTTTTATACCAAGACCTCCTCGATTTACAGTTGATTATTCTTTAGAAGAACGTCTTCATCGCATTCGCCATCATCCTTACTTCACTACACGTGCTGAATAGAGGGCTAATCTTGAGGACATTGATTAAATTTGATCCTATTTTCCATCCTTTTTGGTTGATGACAAAGGGGGAGAATTAGTTTCAAATAAGTTCGTACGGTCGTTCCTTTAATTGTTTTAATTTTCTGTTTTAAAGACTATGGTTTTTGTTCATTGGTACTAAATTCTTTATTGTGAATTTTAGGAAATTATCTCAAGAATTATTTGAAGGATTATTCAAGAAGATTGAAGACGATTTGAGTCTTAAGAAAAATATGTAAGGTCATTGCAAATATTTAATTTTTTAATACAAGGCTCTAGGACATTTTATGTGTGCATTTAATTGTGAATAAATATTTTGTGGATGCCTAAAATATGTTATTCATTGTTATATGCTATTAAGAAAAATGATTTTATTTTGTTAGCATGCATGCGTAAAAGTACTATCCGAATTTATTAAGTTTTACATATGTAAAAAGAATTCATGTGTTGGAAACTTAAAAGTGGTTTGTGCCGACCAAGGTGTGATCATTATCTGTTAATAGCTAAATTGCATATTTCTTGGAAATACAAGATAATGATGGTACTTACAAGTGTTTGATATTTATCTATTGGCATTTTGCAAATATTACAGAACTAACATTTTGTTAAGTAGTCTAGTTTAAATAGATTTCAGTGATATACTAGTGGGATATATTTTCAAGTGGATTACCTTTGAAAAGATCAGTAACATTAATAAGGCGGTAGTTATGATTATAGACTATATGTGTTTTACACGGAACCTTTTATCTTTGTGAGATATCCTTGACATAGTCTATATTTGTTATAAAAAAATAATTTCCAAACGGAAATAAAAATGTTACTTATCTTTTTGTTTTCTGTTGGCAACGTAAATAAATTTTATGATATGCAACGGAATTATTTTGTGGGGCAAATGGTTTTTTTTCTGGCTATAAAAAGAAGAATTGATTTTAGTAGAAAAACACAACACTCACAACACCTGAATCAATTATTACACTTATATACTGAAAAAGTTATTTAATATTTTGGTGCAATTGAAATCTGCTGATGTGCTACTATAATTCTGATTACATTCAGCATATTTTCGTGGGCTATAAATTGGTAATATCCTTTTGTTATTAATTGACCATTGCATACATTAGGTGAGCCTTGCATTGTTAAATTGCTTATTTGTTTTGATCATTAGACCTCTATAATTGTAATATTATATTTTTAGACTAAGTGTTGTCTAAAGGTTTTTAAATCCGAGTGGATTAAGGTTTATTTACAAACATGTTCAAGGAAGCTTAGGTGCATAAGGGGTGCATTGGTGCACAAGGAGCAAGTGTGCTCAAGTGAATTAATTGTAATTCAATTTGATAGAATCTGTTTTTATAATAAGGGTTTTTAAAGAAATAAAAGTGAGTCTCCAATATTAGTTGGTATTGGACGTGGACTAGGCTATTATTATAGAGGGTAATAGCTGAACCACGTAAAAAAAATCTTGGCGTTATTTTATTGCTTATTTTATTATTTCTCAAGATAGTTAATTTTCTCAATAATTAAAATATAAACATTTGCTTGATCTTGAGATTTTGTATTAACACCAAGTAGTTTATTTGACGTATAAATTCAACAAGATATTTTCTTAAAAATAAAAATTCAATTCGGTAGACTACTTTCATTCAGCAAGCTGCATTCTTCGATACAGTAGGCTATATTTAATAGTTTGATTTTAAATTTTAAAAATTGGTCATAGTTTGTTCACACACTTATTCAACCCCCTTCTAAGTGTGCCTTATTTGAATTTCAGAAATGGTGATAACCTTCATTACCATTTGGTCCAGTTGATTTGTTCATGCTTATTATTGACTATTCATTCTATTGTCCTGATCGTTCAGCTATGAAACTTGATTCATGCTAGTTCACAATTATTATATTGTTGAATGTTATCCAGCCTATTGTTCAAATTCTTTCAATCATGATATATCCTTTATTGAATTTATATTTGATGGGCAAACTTGTTGCTCACCCTTGCTATATCATGAAGATTAGGACGAATACGTCAGATATAGGCAAAGGCAAAGACAAGTTGCAGGAATGGATTAATATGCAGTTAAAATTGTATTAATATTGAAGGCAAATAATATTGTAAGTCCTGTAGTATATGAATTGTGTATTAATTACACCAAAAAATGGCCTCTAGTGAAGGACAAATCCTTCACAAGACATACTATATCACTCACAAGTGATTTACAGCGAAAAAGATATTTTCTGCACACGATTGCTCGTATTAGACCTCCTCGCAATTGGGTATCCTTTGATAAGTAGTAACTAAATGTTTTTTGTGAAGGATATATTGTGAATAACTTTTTATTCACAAAATGTATTTGGTAATGGAATATTATTATTTAGTGAAAGATTGGTTTCCTTCACAAATAATATTTTAAGAAGGACTATTTGAAATTAGTGAATAACTTGATTCCCTCACAGATAATATATTGTGAGAAACACATTTATTTAACGAGAGAATATCTTCTTTCACTAATTATAAATTGAGAATCTTTCTTCAAATTAGTGAGAGAAAAATTCCTTCACAAATTATAAATTTGTAAATAAAAAATTAATTGCTAAATAATCAAAATTCATTAAAAATTATAATTGATTTTTAAATCATTGATTTGATATTTATTATTATTATTATTATTATTAATATGTATAAGAAATATTAAATTTATTTTTCAAGTAAATATAAATTTTGCCATACTTTTTTCAAACTAATTGATAAGGTAATGCACAAAAAGCTAATAAAATCAAAACTTCTCATATAAATAGATCATAATACTCGAGTCACAATAACTACAAAATTTGTTATTGTATCTTGGTCTCACAAGGACCATAGTACCTAAAAAATTTATTAACTAACATAAGAAAACTGAAAGAATAACAATGAACTAGAAGGAATAAAGTGTGACATGTTAGATCCACTTCATCATCATTTTCTTCAAGAAAATCAAGGTTAGGCATGTAAACTTCATGCTGCAATAGAAACACCAAAATTCAATTTCAATAAGACGAGGGATAAGAAAAAATAAAACTGGTGAACTTAAATTAAAAAAAATAAAATAAAATAAAAACCTCTTTTGGCAACAGACAATGATCCTAAACTAGTATAGAGAACTCACCATGAAACTGAAGTTGGCTGCACAACTACTTTCTCTAGCAGCAGTTACATAAAGTGAAAAATGTTAAATATAAAAAAATAGGAAGATAGTTAATCAGGTAGTAAAATTTAAGGGGATGAAAACAAAAGGAATAGGTAATGAGGTAATTTCTCTCGATGCTACACCAAAGTTATGTTGAGGCTAGTAGAGTTATACATGAAATAGTAGGATAAAGGAGAGAGGTTGATCCACACCACAAAAACATATGTTATATTTGTATGAATTTCTAGAGCACATAACAATATATAATATATCTTAGTTTAATTAATAATTCAGTGAAAATAAATGCATGATAAGACGAAGCTCAAGAAAATAGTAATTAATTACCTGATCAAGAGTTCTTTTAATTGGAGGTGGAGGAAGCTGATCCTCACCAAGTCTAATGTCATTGTAATAACCAAATTTCCTTAGGAGAGTCCATGTTGTCTCCAAATGGATTTTTTCATGAATAGTGCATGGAGAAAGAGGAATCCCGTAAGAGTAAGACCACGATCGTTGACACCTTCTGGTAGTTTTTCTAGCATAACCCTCTTGACACCCACTATTTCAGAAGGTTGTAATTGAGCATTGAAACACTTGACCTGTTTACAATCATTACTAAATATCTCTGAATCTCGCTTACAAGACAACTTGTGAAAATAGAACTCATCAAGAAGCCCAACCATAATAGACTTCAGAAAAACAAAGACCTGAGTAGGGCTGTAAACGGTAACCTAAAAATTCTTATTCATCCGCATCCGTATTCGAAAAAAAGCGGATATTATTCGTATTAAAAAAAAACGGATATATCCGTATTCGGTTTAAAGGTATCCGTAAATAAACGGATACGAATACGGATATAGGCGTATTCGTATTCGATTAATATCCGTCCGTAAATATATCCGGCGGATACGGATATCCGGATTCCGATATCTGGAATCCGTATCCGAATAACTTATATATACACACACACACACACACACACACACACACACACACACACACACTTAATATTTACATAAATTAAGTTATTAATTAATGTAAATTATTAATTAATAATTTACCTATAGAAGTTATTAATTAATTAATAACTTACATATATATATATATATATATATATATATATATATATATATATATTTATATATATACAATATACACACACATATATATATTAATAATTTACATTCATTAATTAATCACTTACATTCATTTATATAAGCTATTAATATATATTTATATATATACACACGTTTAAGGACAACGGTTGAGAGGCGGAAGCAATGGACAATATAATTTTATTGTTAAAATGTGTTAGGTCTGAATTAATTTAAAATTAATCTAGAAGGGAGAGTTAAATAAATTAATTCACGTTTATGAATTTTTGGGTGGAGAGAGTATTTATCACTTTCATTTGCCTAATTATTTAGAAACTAGAAGTCCAAATATGTAAAATAAGTTCAATGTCAATTTTGAATCAAGTTAGATTAACTAGTTGTCACACATACATTATAACTCGCACTCTCCATAAATATAATGAAATCGAATAATTTCTTATAACCATGTAATTTATTTATTGAGGATAAATAATAAATAAATCTCCCATAAATATTACTATTCATTTATTAAATATTAATTTATTTTTCTTTTTTATTATTTAATAAAATTTGAAAGAATAATATTGAGATTTTAATTTCAATTTGATCCATCAAACAAAGTATTGATTACATTATTGAATCTTTTTATTTTCACCCAAAACGTCAATTTACATATTCCTCCCTTTATGATTAGGATGTTTAATTAATATGTATGGTTTAAATATTAAATTGTGTTTAATTAATATGTATGATTTAAACTTTAATTTTTTTTTCGTAAATATTTTGAATGAATTTTATATTAGGTTACTGATAAACGAATTCGGATATTCGGATATCCGAATAATTTGTCTATTCGGATAAAATAAACGGTAACGGATATTATCCGTATTCGAATATTTTTCTGAATACCGGATACGGATAATATTTTTAAAATCCGCCGGATACCGGATACGGATACGGATAGCGAATTAGTTTTCCGGATACGGATACGGATATTCCTGTATCCGTATCCGTTTAATACCGTTTACAGCCCTAGACCTGAGCATATACAACATATGGAACAAGAAATGAGACTTGAAATCATTTAATTCCTCATCGCTGAGGGCACCGTCCCTGTCATGATCACATATGATGAATATTCTTTTTAAAGCCCAAATGTATCGTGGCTTCAGAGTTTGTGCTTCCTGGTCAAATAGTGGAGCCGTGGGATGAAACACTGCTTTCTGGGAATAGTAGAAAACCTCGGGGATCTGCAAACAAAGAATTTTGTAAGCTCTCATTACAATTCATAATGTCATTTACAGTGCAACAATGGATGGCACAATGGCAGTCCAAGAAAGTATTAAAGTCAATCAGATGCTTATACCAATTGAAACAAAAGCAATTCAGTTTTTCCTGAATATGGTTTAGTGCCGAACATTCGATACACGTTTCAATTTCCCGAAACTGTTGCATTAAAGGTGACATCACCTGCTCCAGACTAACTGAGGGTAGGTCATCCCTCAAATCCAGCTTACAACCCACCACTATAACCGGCACCTTTACCTACTCAAACATATAAAGTCCACCTCAATATCAAAACATATCATAGAAAGACAAATGATAAGGCAATTTTCGTGTTTGTTGTCCTTGTATCTAGTCTGGAAATAATACCACAGTAAAATTAACAATTTGCCATCTAACGTTTGAAGCTGGATATGGAAGTATAAAGAAAATTATACCTAGAATCATTTAATGAATCTGACACAGATTGGGGCTCAGATGATAGATGATATAAACCAGATCATTGTTTGGGATGCTTCATGTCACAAGTTCCTGATAGCATAAAAAATTATTAGCTGGCAATTACTCCATCTTTAAATTCTAAAGGAAATTTGTACTGAAGTTATACATTTTAGAGTTGGGTCATCAGAGGTGGTAGTTATTTGGGTATTTCCTGCCTCCATATTCGAACCACTATTATAGGCCAAGAACTTCTTCTTGCCTCTGTAAAGAGGTGGAGCAGAGTGGCTTCTTCTTGGCCTTTTTCCATATGGCTTTTCATGGCATCTAATTTAAGCCCTTCGATCTTTATCCTCATCAACACATATTGTTGATGAAATGTGGTGCGATGGTTCAGCGCCTGTCATAATTCTATTTTTACCACAAGCCTCAAGACTTGACCACTTTATTTCATCAGAATATTCATCAAGGCATTTTGGGAACAAATAATAGTCTAGATTATCTACTTGAAAATTACAGATATCTCATTGGGAACTACCATAATCTTTAAGACCAGTTCCATGCAACTTGAAGTGGAGCAGTTCCCCAGCCAAAGTTATTTCTCATACTACCATAACCAGAAATGCAATCTTTATCTTTTCTATCTGTAGAATAGTTGTAACTAGCAATTTTAAAGTTCTTTTTAAGCAGATCTTCATCAATTAAATGCTCAACTTCGCTTAATATGGTCTTCATGAAAGGATTTGGTGTCAAACATTTAAAAGATGCATGTTTTGATGTGATTTATTGTGTTAATTTGCTTTATGAGAGTCCAAATGAAAGTGGTTCTCAGTTGAACCATCCATCAAGGCCTATTTTTAACAGTTCTTACTAAACCTGTTGCAAGTTGCACTGTTGTGCCAAATTGTTTAGAACCAATTTGACACAAAGCTTAAGATAGTAAAAATGTATTTTTCCCCAGTTGAGAAAGACATAATATATGTTGCAGCTCCACTAAATGCAGTGTTCCCAAATAAAAACATATACAATAGTAGCTAAGAATCGCATGTTTAACGAGGAAATAGATTATCAACATTGAGAAATAGAAAGTAATAGTGGGACTGATTGGCATTCGATGATAGTTTTGCTGAGAATAGAACTGTATCAAATGGGCATGTAAGGTCACTAAATGGTAGCTAATGCTCTAATTTAGCCTTGGTAATCAGATTCTACTATATATTCACAAAAAAGCCAAAACTAACAAGCAAGGAGCCCTATGTATGCGGAGGGGTGAATGATAAAAAGTCAAAACCATCACAAAGCTAGCTTTCAATCTTCTGAGCATAGAATCCTAGAAGATAAAAAAAAATCTGACCACAGGTGAATATAATTTGAACTCCATTTCTAAAACAAAGTTTAGTCACCTAACAAAAATTTATAACAGTTATAA
Organism: Panax japonicus; assembly: GCA_020205505.1. Classification (NCBI taxonomy): domain Eukaryota; kingdom Viridiplantae; phylum Streptophyta; class Magnoliopsida; order Apiales; family Araliaceae; genus Panax; species Panax japonicus. The sequence continues at coordinate 51,394,798 of CM035100.1, forward strand.
GCAAAACAATAAGTTTTAACAAAATAACATGGTTCAGGTCACTAAAACATTACCTCATCAAGGGGCTATAAATATATAGAAAGATCAAACATGTTAGGTTGATCTAATGATGTAATAGATAGGATTGTTTGATCGTCGAGCACTGCACCAGAAATCGTAGTCTGCCAAGAGAGTCAAGGAAAACTCGAGAGCTATTGAGGCAGAATCGTAGTCTGCAAGATAATAGATCTCGGAGTTCGTAGACTGCCAGGAGAGACAAGGAAATATCGTAGTGTGTCGAGGAGAACTTCCTCAGAGCCGTAGTCTGCTGAGGAAGTCATGTTTAAAATCGTAGAGACAGCCTGCCTATGAGCCGACCGAGCATCTGCCGGAGCCAAGTCAAGAATCATAGACTACACTCAGAGTTGTAGAGTCAACTGATCATATCAGAGGTAGAGATCTTAGTCCAGCAAGATCAGATAAAGACAACGAACACAAAGTCAGAAATCATAGAGTGTCAAGATCTGATCTCGGAGTCGTAGTGTCTACACAGCCGAAGCTGAATCGTAGAGTGTAGAACTAAGACTTCAATAAATGTGCTCACAACGTCAAGGCAGAATCATAGAGCAAATACGATTCTCAATAAATGAGCACTCCTAGAATATCCAAAGGAACCAAGCCTTTGGTTGGTACTGCAAAGAAACATCCCACCTGAAGAAAACCAGAGAGCACTCAACGAATGGCATGTAAGCTAACAGAAGATCTAAGCATCAACCTAATCAACATCCAGATTGAGTTGGGAAGCCATTCAAGATGAAGTCTTCCAAAAGTTGATCAGAAGAAGACTTCAGTAATTGACTAAGAAAAGTCAGCAAGTGCAGTAGATGTCCGATAAATAGAAGACAATGATCTTGGAAGCAACCAGGATCGTAGTGTTTGCCAAACAAAGAAGGAACTGATGGAGTGTACATAAAGATACTGGTCAACCTCTGAAGAATAAGGCTAAAATGATTAAGCATTGGGTCAGTCCATTGATGATAAGTGAACGGGAGATCACAAGGAGAAAGTAAGCTGGAAACGCCACAAATCTGAAGTGACTTACTATTCAGAAAGGGCCAAAACAAGGAGTCAAGCCATCAGTATCTGAGAGCAGTTGAGGTAAATAGAAGTGTTGAGGCACTACATAATAGAAGGAAGAGGTGTTCTACATTAAAGATCCAATCAACACTCTTCAAGATCGTAGTGTTGTCTCTACCTGTCAACTAGACACTACGATCAGGTCCAAGAAGATATGTATAAGAATCGTAGAGTTTGAACAGCTGAAGATTGAAGCATTGACAACGGTTTAATCTGAAGATTGATATTCGAATAGAGCTTATTGGGAGCATCGATGCAAAAGGACAACCTCTGATCGAGAAATTAGAAAGGGGAAATAAAGTTGACTACTTGCCCGAGGTATAAAATTAACATCTCTGACGGGGTAGGTGAAACAGTAGAGTGCAGTGTCAGAAAGTCATGTCATGTCACATCTGCAGTCTATACCAAACAACTAAAGATCTGTGAAGCAATTAAAATACCTCCCAACGGCTACATTCCAACGGGAAGATTGTGAAAGACTATAAATTAACAAGAGCTTCACAGATCAAAGTTTACTGCAGTTGCTGTTTTTGGAGAAATGGTGGACTGATCTAACCAACGTAAAATAGTAAGTGACCAATGAATGTCCGAAGGCTCACTCTACGATCCACCAAGAACACTTAGAGACAGACAAAGAAAGAAGTAAAAGTGAGAGTTATACATTGTAGAAGTGAGAGTTCTATGGGAAGACTCTAAGTACCAGAGAGAAGAACTTACAGTCATCTTAGCAAGTCCATCATGAGAAGGCATCAAGTATTAAGAAAGTAGATCACCAACGCCATCATGGTGTCAAGCATGAGAAAGTTTTTAAGTACCTAGTAGAAGAGCTTACAGTAATCTTAGAAACCCATCACGTGTAGCCATCAAGTATCAAGAAGAATCATCTTCAAGGCAGCTCATCAAGGGGATCATCAGAAGTGATGGAGTACTTGAAGAAGCTGAGCATCATACAACCCTCAACTGCACTTCAAGGATGATCACGCTAAGCTGCTAAGTAAAGAAGATGTTTACAGCTTAAAGACATCTTAGCGGATCAGCACCAACTCCAACAAACAAATAGACAACTCAACAAAAAGAAGCCAGAGCCTAAGGGGTCCTTGTCTGGAGGGAATAAAATGAAGTTCCAAGCCTTCTGGGCTTGAAGAGTTCCTAGGGAACTAGAGAAGTTCCAAGACTGCTGGCCTTGAAGAGTTCTTAGTGAACTGAAGTCCTAAGGCTGCTGACCTTGAAGGAATCTTAGTGATTCAGGGTGTTGCCCTTCTTTGGTAGAAATCCTGCTAGTTAAAAGCAGGAGAGTGGATTAGGAGCTTGAGTCTCTGAACCACTTAAAACCCCTTGTGTCTTTTACTTTATGTCATTTACATTTTGTACATTAACTGCTATAATTGCTATGTATGTTTTAACTGCTTACTACTGAATTAACTCTACGAACAATGTATATCTAATTATGAATATATCAATGAAGGGGATCTTTTACTTATTCCGCTTTGCTTGAAAAGATTCTTATGTTTGTCATATGATAATTCATGAGCAATACAAAAAAAATGAGAAAAGTATTTGAAATTAAAAAGGATCTATTCAACCCCCCTTTCTAGATCTATATTGTGCCTACTAGGAACTAACAATTGGTATCAGAGCAGGTTCTCATGCTATATTCAAAAGCTAATCACTTTAAGTCTGATCCTAGGCACACACATTGTTCTAAACTTAGTTTAGTAGTAAGTCACTTGTTATATGCAGATGAGCTCACGCGTTGGAAATATTATGTACATATAAATATGTATATACACCTGAAGCTGCTCAGATTAGTCCATGTTCTTGATTGCCATATCAACAAGGCCAATCCTTGCTCGCGGTTAATCTTGTAGTCTGAAGACCAGGCTAGAAAGCTCAAGAGACATCTACAGAAAAGAGTTAAACATCCACTAGCCTGAAAAGATAAAAAGGTCATACATGCTAAGAAATGATTATCCAAAGAAGAACTTCTCAAACATATATCTGGCCAACTAGTAGCTGGATTTAAACCTTGTAAACTTAAGGATGTCAACGATCTAAAGATGCTGAGATTCTCTTAGCTTGCATCTTCAAGACCACAACTGATTGATTGAAGGTCAACTGGAGCAAAAAGCTCTCAGGAGCAAATGAGTAACTATGCACATCAATGCCTAACCTCAGTACATCTAAGAGAAATGACTGTTAAGAAATTAACAGCAGAAAGGTACGATTCCTCACTAATATAATTGGGTACATCATGTTGCATCTCCTTATAAGCTATAACAATATTCTGTTAAGGAATCATAATCTACCTAAAAAGGTGAAGAGAGAAAGTATACTGAGGGTGGAAACTCAAATACTTACAAACTTTCTCTCCATCCAAGTTTTAGGTTGAAGATGACATCTTGAAAGAAATCTAAAATGGGTCATAAGATAATCACATGTTAAATTAATTTTATGTGAAGTAATCTTTGCTGATGGGTTAGTACGTATGTATAAACCTATGTTCTAAGTGTTTAATAACACATAGAGTATGATCAATTCTACAAGAGTATCTTGAAGATTTGTAGAAATTGATCACCTCCATGAATCAACCAGATACAAACAAATTGTAGAATTGATTCTCACTCTGTGAACATTTAAACTCTATGAACATAACCAAGCAAATGATGAAACCATCAAAGAAAAAGAGTGTTTTATTAAAATAACAAATCTTACACACTCATAATCATGCATCTCAAAATGTATTATCTAAATTAGTTACATGCATGAATATGACTGTTGAAGATCAATATGATGATTATCCAAATATATGAGGAACATGGATGTAGAAAACTAACCTAGCAGGACCCATTTAATTATGGGCACCAAAAATAGAAATATATCGAACCTGCAGGTACCAGGTCTATCTGGTCACACTAAGGAATGCTGAAGCAGATGACTTCAGTCAAGAAGATTCAACCAACAGAAGGCTTAAGGCTGTTCATAAATGATTATGTTAAAACTCCTATATGTCAAAGTCGGTTCTTTAAGACCTGCTGAACTAATCTAAATGAAGCTCACTTGGCTGCTGATCTGTATATGGAAGCAGACCATTCAACCAAAGATGAAAAAGGGTCTTAGATGCTCAATCATGCAAAGCATGTCATAATAGAAGAATCCTCAAGGAATCTGACCAAGAGGATCATCGAGCATCAAACACGAGGAACTCATTTGCGGGAACAGAACTCCACGAGCACAAACTATTAAAGAAGACTACGTTCGGAGTGCTGTCAAATGATCGTAGAATGATCAGTCCTGGAGATATCAATGTCTACGATGTAAACAGATTTAATTGTTAGTGGTGATTCTAGTCAAAAAGAGACATACAGGGATGCCTCCTAATGCACATGAAGAAAAGGAAATCACACCTCACTGAGAAAATAGTATAAACATGGGGAATTAGTGATCTGTTAAGGAACAATAACACAGAGATATACTATGAAGCTATGTACAAGCTACAGAGTCCCAAAACTTTGTGGTTGATGAACTAAATGAAGATCCATAGTCAGTAGGAACGTCTCAAAACGTACTACTGATAACTTATCAGCCACCCAACTCAAAATCATGGAATGCCTATGATCAAATATCTGATCATAGTGTAAGAACAGGAGGACACCACGATTATAACAAATGCAATTGTCTAAAGTTGGTAGAGAACCTCCCCACCAGAAAAGGTCAAATGAGATATCAGTGTAAATCACTTCTAAAAGTATTTCATCTGGAAAGCGCCTCAGGGACAAACCCGACCCTTAGCTCACTCTAAGACGTTGGCCCTTCCTGAGCTACCTTAACCTAGAAGGATTGCTTGATCAAGTTCATCTCAAGGACCAAGACAGTCAACGATCGTAGAGTAGAGTTTGAAGAGAACTCAACGATCGTGATGCAACCTCAACGATCGTAGAAGCAGACTTGACGATTATAGTCTTACTAAAGGATACTCTAGCTCATGAGGAGCTTGGAAAAATGGGATAATTTCTTAACCATTCAGATTATGAGGAGATAAGTTTGAATACAGTTTGGAAAGATATCATGCAAATGCACCTCAGAACTTAAGTGCCCAAACTGGCATGGGGTACATCAGTGGTCAAGCTATGAAATTTTAAGATGAGGATAAATGTCAAAACCATCCACTACAGTATCTCTCAAAAGTTGATCGTTGAGACAAAAAATGAAAACGTAAAGTCTATAGCTGCCTGACCATGCTACGCTACGAACCAAAATGGTCAACGGCCAATCCACGTCATTGACAACTGTTTGTTTTAAAAAGGGACATTAAGCTGAAGAGTTAACGGGGGAGTTACAGCTCATTACTGGGCAACGTGCAACCAATAATTGGTTGACACATCACACCTTATGCAGAGTCAGAAGGAACTGCTATAAAGGCAAATTCAAAAAGTTGCAAACAGTTACCAGAAACTATCAAATCTCTCTCCTTCCCATTTTTGAACCCTAGAATCCTCTTCGAAACCAAAATCAGTTAAACCTCCAGAGCCCTGACCAAATCAAAATCATCTATCCCTCATAAATCTCTCTGAATCAATACTCATATTCCCCAAACTATTGAAATGGGAGATTGGCGAGTAATCACTAGCATTCAGCTCGGAACCAAGTCGTTTGAGAAATCTGAAAAGAAGTTTAGAGACATTCTTGAACTTGTGAAGAAGGCTGGATTCTTAGAATGTCTTGAGGTAAGTACACGAGTATATACTGAACTGGTTAAGGAGTTCTACTCAAATGCATCCATAAATGTTGGAACCCTTTCTACCAAGGTCAAAGGTCAGTCTCTAAAACTTAAATCATCAGATATCAATCAATGCTTAGGCTTTCCTGATCTAGGACTGAAAAACCTTGATAAGATCGACACTGAGCAAGCAAAGCAGATTATGGGGTACAAAAGAAACCCTAGTCTGAAGGACATGAAGAAAAAGGAGTTTCCTGAGGAATTCGAGTTCCTGGCTGAGATAGTGGGAAAATGTATACTATGCAATGATACTGCACATGACACTGTGCTTGATCAGCAGTTGAAGATTATGACTGCAATAGTTCTAAAAAAGCGAATCAACTTTGGAGTCATCCTATTCGATCAGATCTCCAAATGGGTAGAAAAGGCTGAGTTGAAGAAGTCTACAGATAGACCCCTGACCAAGGTCTTTCATGGAAGACTACTGAGTATTGTAATAAAGAAGAAGCTGGGAGGCAAAATCAAGGATGATGAAGGAGAGCCTCTAAATGTTCATAAAGTGATGTCTCCACATCTGTTCGTGAACTAGAATAAGAACCCAAAGGAAAATAGGAGGTTAACAACAACAGGGAGCAGCAGAAAGAACTCTGCAAAAAAGAGAAAGACGAAAGAGGTGGAAAGCTCTAAGTCTGGTGACTCTGCACCAGCAGCATCCATACCAGTAAAAAAGAGATTCAGGAGTGTGAAGAAAATAGAGGCTCTACCAAGAAGTCCCTCCACCGAAGACAAGGATGAAGAAGAAAAAGTCCTGACTATAGAAACCACCAAGAGAAGAAGTAACAAACTACTTCAAGAGCCATCAAGAAAGAAAACTAAGGTGGAAAACATGCCAGCACCAGTTTCCCAAGAAAGTACATCTGATGAAGAGGAGAACGTAGAGTCAAAGAAGGAAATTGATGATCTCAAGATCGAGTCCCCAAAGAACGAATCCAGTAGTGAAGCTGAAGCTGGATTCATGCAAGAAAATGCAGAATCTACTGATGAAGAAGAAAGCACAAGCCCTGTGGCTAACTCTTTGATCATTCATTCTAATGATGAAGAAAGAGATGACCCAACTGCATCTCCAAATGAAAATGCTCCAATAAGCTCAAATGATGGGTCAAATGATGTTGATTTAGAAGAAGAAGTACTTGCCCTTGCGAATGCTAAACATCAAGGAAGTTTACCTGTTGATTCAAAGTCCTCAGAGTCTGAAGAGGAAGAAGAGTCTGACTCTCCCATAGATGAACCCCCAAGGAGAAGGAAGAGCTACATATTACTTACTCAATTTACCTCCAAGAAGAAAAGTGATCACTCTGATGCAGTCATTGAATTAAGTGATGATGAATCTGAATCACATGAAGAAAGTGCTGAAGATGGGACTAGTAATGAAGAAGATGAATCCAAGGAAGATCTTACTGAAGAAGGTTCTTGAAATGAAATATAGCAAGAAGGATTCATTGATGGAAATGATCAGAATGTTTTAGGCTCTGAAAGAGAAGAAATGGAGAAAGATTCTGATTCTGAACATCAGGAATCAGAGGAACCAGAAGACCATCCTGTCATTTCTCCAGCTAGGATTAACAGAAAAATAACAGAGGAAGTCTCGAATGAACCACCAGAAGTACTTCCAGAAATTCCAAGCTTAGAGATGGTGGCCCAGAACTTCCCAAGGGTGAAGAGTTATGCAACAATGATGATCAAAGACTAGCCCCACTACAAAGTCTACAAACATGCTGGCAACCACTATATTCCTTATGATCATATAGGGGACTCTGAAGGAAGAAGGATCATGACCAAGGAGATAATCATAGAGTCTGTTCACCCTACTACTGATCATGTTCAAATCATAAATGAGAAGCCTACATCTACTCAAGCATTGTTGCCCGACATTCCTTCATCCTCCAATAGCGATTGGTACTCAACAATTTTTTAGATTCTCAACACTTTCAAAAATCTGTCCAAGGATGAAAATCGTAGAGTCCAATCTGGGGTTCAACAAGAGGCTGCCCAACCAGATGACCAAATTCCTATGGAGCAAGAGCTGATGAAAATTTTTGATGAGCTGATGAAAATTTTTGATGAGCTGATTGAGAAGATGTCTCTAATCAATGAAGAGTCAAAGAGGTTGATAGCAACAGAAGATAACTCAATTCAAGACAGACTCCAAGACACCATGGCTGGTGTATCTCTCAAAATGAAAGAGAAAGATCACATCTATCTAAAAGCCATAAATGATTAGAAGGCAGAAACTCTACGAGCACAAAAGGCCAATAAAGAGAAACTCCAAATCCTCTCTGGCAAGATTGATAACATGATTCAGTCTTTCTCCGTGCAACTTGAGCTGAGCCAACAAGAACTCAAGATTGAAGTTGGTAACTCCTCCTACCTGATGGAACAACTAATTTCCAACATGGAGCAGCTCTCCTAAGTGATTAATGACAAAAAGCGGGAGAAAAAGAGGCATAGAAAGAGGCAGAGTAAGAGGCATTCAAGAAAGGGCAAGGAGAGCAGAAGAAAAGAAGAGAATAAGATAAAAAAGAAGACATCACAAGAAGAAGCTGAGTCATCATCTAAGGGATGAGCCTGAGGCTGAGGGGGAGCCAGAAGAAAAAAAGGAGCATACATCTGCAGATGAGAAGATAAAAGAAATGAAGTCAACATCCCAGGGGGAGCAGGAGCAAATAAATCAAACAGATGAATAACTGATCAACAGACATCCTGGAAGCATACATGGAGCCAAAGAGATACATCTCTAACTAGTTAGGTATGTTCTGGATCCAGGATGTAAAATGTCATAGTGTATTAAATTCCATATTATTATAAATGACATTCATGATTATCTATTTTAGAAATATAGTTGCTCACTGTATATAAGATTCATTCATAACATGCATATGCACTTATTGTTTTTGTCATAATCAAATAGGGGGAGATTGTAAGGAATAAGCATGTGAATATTATTCATATTTACATATGATTTGATTATGATATGACTAAATATGCAAGTATGCTTACATTAAGAAAAGCTGTAATGTCCTTTGATAGATAATAGAAAAATATGTACAAGGACTTGGAATGAATTGATCAAATGTGTTAGGTTGATCCTACATGAGCAAAATAGCTTTGTAAAGTCCTTAAAAAGAAATGATGTAAAAGAACTATAAATATAGAAAGATCAAGCATGTTAGGTTGATCTAATGATATAATAGATAGGTTTGTCTGATCGTTGAGCACTGCACCAAAAATCGTAGTCTGCCAAGAGAGTCAAGGAAAACTCGAGAGCTATCGTGGCAGAATCGTAGTCTGCAAGATAGTAGATCTCAGAGTTCGTAGATTGCCAGGAGAGACGAGGAAGGATCATAGTGTGTCGAGGAGAACTTCCTCAGAGCCGTAGTCTGCTGAAGAAGTCATGTTCAAAATCATAGAGATAGCCTGCCTACGAGCCGACTGAGCATCTGCCGGAGCCAAGTCAAGAATCGTAGACTACACTTAGAGTCATAGAGTCTACAGATCATATCAGAGGCAGAGATCGTAGTCGAGCAAGATTAGATAAAGACAACGAACACAAAGTCAGAAATCATAGAGTGTCAAGATCTGATCTCGGAGTCGTAGTGTCTACACAGCCGAAGCTGAATCGTAGAGTGTAGAACTACGAATTCAACAGATGTGCTCATAACGCCAAGGAAGAATCGTAGAGCAAATACGATTCTCAACAAATGAGCACTCCCAGAATATCCAAAGGAACCAAGCCTCTGGTTGGTACTGCAAAGAAACATCCCACATGAAGAAAACCAGAGAGCACTCAATGAATGGCATGCAAGCTAACAGAAGATCTAAGTATCAACTTAATCAGCATCTAGATTGAGTTGGGAAGCCATTCAAGATAAATTTTTCCATAAGTTGATCAAAAGAAGACTTCAGTAACTGACTATGGAAAGTCAGCAAGTGCAGTAAATGTCAAGTAAACAGAAGACAACGATCTTGGAAGCAACCAGGATCGTAGTGTTTGCAAAACAAATTAGGAATAGATGGATTATACACAAAGATACTGGTCAGCCTCTGAAGAACAAGGCTAAAGTGATTAAGCATTGGTTCAGTCCATTGATGATACATGAACGGGAGATCACAAGGAGAAAGCGAGCTGGACACACCATAAATCTGAAGTGTCTTGCTATTCAGAAGGGGCCAGAGCAAGGAGTCAAGCCATCAGTATCTGAGAGTAGTTGAGGCAAACAGAAGTGTTGAGGAACTGCATAATAGAAGGAAGATGTGTTCTATATTAAAGATCCAATCAACACTCTTCAAGATCGTAGTGTTGTCTCTACCTGTCAACTAGACACTACAATCAGGTCCAAGAAGATATGCATAAGTATCGTAGAGTTCAAATAACTGAAGATTGAAGCATTGACAACGGTTCAATCTGAAGATTAATATTCGAATAAAGTTGATTGAGAGCATCGATGCAAAAGAACAACCTCTGATTGAGAAATCAGAAAGGGGAAATAAAGTTGACTACCTGGCCAAGGTATAAAAGTAACATCTCTGACATGGTAGGTGAAACAGTAGACTGTAGTGTCAGAAAGTCATGTCATATCACATCTACAGTCTACACAAAACAACTCAAGATCTGTGAAGCAATTCAAATAGCTCCCAATGGCTACATTCCAAAGGGAAGATTGTGAATGAGTATAAATCAACAAGAGCTTCACAGATCAAAGTTTGCTGCAGTTTCTGTTTTTGGAGAAATGGTGGACTGATCTAACCAACGTAAAATAGTGAGTGACCAATGAAGGTCCGAAGACTCACTGTGACGCCCCCAAAATAGGTATACATCACCCATCTTGGGTTGCCAGATACATGGTACAAAATTCAAATACAACTTAATTATACAACAGTCGTGTAAAATACGACTAAACATATGCTGTGAGTTTTAATACAAATATTGTCATCTAGACAATATACAAACTCAATGGAGTCCTCATTACATTTATTATCCCACTATTTCACATAATAGTGAGGACTACTAATGCACCATCTAGGACCATCACTCTGTTCCCCGACTAGTCCCAGCTACGTTCTCATTTCCTGAAGAGAACAGTGAAAGAAAGGGTGAGCTCAACTAGCTCAGTAAGAAATATTATGACTAAGATAATGCAGAATAAATTATCATTAGCCTTCACTAATGTTAAACTGATAGAACATAATAGACAATAAGTTTAACTGCAGCGGATCAAGCAATCCATTAGAAGAGTCAAGTAAGGTATAAAATCTACTATCTTCTATGATTTAAAAAGTTTTTCATCAACTTTATCACTGAGACTCAACTTAATAAATAAAATCGAATAATCCCTGTTCCACTGCCAAGGATATTCATGTAATCATTAATGGTCATGACTATACCGAATAATCCCTGGTCATAATCATACCAACAACTGTCCACCAATGAACTACATGCCAATGAGGACTTTAACCACATCATTCGTCACATTACGGTCATGATTATACCGAATAATCCATGGTCATAATCATACCAAGTCCATCTATGCACGTAAGCCAAAGATGACTTTCAACACAATATAAGCATGAGGATGATGACAATGACATAATAATTCAATAAAACAAGTTCAAAAATAAATTTTAAATATTTATAAACTAATTTATCCAGGAACCAATAACGTCTAATTTGTCAACATTATATTGCTTTGTAGAGTAAAATTCAAGAATGCTCAGAAGAATATTTCCATGAAAAGATACTGGATGAAGCGCAAATATCAAGGATATTCCACTAATTTCATGGAGTATAGAAGCCAAATCTTTAACCAACTGAGTATAATAGAATATATGAAACTGTAAATAGATTTTTGACCGCCATGCGGTAATCCACGTAGAAAGATCATTTCCACAATTAATAAGGAATGAATACGAAAGATCATTCACCATGCATGTGGTAATCCACATAGACAGGTTATTCCAACAGAATAATAAAGAATGAAATAATAGAAGGATTCACCATGCGTGCGATAGACTGCACAGACAGGTTATTCCCAACAAAATAATAAATAATGGAACCAGGTCCAGCATAAACGCACAGACAGGATATTCCGACAGAATAATAAATAATGGAACCAGGTCTTGCGTAAACGCACAGATAGGATATTTCGACAGAATAATAAAGAACGAAATATTAGAAGAATTTCACCATGTATGCGGTACTTCGCATAAACAAGTTATTCCAACAGAATAATAAGAATGGAATAACAGAAGAATTTTACCATGTATGCGGTACTTCACATATACAAGTTATTCTAACATAATGATAAAGAATGGAATAACAGAAGTTCTCTTCATGAAGATGAAAGAAATAATATCCCTTACGAGTACAACAAATAATATCCCTTACCTTAGAAGAAACTGGATATTGGAGTAGTGAAGTAATAAAATACTTTTCTTCTTTCTCTCTCTAGAGTTTCAGTGAATTCGTAAGAAATAATGAAGGAATGAGTTTCTATTTATAGGAGAATGGACTGAATAGTAACTAATTCATGAACGGTCTAGATTGATTTACCTTTAAACGGATGGTTCATATTGGTTTACTATTAAAACTTAAAGCAACGGTCCATACTGATTTACAATTAAAACTTTAAACCAACGATCCATATTGATTTACTATTATAACTTTCCACCAGCGGTCCATATTGATTTACTATTATATCATCAACCAACCGTCTAAAAAATTAGCACATCTCCTCATGTAATAATATTGTACCCAAAAATGATTTGGACTGAAAAGAAATATATTTTACGGGTGAATAGTATCCCATGAATAGTAACTCATGAATAGTAACTTATGAATAGTAACTCGTGAATAGTACTCCGACACGAAAAGTGCCCTGAATACCCGATTAAACAATATAACCTCCAGACATCAATTATTATTGAAACAAATGTCGATTTCCACTAACACAATTAATTCCAACACAATGGAACTATAAAATTCATCTTTAATCAACACAAACTTATTCATTATTAATATTATAATTCACAATATTTAACAACCAGGTCGTTCCCAGGAAAGAGGGGGCTTTCCGATAAGGATTTCTCCTTATTGGCGCGCAATTAGGTGACCAAACCTCTCCTTGACAGAACTTCTAGACATTGTCAATATTTCAAATAATAATATGAATAACTTTGTCGTCTCAATTATTGATTTAATAATATATCATATTATACAGATGATACTGTAACAATAATTGAATCAATAATATGAAAGATATGATGCAGAAATTACTGTAACAATAATTGAGTATAACTGAGTGACTTCTCACGTAAACATCAATAATCAATACCGTGTGCTACTATGTAACCACGCGTATTACTGTACTTTTACTACCGGGTAGTTCAACAGTTTTAACGGTAACACCTCCGCCGTTATTTTTATAGAAAGATAATTTTGTTGTTTTTTAAGTACGACAATACTTCCGTTGTGGGGTCCACCAATGATTGTGCCGTCGTACGAATATTCCCTGTTAAAATGAATATTCCCCGACCAATCGAATATTATATAACCACTTTCTTACTTTGCAAAATTTGTAAATATTACCCACAACTATAACATTATATCAAATCCACACCATAATATTCAAAAATATATTTCGAGAAAATTATTCTTTATTCATAAAAGTTGGGGTCTTACAACTTCCCCTTCTTATGAAATTTTGTCCTCGAAATTAGGATACATACCTGGTATATCAAAGAGATGATACCTTGACTTCATCTCAGATTCTAACTCCCAAGTCATTTCCTCTACATCGTGGTTTTTCCACAAAATTTTGACTTGAGGTATAACCTTAGAGCGTAGAACATGATCCTTCTTATCCAATTTTTTAACAGGTAACTCTTCATACGTTAAATCTTCCTCTATCTCGTCTGGTTCTAAGTCAATAATGTGGTTTGGGTCTTTCACATATTTACGTAACATAGTTATGTTAAAAACGTTATGAACACGAGACATACTTGGATGTAAGGCGAGTCTATATGCCACAGTTCCTACTCGATCAAGAATTAAAAATGGGCCAATAAATCGAGAATTGAGCTTTCCTCTCTTTCCAAATCTCGTAACTCCTTTCCATGGGGCAACACGTAACAACACATGATCTCCAATATCGAATTCTACGTCCTTTTGATGAAGATCAGCATAACTCTTTTGTCGATCTTGTGAAGTTTTTATGTGTTGTCGGATCGTTTGAATCTTTTCTATAGTCATACGTACCAACTCCGGTCCTAACAATGTTGCTTTACCCACCTCATCCCAGCATACTGGAGAACGACACTTTCTCCCATACAACGCTTCAAATGGAGCCATGCTAATACTTGCTTGATAACTGTTGTTGTAGGAAAACTCCACCAACAGTAAGAACTTGTCCCAATTTCCTTTGAAGTTAAGGACCCAGAGTCTGAATATATCTTTAAGTGTTTGAATATTTCTCTCTGACTGCCCGTCCGTCTGAGGATGATATGCCGAGCTAAATCGTAAATCCATTCCCATAGCTTTCTACAAACTAACCCAAAATCGTGAAGTGAATTTTGGGTCTCGATCAGAAACTATGGATACTGGCATACCATGTAGTCTTACAATCTCATTTATGTACATACGAACATGACGTTCAAGTGTATAAGTTTCTCGTATAGATAAGAAGTGAGCAGACTTGGTCAATCTATCAACAATGACCCAAATAACATCTATGCCTTTAGAAACCTTGGGAAGACCAGTAACAAAATCCATGGTAATGTACTCCCACTTCCATTCTGGAATTTCAAGTGGTTGCAATGGACCTTTTGGTACTTGATGCTCCGCATTGACTCGTTGACAAGTTAAACACCTTGAGATAAACTCTGCTATCTCTCTTCATATTGCTCCGCCAAAATGTATGTTGAAGATCATGATACATTTTGGTACTCCCAGGATGGATTGCAAATGCTGTGTTGTGCGCCTCCATCATGATTTTATACTTTAAATCAGGGTTGTTAGGAACACAAAGTCTGGAGTTGACTCGAAGTATTCCTTCTTCTTCGATTCTTGCTTCCGGAATAGCACCTTCTTTCACTTTCTTCCTCATACGTATCAGCTCCAGGTCTGTAGCTTGAGAAGCTTTAACTTTATCGATTAAAGTCGGTTCTACTCGTATATTCGTCATCATCACATGGGTCCCTGGAGTCTTTAACTCTATCTCCATCCTTTGTAAGTCATACAAAATGGGCCTTGTGTTGACAATATTGCACTCGTACCCGCATATGATCTTCTACTTAATGCGTTAGCTACTACGTTCGCTTTACTAGGATGGTATTGAATGGTATGATCATAATCTTTTAATAGTTCAAGCCAACGTCGTTGCCGCATGTTGAGTTCCTTTTGGGTGAAGAAATATTTGAGGCTTTTATGATCTGTATAGATCTCCACCTTCTCTCCATATAGGTAATGCTTCCAAATCTTAAGTGCGAAGACAATAGCTGCCAACTCTAGATCATGAGTAGGATAATTCCTCTCATATTCTTTGAGTTTTCGAGAGGCATATGCTATGACTTACTTATGTTGCATGAGAACACATCCTAACCCTTTACCCGAAGCATCACTGTAGATGACAAATCCCTCTGAGCCAGATGGTATTGTCAGAACAGGTGCTGAAATGAGTCTCATCTTAAGTTCTTTAAAACTCTTCTCACATTCTTCGCTCCAACCGAACTTTGTATCTTTATGAGTCAACTAAGTTGATGGAGTAGCGATTCGAGAAACTCCTTCCACGAATCTCCGATAATAACCAGCTAAACCGAGAAAGCTACGTACTTCGGTCACTGATTTAAGTTACTCCAAGCTTTGAATTGCTTCAATTTTTGCCGGGTCAACAGATATTCCATGACTTGATATCACATGCCCAAGGAATGCAACTTCCTCAAGCCAGAACTCACATTTCTTTAACTTGGCATAAAGCTTGTTTTCACGAAGCTTTTGGAGTATCAGCCTCAAGTGTTGCTCATGATCTTCATGGCTTTTGGAATATATGAGAATGTCATCAATAAAGACAACCACAAAGTGATCCAAATATTCCTTGAATATTCGGTTCATCATATCCATGAAGGCAGCAGGAGCATTAGTCAATCCAAAAGACATGACCAAGAATTCATAATGCCCGTACCGAGTTCTGAAGGAAGTCTTTGGAATTCCTCAGTTTTAACCTTCAGCTGATGATATCCAGAACGAATATCGATCTTTGAAAAGAATTGTGCTCCTTGTAACCGGTCAAATAGGTTATCAATGCGAGGTAACGTATACCTATTCTTGATGGTGACATGGTTCAATTATCGGTAGTCAATACAAAGTCGCATACTCCCATCTTTCTTCTTCATGAATAGAACAGGAGCACCCCAAGGAGACGTACTAGGACGAATGAAACCAATGTCTAAAAATTCCTGTAATTGGGTCTTTAACTCCTGAAGTTCAATAGGAGCCATTCGATATAGGGCTTTGAAAATGGGTTTTGTACCAGGTTCAAGGTCGATACAAAATTCAATTTCACGCTCTGGGGGTAGGCCAGGAAGTTCTTCAGGGAATATGTCAGGAAATTTATTAACAATAGAAATATCATTCAAAACTGACGTATTTTTGTTTAAATCTGTGACATGAGCTAAGAAATCTTGACATCCGTTTTCAATAAACGAATAGTTGTATGGCTTGAAATGACTGTGATTGATTTTAATGGTTTGGTCGCTTGAATTCGCATAATAGGTTGATTAGGAATATGAAAACTAACAACCTTACAAAAATAATCAATTTTTGCATGATGAGTAGTTAACCAATCAATCCCTAGAATTTCGTCAAACACAAGTATTTTTAAAGAAATAAGATCGACAGGTAATGTTCGGTTACCGATTTGAATCAAACAAGACTTATAAATCGTGGATGTAATGAAGGTTTCTCCCAACGGAGTTTCAACCGATAAGTCAAAGTTCAATTTCTCTGAAGTCAAATTTAGACGTTGAGCGCAAGTAAGAGAAATAAAAGAATGGGTAGAGCTAGTATCAAATAAGGTATATACTTCACTAGAGTTTATGATAAGCTTACCCGTGAAGACCTCGTTCGGGTTCTTTACTTTCTGGGAGGTTACAACAAATGCTCTCCCTTGAACTACAGGTTTTATCTTGTCTGGGACGGACTTTGATGCCTCCATCCAAGCTGGACTTGACTTCGGTGCACGACAAAATCGGGCTAGGTGACCTTCTCTTCCACAATTGTAACATGCTTTGGACTGTTGCGTACAGTTTGGACTGATGTGTCCCTCCCCTCCGCATTTGTAACATACGACCGACGGTCATTCTCCTTCCTTAACAACAGGTGCTGGTGCTGATGTCCTTCCATCATTATTAAATCTCCTCTTCTTGAAACTCCCACTTTTATTGTCTTGGCCATGATTACCACCGAAGTGGTTACCATTTCTGGCATATTGATTCCCTCCACGTTTGTTGTCACTGTTTCGATGACTGTTACCACTGGTATTTTCATTCTGCCGGCTGCTTTCTCTAAGTTGCGTTGACCCGTTATCGCGTTCCAATAACTGAGCCCTATTTACAACATTTGAATACAAACACAGTTTATGAGAAATAAGATATTGACGTATCTCCGATTTCAAACCTCTTAAAAACATCTGCGTCATTCTCTCCTCATTATCAACCATGTGGGATGCAAACTGGGACAACTCGGTAAACTTAGCTTTGTACCACGCCACGGTCATATTGTTCTGCTCCAACTTAATGAACTCTACCTCTTTAATGTGACGAATACTTTCTGAAAAGTACTTGTCGTTGAACAGTTCTTGGAACTTCTCCCAAGACATCTTCAGTGCGGCAGGTTGAGTATGCTTTACTGATTCCCACCAGTAATCTGCCTCTCCTCGCAACATATAGGTGGAAAAATGAACCTTTTGCTCCTCGGAGCATCCCAAGACATCATATATCTTGGTGATCTGCTTTATCCATGCATCCGCCATAAGTGGTTTTGGCTCTCCAATAAACTTCGATGGTCCCAATTCCATGAACTGTATAGCGGTGATCGTTCGAGAGTTTCCAATGTTTCCACCTACATTTTGGACATGAGTTTCTCTTGCCTGATGTTGTACGAATTGTAGAAAGCTCCTAAACATTCCGTCGTTCGTTATTTGGTCGGTGTTGTTGTTCACTTGAGGATTATTGTCTTCTTGTTGCACATTATCCTGGGTATTAATATGTGATGACTCCACGATCTCATGTGCTTCATTGTTTATCTCAACATTTTCGGATGCCATTTTCCAATACTACCACAAAATAAGGGTTAATTAATATATCACATATTATCCCTATACTCTGACCGACCAGTTAAATACCAAATAAACTTAGGTACGTCATACTAGCGAAGGAATTCCCCGTCTCTCCCCTCCTAGTTCTTGTCTCACATCTCAGCCAGGGATCATATCTCTAAGCTTTGATACCAACTGTGACGCCCCCAAAATAGGTATACATCACCCATCTTGGGTCGCCAGATACATGGTACAAAATTTAAATACAACTTAATTATACAACAGTCGTGTAAAATACGACTACACATATGCTGTGAGTTTTAATACAAATATTTTCATCTAGACAATATACAAACTCAATGGAGTCCTTATTACATTTATTATCCCACTATTTCACATAATAGTGAGGACTACTAATGCACCATCTAGGACCATCACTCTGTTCCCCGACTAGTCCCAGCTACGTTCTCATTTCTTGAAGAGAACAGTGAAAGAAAGGGTGAGCTCAACTAGCTCAGTAAGAAATATTATGACTAAGATAATGCAGAATAAATTATCATTAGCCTTCAATAATGTTAAACTGATAGAACATAATAGACAATAAGTTTAACTGCAGCGGATCAAGCAATCCATTAGAAGAGTCAAGTAAGGTATAAAATTTACTATCTTCTATGATTTAAAAAGTTTTTCATCAACTTTATCACTGAGACTTAACTTAATAAATAAAATCGAATAATCCCTGTTCCACGGCCAAGGATATTCATGTAATCATTAATGGTCATGACTATACCGAATAATCCCTGGTCATAATCATACCAACAACTGTCCACCAATGAACTACATGCCAATGAGGACTTTAACCACATCATTCGTCACATTACGGTCATGATTATACCGAATAATCCATGGTCATAATCATACCAAGTCCATCTATGCACGTAAGCCAAAGATGACTTTCAACACAATATAAGCATGAGGATGATGACAATGACATAATAATTCAATAAAACAAGTTCAAGAATAAATTTTAAATATTTATAAACTAATTTATCCAGGAACCAATAACGTCTAATTTGTCAACATTATATTGCTTTGTAGAGTAAAATTCAAGAATGCTCAGAAGAATATTTCCATGAAAAGATACTGGATGAAGCGCAAATATCAAGGATATTCCACTAATTTCATGGAGTATAGAAGCCAAATCTTTAACCAACTGAGTATAATAGAATATATGAAACTGCAAATAGATTTTTGCCTGCTATGCGGTAATTCACGTAGAAAGATCATTTCCACAATTTAATAAGGAATGAATACGAAGGATGATTCACCATGCATGTGGTAATCCACATAGACAGGTTATTCCAACAGAATAATAAAGAATGGAATAACAGAAGGATTCACCATGCGTGCGATAGATTGCACATACAGGTTATTCCCAACAAAATAATAAATAATGGAACCAGGTCCAGCATAAACGCACAGACAGGATATTCCGACAAAATAATAAATAATGGAACCAGGTCTGGCGTAAACGCACAGACAGGATATTCTGACAGAATAATAAAGAACGAAATATTAGAAGAATTTCACCATATATGCGGTACTTCGCATAAACAAGTTATTCCAATAGAATAATAAGAATGGAATAACAGAAGAATTTTACCATGTATGCGGTACTTCACATATACAGGTTATTCTAACATAATGATAAAGAATGGAATAACAGAAGTTCTCTTCATGAAGATTAAAGAAATAATATCCCTTACGAGTACAACAAATAATATCCCTTACCTTAGAAGAAACTGGATATTGGAGTAGTGAAGTAACAAAATACTTTTCTTCTTTCTCTCTCTAGAGTTTCAGTGAATTCGTAAGAAATAATGAAGGAATGAGCTTCTATTTATAGGAGAATGGACTGAATAGTAACTAATTCATGAACGGTCCAGATTGATTTACCTTTAAACGGACGGTCCATATTTGTTTACTATTATAACTTTAACCAACTGAGTATAATAGAATATATGAAACTGCAAATAGATTTTCGCCTGCCATGCGGTAATCCACGTAGAAAGATCATTTCCACAATTTAATAAGGAATGAATATGAAGGATCATTCACCATGCATGTGGTAATCCACATAGACATGTTATTCCAACAGAATAATAAAAAATGGAATAACAGAAGGATTCATCATGCGTGCGATAGACTTCATAGACAAGTTATTCCCAACAGAATAATAAATAATGGAACCAGGTCCGGCATAAACGCACAGACAGGATATTCTGATAGAATAATAAATAATGGAACCAGGTCAGGCGTAAACGTACAGACATGAAATTCTGACAGAATAATAAATAATAGAACCAGGTCCGGCGTAAATGCACAGACATGATATTCCGACAGAATAGTAAAGAAAGGAATATTAGAAGAATTTTACCATGTATGCAGTACTTCACATAAACAGGTTATTCCAACAGAATAATAAGAATGGAATAACAGAAGAATTTCACAATGTATGCGGTACTTCGCATATACAGGTTATTCCAACATAATGATAAAGAATGGAATAACAAAAGTTCTCTTCATGAAAACGAAAGAAATAATACCCTTACGAGTACAACAAATAATATCCCTTACCTTAGAAGAAACTGGATATTGGTGTAGTGAAGTAACAAAATACTTTTTCTTCTTTCTCTCTATAGTTTCTCTCTCTAGAGTTTCAGTGAATTCGTAAGAAATAATGAAGGAATGAGCTTCTATTTATAGGAGAATGGACTGAATAGTAACTGATTCATGAACGGTCCAGATTGATTTACTTTTAAACGGACGGTCCATATTGGTTTACTATTTTAAACCAGCGATCCATATTGATTTACTATTATAACTTTCCACCAGCGGTCCATATTGATTTATTATTATAACTTTCCACAAGCGGTCCATATTGATTTACTATTATATCATCAATTAACGGTCTGAAAAATTAGCACATCTCCTCATGGAATAATATTGTACCCAAAAATGATTTGGACAAAAAAATATATTTTACGGGTGAATAGTATCCCGTGAATAGTAACTCGTGAATAGTAACTCGTTAATAGTAACTCGTGAATAATACTTTGACACAAAAGTACCCTGAATACCCGATTGAACAATATATCCTCCAGACATCAATTATTATCGAAACAAATGTCGATTTCCACTAACATAATTAATTCCAACATAATGGAACTATAAAATTCATCTTTAATCAACACGAACTTATTCATTATTAATATTATAATTCACAATATTAAACAACCAGGTCGTTCCCAGGAAAGAGGGGGCTTTCTCAATTATTGATTTAATAATATATCATATTATGCATATGATACTATAACATTAATTGAATCAATAATATGAGAGATATGATGCAGCAATTATTGTAGCAATAATTGAGTATAACTGAGTGACTTCTCACGTAAGCATCAATAATCAATACCATGTGCTACTATGCAACCACGCGTATTACTGTACTTTTACTACCGGGTAGTTCAACAGTTTTAACGGTAACACCTCCTCAGTTATTTTTATAGAAAGATAATTTTGTCATTTTCTAACTACGACAATACTTCTGTTGTGGGGTCCACTAATGAGTGTGCTATCGTATGAATATTTCCTGTTAAAACGAATATTCCCGAACCAATCGAATATTATATAACCACTTGCTTACTTTGTAAAATTTGTAAATATTACCCACAACTATAACATTATATCAAATCCACACCATAATATTTAAAAATATATTTCGAGAAAATTATTCTTTATTCATAAAAGTTGGGGTCTTACACTCACTCTACGATCCACCAAGAACACTTTGAGACAGACAAAGAAAGAAGCAGAAGTGAGAGTTCTACAATGTAGAAGTGAGAGTTCTACTACAAGATGAGTGTTCTGAACTACCGAGAGAAATAAAAGCATCAACGTCATCTTGATGTCCATCATGGGAAGACTTTAAGTACTAGAAAGAAGAGCTTACAGTCATCTTAGCAAGTCCATCATGAGAAGACATCAAGTATCAAGAAAGAATATCACCAACGCCATCATTGTGTCATGCATGAGAAAGTTTCTAAGTACCTAGCAGAAGAGCTTACAATTATCTTAGAAACCCATCATGTGCAGCCATCAAGTATCAAGAAGAATGATCTTCAAGGTAGTTCATCAAGGGGATCATCAGAAGTGGTGGAGTAACTGAAGAAGCTGAGCATCATGCAACACTTAACTGCACGTCAAAGATGATCACGCCAAGCTACTAAGTAAAGAAGATGTTTAGAGCTTTAATACATCTTAGCAGCTCAGCACCAACTCCAACAAAAAAATAAACTCAATAACAAGAAGCCAGGGCCTGAGGGGTCCTTGTCCAGAGGGACTAAATGAAGTTTCAAGCCTGCTAGGCTTGAAGAGTTCCTAGGTAACTAGAGAAGTTCCAACACTGCTGGCCTTAAAGAGTTCTTAGTGAACTGAAGTCCCAAGGCTGCTGGCCTTAAAGGAATCTTAGTGATTCAGGGTGCTGCCCTTCCTTAGTGAAAATCCTGCTAGTTGAAAGTAGAAGAGTGGATTAGGAGCTTGAGTCTCTGAACCACTTAAAACCCCTTATGTCTTTTACTTTATGTGTTTTATATTATGTACATTAACTGCTATAACTGCTATGTATGTTTTAAATGCTTACTACTGAACTAATTCTATGAACAATGTATGTCTGATTATGAATATATCAATGAAGGGGGTCTTTTACTTATTCCACTGTACTTGAAAAGATTCTTATGTTTGTCATATGCTAATTCATGAGCAATACAAAATATACGAGAAAAGTATTTAAAATTAAAATGGATCTATTCAACCCCCCTACTAGATTTATATTGTGCATACTAGGAACTAACAGATAGTATCAACTGTCTTAAATATGACAAATGATAAGCAAAAGATTGGATAGTGACGCTTACCCAGATTTTCCTGGTCTCTTTTACTAATTTCATTTCCTCCTCATTGTACCCATTCAAAAGAACATGTGCATTGTGTGAGAAATGATTAAAGATATACTGCATATAGAAAGTATAGCAAATTAAGCAATTAAATATATCCAAATCATTACCTAATTAATTAACCTTTAAATTTAAGGAACATGAATAATAAAGAGACAAATCTGGCGCTTGAAGATTTTACAAGTTTGTTGTTTTCCTTCGAGGACCTAGCCACAAAACAATTAGGAAAAAAAATCAATTTAGAAGAATCAAAGACCAAATTATTTAATATTAGATGGGTACAATAAGACAATTGGAAACAAAACTATAAGGTAAAAAAAGTAGGAGGAAATCTCACGAGTCTGCTGCTCAAGCTCCTCCATTGCACCAGCACCAACACCACTAGCCACTTGGTATGTGCTAACAACCACGCGTACTACCTAAAACATTCATGTGTCATGAACAGTGGACCATTCTCTTGGTCAAATGTTTCTCTGCAAGGGGAAAGTACTCTATCATGCAACTGAAATGAATAGTTGGATTCATAAGCAAACCCTGTCTCCACTTAGTGCTCATCAAATTCCAGCGTTTTTTTGCTTGACTTCAGACAAGAAACTCTATTGCTTCTACAGGGTGACATATGCTTGAACTCTTTTATCAGCATCTTCTTTTAGGGGGAGGGAAGGTCAAGAGAAACCTGATGAAATTGGGTACGAAAAAAGGAACCTAATCATATATATTTTCCTAGACTTATGGCTTGGAATACACGGACCTTAATGGGTGTTTCTAAATTCATTCCACATATCAATTGGCATATATAAAAGGAAGCATAAACACATGTTACCTGTCCTGCCTCGTTTAATTGTGGAGTAATGCTAAGTAAGTAAATAGAAACTATCTGTTTTACCTAGACAACACACTGATGGTTGTACTGTACAATCTATGAATGTTGTCTCTTGGTAAACTAGACAACTTTTGCCTAGTTATCTAGCATTATTCTTAAATGTGTAGGTAAGCTTCTCAGCCCTTCCAATTAAATCCCGAGCCAATATCGGTCAAACTCACGAAAATATTACTATCTGCAACCAAAGAAGGATATCATTTCATAGGTTTTTCACCATCCAAACTCTTGGAGACATTTTGACAAACAGGTGGGCTGCTAATTACATGTGTCACAAGCTTACTCGTTACCTGCTCCTGCCTTTCCTGGTAACTCATAGTAGAGCAAATTAATGTCCATTTTCTTGGGTTGAAAATGGTATGACATTAAATATTTTAATAAAGGTTGCATCTATACACATCAATTGAATTTAAGACTGGATCATATTGATAAATATAAAGAGAAAATTCATCTAGCATATCCCTTTCTAGTGGAATTTAAATTGGTCAAAGTATTAAGAGAACTAGCATTCATTCAATGGGCAAGGCAAAATAAGATAAGCAATGTTAGTATCCTTGCTGTAAATTCAACACAACGTACATCAAGCTAGCATTTGTATGTTTATATTCGTGCACATTACATCTTTTTAACTATAAGTGTCCAAAAACAAGCAAAAAACTTGCTACTATGGAACCATTACTCTCATGCTCATGCTCAGTTGCCAATTTTTCATAAAGCTAAAATTACAAACAGATCAAAACAACTATTCTGATTTGGAGTATACCAGTATTTGGAGTGACCCAAACACATCTTTTCTTCACAAATGAAGCATCGGTTGAGCCGGTCACCGCTACAGTACCAGTATCAGTAACAACAACCTTTTCAGGCTTGGGAGAATATTGCTTCCTCCTTATTGGCATGCTTTGTCGACTAATTCTCCCTGTCGAGGCCCGACTGTGTGACGAATCTGATGAAGCATCAGATGAACACGAAACATTTATGGACAAATTCAATTTCAAAACCTTATCCTCCTGTTGTTTCCTCAAAATTGAAGGCATCGTGTTGCAATTCGGTTGCGGCGTTGACAATGAATTAAATGTGAACAAATTAACAAACAATTCTGCAGGCTCGATTGGCTTAGAGAAAAAGGAGATTAGGGTGATTTCTCAGGTTAGGGCTTTTCGTACATGATAGAGGATGAGGTATATTGGATGGGGGCAGGTTGAGGCTAGCCCATCTATGATCTGGTTGAAACATCCAATTTTGGCTTAGGAAGAGACCCAATTAATCTCTTGTTCCTCTCCAGCCGAACCACGCACACACCCACCAACTGAAGAACACTGAAGACTGACTATGTTCCACACGCTCATAATAATACTGATATGTTCCACAATTTTTTTTAAAAAACAAATCTTTTATAAGTAATATTATAATAAGTTACTTAAAAAGTGTAATTATTATAAGTAAATTTACAACTCTAAAAAATTTAATGTATTTATATTAAAATTTATATTCACCATAATTAATTTTAAAAAAATTATTTAGAACAAAACAACGACTAATTTTATCTCTCGGAAAAACTTCTGAACAATAATATATAGTGAGTAATAATTCCTTCATTAATATATTTTTTCCTCGCAATATATCCCTATAAATTTGCTCAAAAAAAATCCTTCTATCACCTCAATTTTGCGAGAAAAAAATTAAAATTATGAAGGATTTTCTTTCGCTAATCACTATATTGTCACTAAATATTTTTCCTTTATCGTTCCTTCGCTAAACAACACCTAATGTGAATGAATAAATTCCTTCACAAAATTTCCTTCGCTACATCCCTATTTTGGTGTTGTATAAGTTAAGGTTCTCGACCTTGGGAATAATGTGTACATGTTTAATGTATAAACAATTTATGTTTATATCTTTCGCAATAGTTATAAAAATGATGTACCAGGTTCGTGGTTATTAGTACCCAGATTTGGGGACGTTACACTTGGTATCAAAGCTGTAGGTCATAAACCTTATGTAGGGTTACCTTAAGCTAATAACCACAGTGATAAGAATAAGAACTAACTCAGACAGAGTTAGTGCGTCGATAAGATTCAAAGACGAATCTCGATAAGTTAGAAATGATGAATAGACAGTCTAAAAGACTAAAAGTCTGAGAATATGGTAAAACAAAACGATCATAGTATAGAAATGAATCATAATATATACGATGAGATCACCCCATGACCTGATAATGTTATAGCAAGGAGGAGAATCAATCGGATGATTGAAAATTTTACGGTAAGATTGATGTGTGTTAGTGGTACTATGAATTAGTACTGTTCCAACTCAGAAAAAGGGTTGGGGTTGACGCAATACGGATTAAATAAAATTCGTATGGAGAAAGTGTGGGCTAGGATTAAGTAGGATTTCAATTGAGGACTCATGTCAGCAGCTGAGTTCTATATGATTCCTTGTATAAGTGGGGAATTTGTACTTGGTTTTAGAATCGCTTAACTTCCTAGTCGATATAGTGGTTAGGTTGAACAATTCTTTGTATGGGCGGGGAATTGTCCGCTTAGCTTTCTATATTGATTAGGGGTCAGGTTTGATTCGACGACCACTTGGTTTCTGATAATGATAATCTTTGAAATGTTTGTGTCGTTCTATTTGCTATATGCGTGTTGAGAAGGTGATTCTTTTCTCATGTGTATAACAGATAGGTAGAGAATAGGCAGAGAATATAAGGTTAAGTTGCGAGTTCTTAAAACTCATACTTATAGTAAGTTCGTGACTCATAATTATATGAAATATTTTTGAACCCCTCAACGAATGGACGTCAATGGTCTGTCTAGGATAAGTTCTTAAACTCATATGATTGTGGCAAGTTCCTGAACTCATAATGTGTGGTAAGCTTGACGAACTGGGTATAGATATGTGTGAATGGAGAATTAAGGATAATAGGAAAAGATAGAATGATTAAGCAATGGATTATTAGTGGAGACTTAGGTTTTCCAAATCTTCTAGCAATGCTAGCTAGACTTCGAAATTTTTACATCAAGCTAAATACGCACTATGTGCATTTGAAAATGAATTTATATTCTCAACTTCTGGTGATCAGTGATCATTGTGCATGTGTGGACTTCGGGTGTAAGACCCCAACTTTTTGAATAAATATTAAATTTTCTCGAAATATATTTTTGAATATTATGGTGTAGATTTGATGTAAGACCCCAAATAATTAATAAATAAAATTTAATTTCCTTTAATTATTATTTTGAATTGTAAGGGTTGATTTGATTAATGTGGATAGTTATGGGTAAAATACGCAAATATTTCAAAATAAGCAAGTGGTTATAAAATATTCATTGTTGTCGGGGAATATTCGTTTGGTCGTGGAATATTCGTACTGTTGGGGAATATTCGTACGACGGCGCAACCATGTGTGGGCCCCATAACGGAAAGTGATTGGAGGAAGAAAACGACAAATATAAGTTGTTTAAAAATAACGGCGTAGTTGTTACCGTTTACACTGTTGGAATACCCGGTGGTTAAAATACAGTAATACGCGTTGTTGCACAGTAGCACACTGTATTTCACAATATTTTGAATTATTGATCCTTACGTAAAAAGGCACTACTCAATAATTGCTATAGGAGTTACTGTTCATTACTTTATTGATTCAATAATTGCTGCGTTGATATTTATATTATTATTGTTTCAATAATTGTCATTGCACAGTATTTTCCATTATCAGATCAATAATTCATATTATTTAAATAATATTATCAGATAACATTATTGGCAATGTCTAGAAAGTTCTGTCAAGGAGAGGTTTGGTCATCTAATTGCGCGCCAGTAAGGAGAAATCCTTATTGGAAAGCCCCCTCTATCCTGAGAACGGCCTGGTTGTCAGTACTGTGATTCTATAATATTATTTTTAATAATTAATTATTGATTATTATGATAAAGAAAATATTTATTTTATGTGGATATAGATGGAGAAAATTTTTAAAAGTGACAATTGTTGAAAATTAATATTTTATCTTTTTCTGATAAAATAATTTATTTAAATATATTATTTTAATAATATATTAACGGTGATATTTTACAATGAATGTGGGACATATGAGTATATGAGGAGGAAGAGTATTTTTGTGGCATTAAATGTTTAACATATGTTTTGTGTGTCGGTGGACATAATTCTTGACCGAAAATTGATTATAGACTGTAAAATCACTCGTTTGTGGATTTCGGATAATTTCTGTTTGGAATTTGAAAAAACTTCCTTCTGCAAAGTTGTAGAGAATTGAATTTCCTATAAAAATTCACGAGATTCGAATTTTCTGACAAAAGGGCTATTTATCATGAATTATTGAAGTTTCGGAGTTCCGAAATAATTGATTTTTGGAAGTTTTAATTATTTTATATAAGAAAAACGTTTTTGTGGTTGTTGGCACATGGGTGGCTGATGTTTTTGACCAAAGAAGGCATGCTAGAGTTTTCAAAACATGTGGGTAAGAATTTTGAATAAATAATAATATATTTTATTAATTTAGTCTCCTTTGGCGTTTTAACATTTTCCTATAAATAGAGGGATAAGTTAGAATTGAAAATCACACCAGAAACAAAGTTTTCTCTCTTTCTCTCTCTATATTATCGAGCGTATCCTTGTGAGTATACTTTGAGTGTTGCTATACGGTGCGAGTTTCTGTCAGCACTATACCGAAATTCAGTCAGAAGTACGGCTACTTTGAGGTAAGGGATGTTATTTTCTTCTCAAATGATATTTTTTCTTCAATATCATTATGCCGGAATATTGGTGAACCTTTTTATCAAATTTGGAACTTTTTGTGCCGGAGTTACTATTCACGTATACGGTACTATTCACGAATACGGCACTATTCACAGAAAAAATTATTTTTTTTTCTTTTCGTCCAAAATATCTATTGTGGATACTAGCTTTGATTGTATCCATGTTTTGATCATTCTTGAATTTTACACCACTATGAATATTTTTGAGGTATTTTTGGACATGGATAAAACAAAGTACGAATCCTTAATCCTTAATCCTTGTCATTTTGTTTCACTGGATTCGTTTCTTTAAAAATATTTTTTTAACATCTTCAGTCTTAAATGATGTTATTATTGAATATCTTTGGCCTGTAGTGCAAGGATGAATGATTTCTGATGAATATCTTTGGCCCGTAGTGCAAAGATGAACATGTGTTTAGATGAACATGACCAACAGATGAATATTCTTGGCCTGTAGTGCAAGGATGAATATATGATTCAAGATGTGCATTGATTGATGTTACAGGGATAAAAATACTGTTGATGGACTGTTAAATTCATAAACATTAGTAGATCTCATCCTCTACGTAACTCTTCTATGAATTAATATTTTCCGCTGCGAATATTGATTTAAAACTTGTTGTCTATTGTATTCTATTAGATTTTTTTCCCCTGTTGAAGACTAACGATAATTTGTTGTATATTATCTTAGTTATAATATTCTTTACTGAGCTAGTTGAGCTTACCCTTTTCCTTTTTGTTCCATTTTTCTTCTCAGGAGACGAGAATATAGCGAGTACGAGTCGGGGTATGAATTGATGGTTCTTGAGAGAGTTGTTTAGTAGTCCTCA
The DNA here is from genome assembly GCA_020205505.1 of Panax japonicus. Taxonomy (NCBI): domain Eukaryota; kingdom Viridiplantae; phylum Streptophyta; class Magnoliopsida; order Apiales; family Araliaceae; genus Panax; species Panax japonicus. Next base: position 51,424,503 of record CM035100.1, read on the forward strand.
CCATTTTTGTAAAATAATGTATCAATAATTATGATGAGGATTTATTTGTATGTGGATATTGTCTAGATGGCAATATCTGTATTTAAACTCACAGTTATATGTTGTAATAATAAAGTTGAAGTTAATTCTGTACCATGTATTTGACTACTCAGAATAGGTGATGTATACCTGTTTTGGGGGCATCACAGTTGGTATCAGAGCTTAGGGATATGATCTCTGGCGGAGATCGGGGAATGGAACTAGGAGGGGAGAGACGAGTAAATCCTTCGCTAGTGTGTCATACCTAAGCTTATTTGTTAGTTGGTCAGTATATAGGGATATTATGTGATATATTGATTTCCTTAATTAACCCTTGTTTTATGACAGTATTTGAGAATGTCGACTGAGAATATTAACAGTGGAAATGAGACCGTGGAGACGTCTGTACTCACCAACGAGAAGAACATGCAACAGGCTGGCAATGTTCCTCCTGTGAACAACACCATTGATCAGACGATGAACGACGCAATGTTTAGAAGCTTTTTGCAGTTCATGCAAAATCAGACGAGGGAGACTCGTATTCAAAATACAGGAGGAAATGATAACAATTCACGGGTTGTCACAGCCAAGCAGTTTAAAGAGTTGGGACCACCAGAATTTAAGTGAAAGCCAGATCCGATCATGGCGGAGACATGGGTCAAGCAAATTACCAAGATATTCGATGTCTTGGGATGCACGGAGGAACAGAAGGTTCCATTCGCCACCTTTATGTTCCGTGGCGAGGCAGACTACTGGTGAAAGTCTGTGAAGCGTACCCATCCAGCCGCACTCAGCATATCTTGGGAGACGTTTCAGAAACTATTTAATGACAAATACTTTCCTGAAAGTGTTCATCATATGAAGGAAGTGGAGTTCATCAGATTAGAACAAAATAACATGACGGTGTCTCAGTACGAGGCAAAGTTTGCAAAGTTATCCAGGTTTGCACCTAATTTGGTGGAGAATGAGGAACGTATGACGCGGATGTTTCTGAGAGGTTTGAAACCCGGTATACGACAATATCTCATCTCTCATAAATTTTCTCTCTATTCAGATGTTGTTAACAGGGCTCAATTATTGGAGCGAGATAACGAGTACGGTCAACCGAGGTACCACAATCAGGATCATACCGGAGACAGCAGTCAACAAAATAACGATAAACAGTGGAGAAAGAAAAAGACGGACAAAAATGGTAACCACTTTGGTGTTAATCATGGCCATGAAAATAGAAGAAGCGAGTCAGGAGGAGATTTTAAAAAGAGGAGATTTAACAACGACCATGTGAAGACGACGGTGCCGGCAGCAACTGGTTCTAAGGGAGGAGAAAGACCACCGGTTATATGCTATAAGTGCGGGAAAGAGGGACATATCAGTCCAAACTGCCCACAACAATTCAAGGTATGCTATAATTGTGGAAAGGAAGGACATATCGCTCGAGATTGTACGGTAGCAAAACCTAGTTCAGCGGGGACGGTGACTCAAAAGACTGTCCCAGAAAAGCCAAAGTCAATGGTTCTTGGAAGAGTGTTTGTTGTGACTGGTCAACATGCGAGGAACCCAAACGAGGTGATCACGGGTAAGCTATTTATAAATTCTTGCGAAGTTTATACCTTACTAGATACCGGTGCTACCCATTCATTTATCTCTCCTACTTGTGCTCAACGTTTAAACTTGACTCCGGAGAAATTAGACTTTGACTTATCTGTGGAAACTCCGTTAGGAGAAACTTTCATCACATCCACTGTTTATAAATCTTGTTTCATTCAAGTTGGCACCATCACCTTTTACTGTTGACCTTATCTCTTTAAAGATACTTGCTTTTGATGTGATTTTAGGGATTGATTGGTTAACTACTCATAATGCCAAAATTGATTATTTTCGTAAGGTTGTTAGTTTTCATATTCCTAATCAACCTGTTGTTCGAATTCAGGCAACTAAACCATTAAAATCTATCACTGTCATATCTAATCATAAAGCTATTCGTTTATTGAAAAACGGATGTCAAGCTTTCTTAGCCCATGTTATGGATTTGAATAAAGACACGTCAAAATTGAATAGTATTCCTGTTGTTATTGACTTTCCTGACGTATTTCCTGAAGAACTTCCCGGTCTACCCCCAGAACGTGAAGTTGAATTCTTTATTGATCTTGAACCTGGTACAAAGCCCATTTCTAAAACCCCATATCGAATGGCTCCTATTGAACTTCAGGAGTTAAAAGTCCAACTACAAGAGTTATTGGACATCGGTTTCATTCGTCCTAGTACATCTCCTTGGGGTGCTCCTGTTTTATTCGTAAAGAAGAAAGACGGGAGTATGCGACTTTGTATTGACTATCGGGAATTGAACCATGTCACCATCAAGAATAGGTATCCTCTACCTCGTATTGATGACTTGTTTAACCAGTTGCAAGGAGCACAATTCTTTTCAAAAATTGATCTTCGTTCTGGATATCATCAGCTGAAAATTAGAACTGAGGATATTCCAAAGACTGCCTTCAGAACTCGGTATGGGCATTATGAATTCTTAGTCATGTCTTTTGGATTGACTAATGCTCCTGCTGCTTTCATGGATATGATGAACCGAGTATTCAAGGATTATTTGGATCAATTCGTTGTTGTCTTTATTGATGACATCCTCATATATTCCAAAAGCCGTGAAGATCATGAGCACCATTTGAAGCTGGTACTCCAAAGGCTTCGTGAAAACAAGTTATATGCTAAGTTGAAGAAATGCGAGTTCTGGCTTGAGGAAGTAGCATTCCTTGGGCACGTGGTGTCAAAAAATGGAGTATCTGTTGACCCGACGAAGATTGAAGCAATACAAAGTTGGGAGCAACCGAAGTCGGTCACTGAAGTACGTAGCTTTTTGGGCTTAGCTGGTTATTATCGGAGATTCGTGGAAGAGTTTTCTCGAATTGCTATTCCATTAACTCAGCTAACTCGGAAGGATACAAAATTTGTATGGAGCGAGAAATGCGAGAAGAGTTTCCAAGAGCTTAAAAGGAGACTTATTTCGGCACCTGTTCTAACAATACCATCTGGTTCGGATGGATTTGTTATTTACAGCGATGCTTCGGGCAAAGGGTTAGGATGTGTTCTCATGCAACGTGGGAAAGTCATAGCCTATGCCTCGCGACAACTTAAAGAGTATGAGAGGAATTATCCTACTCATGATCTAGAGTTGGCAGCAGTCGTTTCCGCACTAAAGATCTGGAGGCACTATCTATATGGGGAGAAAGTGGAGATATATTCAGATCATAAAAGCCTCAAATATTTCTTCACTAAAAAAGAACTCAACATGCGGCAACGACGTTGGCTCGAGTTGTTGAAAGATTACGACCACACTATTCAATACCATCCTGGAAAAGTGAACGTGGTAGCTGATGCATTGAGTAGAAGATCATATGCAGGAATGAGTGTAATAATGTCAAGTATACGCATAGAGCCAACTTTAATAGAAAAAGTTAAGGTTACTCAAGCCACCGATCCGGAGTTGATGCATATGAAGACGAAAGTACAAGAAGGTGCCATTCCAGAAGCGAGAATTGATGAAGAAGGAATACTTCGAGTCCACTCCAGACTTTGTGTTCCTAACGATTCTGATTTGAAGTACAAGATCATGATGGAGGCACACAATACATCGTTTGCAATTCATCCTGGAAGTACCAAAATGTATCGTGATCTTCGACATACATTTTGGTGGAACAATATGAAGAGAGAGATTGCAAAGTTTATTTCAACGTGTTTAACTTGTCAACGTGTAAAGGCGGAGCATCAAGTGCAAAAGGGTCCATTGCAACCACTTGAGATTCCGAAATGGAAGTGGGAACACATTACTATGGATTTCGTTACGGGTCTTTCTACGGTTTCTCAAGGCATCAATGCTATTTGGGTTATTGTTGATAGATTAACCAAGTCTGCTCATTTCTTGCCGATACGGGAGACTTATTCCCTTGAACGTCTTGCTCAAATGTACGTAAATGAGATTGTAAGATTGCATGGCATGCCAATATCCATAGTTTCGGATCGTGACCCAATATTTACTTCAAGATTTTGGGTTAGCTTGCAAAAAGCTATGGGTACGGAGTTACGATTCAGTTCGGCATACCATCCTCAAACGGACGGACAACCAGAGAGGACTATTCAAACTCTTGAAGATTTATTAAAACTCTGTGTCCTAGACTTCAAGGGCAGTTGGGATAAATATTTACCATTGGTGGAATTCTCCTACAACAACAGTTATCAGACAAGCATTGGTGTGGCCCCATTTGAAGCATTTTATGGACGAAAGTGTCGCTCTCCAGTATGTTGGGACGAGGTGGGTGAAGCAACATTGTTGGGACCCGAGTTAGTACGTATGACTACGGAGAAGATCCAAATGATTCGATAACGTATACAAACGGCACAAGATCGACAAAAGAGTTATGCGGATCTTCATCGAAAGGACGTAGAATTTAGTGTTGGGGATCATGTATTGTTGCGTGTTGCCCCGTGGAAGGGAGTTACAAGATTCGGGAAGAGAGGAAAGCTTAATCCACGATTTATTGGTCCATTTCAAATTCTTGATCGAGTAGGTAATGTAGTCTATAGACTCGCGTTACCTCCAAGTATGTCTCGTGTTCATAATGTTTTTTATATATCTGTGCTTCGTAAATATGTGAAAGACCCGAACCACGTCATTGAGTTAGAACCGGACGAGATAGCCGAAGATTTAACGTATGAGGAGGTACCTGTCAAGATCTTGGATAGGAGCATGTCCTACGCACGAAGGTAATACCACAAGTTAAAGTTTTGTGGAGGAATCATGCTGTAGAGGAAATGACCTGGGAGTTAGAAACGGAAATGAAAGCGAGGTATCCTCACCTTTTCGAAACACCAGGTACGTATGTCAATTTCGAGGACGATATTTCATAAGGAGGGGAGGTTGTAAGACCCTAAATAATTAATAAATAAAATTTAATTTCCTTTAATTATTATTTTGAATAGTAAGGGTTGATTTGATTAATGTGGATAGTTATGGGTAAAATACACAAATATTTCAAAATAAGCAAGTGGTTATAAAATATTCATTATTGTCGGGAGAATATTCGTTTGGTCGTGGAATATTCGTACTGTTGGGGAATATTCGTACGACGGCGCAGCCATGTGTGGGCCCCATAACGGAAAGCGATTGGAGGAAGAAAACGACAAATATAAGTTGTTTAAAAATAACGGCGTAGTTGTTACCGTTTACACTGTTGGAATACCCGGTGGTTAAAATACAGTAATACGCGTTGTTGCACAGTAGCACACGGTATTGCACAATATTTTGAATTATTGATCCTTACGTAAGAAGGCACTACTCAATAATTGCTACAGGAGTTACTGTTCATTACTTTATTGATTCAATAATTGCTGCGTTGATATTTATATTATTATTGTTTCAATAATTGTCATTGCACAGTATTTTCCATTATCAGATCAATAATTCATATTATTTGAATAATATTATCAGATAACATTATTGGCAATGTCTAGAAAGTTCTGTCAAGGAGAGGTTTGGTCATCTAATTGCGCGCCAGTAAGGAGAAATCCTTATTGGAAAGCCCCCTCTATCCTGAGAACGGCCTGGTTGTCAGTACTGTGATTCTGTAATATTATTTTTAATAATTAATTATTGATTATTATGATAAAAAAAATATTCATTTTATGTGGATATAGATGGAGAAATTTTTTAAAAGTGACAATTGTTGAAAATTAATATTTTATCTTTTTCTGATAAAATAATTTATTTAAATATATTATTTTAATAATATATTAACGGTGATATTTTACAATGAATGTGGGACATATGAGTATATGAGGAGGAAGAGTATTTTTGTGGCATTAAATGTTTAACATATGTTTTGTGTGTCGGTGGACATAATTCTTGACCGAAAATTGATTATAGACTGTAAAATCACTCGTTTGTGGATTTCGGATAATTTCTGTTTGGAATTTGGAAAAGCTTCCTTCTGCAAAGTTGTAGAGAATTGAATTTCCTATAAAAATTCGCGAGATTCGAATTTTCTGACAAAAGGGCTATTTATCATGAATTATTGAAGTTTTGGAGTTCCGAAATAATTGATTTTTGGAAGTTTTAATTATTTTATATAAGAAAAACGTTTTTGTGGTTGTTGGCACATGGGTGGCTGATGTTTTTGACCAAAGAAGGCATGCTAGAGTTTTCAAAACATGTGGGTAAGAATTTTGAATAAATAATAATATATTTTATTAATTTAGTCTCCTTTGGCGTTCTAACATTTTCCTATAAATAGAGGGCTAAGTTAGAATTGAAAATCACACCAGAAATAAAGTTTTCTCTCTTTCTCTCTCTATATTATCGAGCGTATCCTTGTGAGTATACTTTGAGTGTTGCTATACGGTGCGAGTTTCTGTCAGCACTATACCGAATTTCAGTCAGAAGTACGGCTATTTTGAGGTAAGGGATGTTATTTTCTTCTCAAATGATATTTTTTCTTCAATATCATTATGCCGGAATATTGGTGAACCTTTTTATCAAATTTGGAAATTTTTGTGCCGGAGTTACTATTCACGTATACGGTACTATTCATGTATACGACACTATTCACAGAAAAAATTATTTTTTTTTTCTTTTCGTCCAAAATATCTATTGTGGATACTAGCTTTGATTGTATCCATGTTTTGATCATTCTTGAATTTTACACCACTATGAATATTTTTGAGATATTTTTGGACATGGATAAAACAAAGTACGAATCCTTAATCCTTAATCCTTGTCATTTTGTTTCACTGGATTCGTTTCTTTAAAAATATTTTTTTAACATCTTCAGTCTTAAATGATGTTATTATTGAATATCTTTGGCCTGTAGTGCAAGGATGAATGATTTCTGATGAATATCTTTGGCCCGTAGTGCAAAGATGAACATGTGTTTAAATGAACATGACCAACAGATGAATATTCTTGGCTTGTAGTGCAATGATGAATATATGATTCAAGATGTGCATTAATTGATGTTACAGGGATAAAAATACTGTTGATGGACTGTTAAATTCATAAACATTAGTAGATCTCATCCTCTACGTAACTCTTCTATGAATTAAAATTTTTCGCTGCGAATATTGATTTAAAACTTGTTGTCTATTGTATTCTATTAGATTTTTTTCCCCTGTTGAAGACTAACGATAATTTGTTGTATATTATCTTAGTTATAATATTCTTTACTGAGCTAGTTGAGCTCACCCTTTTCCTTTTTGTTCCATTTTTCTTCTCAGGAGACGAGAATATAGTGAGTACGAGTCGGGGTATGAATTAATGGTTCTTGAGAGAGTTGTTTAGTAGTCCTCACCATTTTTGTAAAATAATGTATCAATAATTATGATGAGGATTTATTTGTATGTGGATATTGTCTAGATGACAATATCTGTATTTAAACTCACAGTTATATGTTGTAATAATAAAGTTGAAATTAATTCTGTACCATGTATTTGACAACTCAGAATAGGTGATGTATACCTGTTTTGGGGGCGTCACATTTGATATAATGTTATAGTTGTGGGAAATATTTACAAATTTTGCAAAGTACGCAAGTTGTTATATAATATTCAATTGGTCGGGGAATATTCATTTTAACATGGAATATTCGTACAACGACACAATCATTGGTGGACCCCCACAACGGAATTATTTTCGGATTGAGAAAATTACAAAAATACTTTATGAAAATAACGGCGAAAGTTTTACCGTTGACTGTTGAACTACTCGGTAGTAAAAGTACAGTAATATGCATGGTTGCATAGTAGCACACAGTATTGATTATTGATGCTTATGTGAGAAGTTACTCAGTTATACTCAATTATTGCTACAGTAATTGCTGCATTCTATATCTCATATTATTGATTCGATTATTGTAATAGTATCATCTGCATAATATGTTATTTTATTAAATCAATAATTGAGACGACAAAGTTATTCATATTATTAAATTACAATATTTACAATGTCTAGAAATTCTATCAAAGAGAGGTTTGGTCACCTAATTGCGCGCCAATAGGGAGAAATTTTTATTGGAAAACCCCCTCTTTCCTGGGAACAACCTGGTTGATAAATATTGTGAGTTATAATATTAATAATGAATGTTATTTAAATTGAAGTTGTGTTCGGAGTTGAATTTGGAGACGTGGACGTGATATTTGAGTCCGGAACGATGAAATTAGTAAAAATAGTCTATAAACATAAAAATTTTTGGAATTCACTATTTGGTCAAAAAGTCAACAGTTGACTTTTTTCGGGAAAGGTCAAATTTCGAAGTTTCAAAATTTATATTTTTGATAAAAATAGTTTTATTGTGTTGGAATTATTTGTGTTAGTGAAAATCGACAATTATTTCGATAATAATTAATGTCTGGAGGTTATATTGACCAATCGGGTATTTAACTGGATAAATGAGCAATTGATTGCTATTATTTCACATGGTTATAACTATTTGTTCACATACGTATACTATTGTTTCACATTCTTGTTACTATTAGGGGAGTTAGTGCAAGATTGATAATACTTGCATGACTAAGTTAAAAATGAAGGTATAGATGGAGGTACTATACTGTAATTCGTATTTTCACATGTCTAGAACTATTGATTCACATAATTTACTATTGAATCACATTATTTACTATTAGGGGATGTGGTGCAAGTTTGATAATACTTCCATGACTAAATTAAAAATAAAGGAAAAGTTGGAGGTATTGTACTGAAATTTTTCGAGCCCCAAAACGTGCAATTATCGAAACTATATTTTTCTATAAATAGAAGCTCATTCTTCTTTCATTTCTCACCAATTCACAAAAGCTTTAGAACGATTATTATAGAGAGAAATTATAGAAAGAAGAAGAGAAGTATGCTACCTCACTATTCCAGTATCCAGTTTTTCTAAAGGTATGGAGTATTATTTCTTTCTTATCCATGAAGAGAACTTCTGTTATTCCATTCTTTATTATTCTGTTGGAATAACCTGTATACGCGGGCTACCCTATACTTGGTGAAATTCTTCTGTTGTTCCATTCTTTAACATTCTGTTGGAACATCCTGTCTGTGCGTTCTACGCCGGACCTGGTTCCGTCTTTATTATTCTGTTGGAATATCCTGTCTGTGCATTTTACGACGGACCTGGTTCCGTCTTTATTATTCTCTTGGAATATCCTGTCTGTGCGTTTTACATCGGACCTGATTCCGTCTTTATTATTCTGTTGGAATATCTTGTCTGTGCGTTTTATGCCGGACCTGATTCCGTTATTTATTATTCTGTTGGAATAACCTACCTGTGCAGTCTATCGCATGCCTGGTGATTTCTTTTATTATTCCATTCCTTATTATACTCAGCTGGTTAAAGTTTTGACTTCTAAACTCCATGAAATTAGTGGAATATCCTTGATATTTGCGCTTCATCCAGTATCTTTTCATGGAAATATTCTTCTGAGTATTCTTGAATTTTACTTTACAATGCAGTATCGTGTTGACAATTTGGACGTTATTAGTTCCTGGATAAATTAATTATTGAACTTGTTTTTATTGAATTCTTATATCATTGTCATCATCTTCATGTTTATATTTTGTTAAAAGTCATTTGTGGCCTATAGTGCATAGATGGACTTGGTATGATTATGACCAGGGATTATTCGGTGTAATCATGACCGTAATGTTACAAATGATGTGGAAAAAGTCCTCATTGGCCCGTAGAGCATTGATGGATAGTTGTTGGCATGATCATGACCATTAATGAATACACAAAAATTCTTGGCCCGTAGTACATGGATAATTGTGGTCGTGATACTAAAGAATATCCTTTGCCATAGTCTAGGGGTGATTCGATGATGTAGATTATTTATTAAGCTGAGTCCCAGTGATAAAAGTGATGAAAAACCTTCTAAATCATAAAAAATAGTAGATTTTATTCTCTACTTGACTCTTTTAATGGATTACTTGTTCCGCTGTAGTTAAACTTGATGGTTTTTATATTGTATCAGTTTAACACTGTTGAAGGCTAACGATAATATATTCTGCATTATCTTAGTCATAATATTTCCTACTGGTCTAGTTGAGCTCACCCTTTTACTTTCATTGTTCTCTTTAGGAAATGAGAACGTAGCTGGGACTAGTCGGGGAACGGAGTGACGGGCCAGATGATAGCATTACTAGTCCTCACTATTCTGTGAAATAGTGTGCTAATAATTGTAATGAGGACTCCTTTTGAGTTTGTATAATCTCTAGTAGATAATATTTGTATTCAAACTCACAGCTTATATTTTATCGTATTGTATACGACAGTTGTATTATTAAGTTGTATTTTAATTCTGTACCATGTATCTGGTGACTCAAGATGGGTGATGTATACTTATTTTGGGGGCTTCACAGTTGGTATCAAAGCTTAGGGATATGATCCCTGTCTAAGATGTGGGACTAGAACTAGGAGGGGAGAGACGGGGAATTCCTTCGCTACTATGACCTACCTAAGTTTATTTGGTATTTAATTGGTCAGTCAGAGTGTAGGGATAATATGTTTCATTACAATTAACCCTTGTTTTGTTGCAGTATTTGAAAATGACATCCGAGAATGTTGAGAACATCAATGGAGCACAAGAGACCGTTGAGTCTCCACAGATCAATAACCAGGACAATGTGCATCAAGAAGGCAACAATCCTAATGCAAACAACAACACTGACCAAATGATGAACGATGGAATGTTCCGAGACTTCATGCAATTCATGTAACATCAGGCGAGAGCGGCTCCTGTCCAAAATGCAGGTAGAAACACTGGCAACTCTCAGACGGTCACCGCCAAATAGTTCAAGGAGCTGGGACCACCGGAGTTTATTGGAGAGCTAAAACCACTTAAGGCAGAAGCATGGATAAAGCAGATAACCAAGATATTTGATGTCTTGGGATGCTCCGAGGAACAAAAGGTTCCCTTCGCCACCTTTATGTTGCGTGAAGAGGCAGATTACTGGTGGGAATCTGTAAAACGTACCCAGCCAGAGGCACTCAAGATGTCTTGGAAGAAGTTCCAAGAGCTGTTCAACGACAGGTACTTTCTTGAAACTATTCGTCACATGAAGGAGGTGGAGTTTATCAAGTTGGAATAAAACAATATGACCGTGTCGCAATACGAGACTAAATTTACGGAGTTATCCCGGTTTGCATCCCATTTGGTTGATAATGAGGAACGAATGACCCGAATATTTTTAAGAGGTTTAAAACCAGAGATACGACAATATCTTATTTTTCATAAACTGTGTTTGTATTCAGATGTTGTAAATAGGGCTCAGTTGATGGATCGCGATAACGAGTCAACGCAACCAAGAGAAAGCAGCCAGTAGAATAAAAATACCAGCGGTAACAATCATCGAAGCGGTGACAACAAATGTGGAGGGAATCAACATGCCAGAAATGGTAACCACTTCGGTGGTAATCATAGCCAAGATAATAAAAATGGACATTTTAAGAAAAGGAGATTCAACAATGATGGAAAGACGTCAGCACCAGCACCCGTTGTTAAGGAAGGAGAACGACCACCTATCATATGCTTTAAATACGGAGGGGAGGGACACATCCGTCCAAACTGCGCGATGCCGTCCAAAACATGTTATAATTATGGAAGAGAAGGTCACTTAGCTCGATTTTGTCGTTCACCGAAGACAAATTCAGCTAGGATGGAGGCACCAAAGGTCGTCCCAGAAAAGTCAAAGCCGGTAGTGCAAAGGAGAGCGTTTGTTGTGACCTCCCAGAAAGCAAGGAACCCGAACGAGGTTATCACCGGTAAGCTTATTATAAACTCTAGTGAATTCTATACCTTATTTGATACCGGTTCTATCCATTTTTTTATTTCTCCTACTTGCGCTCAACGTTTAAATTTGACTCTGGGGAAATTAGACTTTGACTTATCTGTTGAAACTCCATTAGGAGAAACCTTCATTACATCCACTGTTTATAAGCCTTGTTTGATTCAAATCGGTAATCGCACGTTACCTGTCGATCTTATCTCCTTAAAAATACTTGCATTTGATGTGATTCTAGGGATTGATTGGTTAACTACTCATCATGCTAAAATTAATTGTTTTCGTAAGGTTGTTAGCTTTCATATTCCTAATAAACCTATTATGCGAATTCAAGTGATCAAACCATTAAAATCAATCACGGTCATCTCAAGCCATAAAGCTATTCATTTATTGAAAAATGGATGTCAAGCTTTCTTAGCTCATGTCACAGATTTAAACAAAAATATGTCAGATTTGAAGGATAATTCTATTGTTAATAAATTTTCTGACGTATTCCCTGAAGAACTTCCTGGCCTACCCCCAGGGCGTGAAGTTGAATTTTGTATCGACCTTGAACTCGGTACAAAACCCATTTCCAAAGCCCCATATCGAATGGCTTCTATTGAACTTCAGGAGTTAAAAACCCAGTTGCAGGAATTGTTAGACATTGGTTTCATTCGTCCTAGTACATCTCTTTGGGGTGCTCCTATTCTATTTGTGAAGAAGAAAGATGAGAGTATGCGACTTTGTATTGATTGTCGGGAGTTGAATCATGTCACCATCAAAAATAGGTACCCATTGCCACGTATTGATGACCTTTTTGATCAGTTACAAGGAGCAAAAAAAATATCAAAGATCGATCTTCGTTCTGGATATCATCAGCTGAAGGTTAAAAATGAGGATATTCCAAAGACTGCCTTCAGAACTCGGTACGGGCATTATGAATTCTTAGTAATGTCTTTTGGATTGACTAATGCTCCTGCTGCCTTCATGGATATGATGAACCGAGTATTCAAGGAATATTTGGATCACTTTCTGGTCGTCTTTATTGATGACATCCTTATTTATTCCAAAAGCCATGAAGATCATGACATCCTTATTTATTCGTGGAAGGATTTTCTCGAATCACTACTCCATTAACTCAGCTGACTCAGAAAGATACAAAGTTCGGTTGGAGCGAAGAATGTGAGAAGAGTTTTTAAGAACTCAAGAGGAGACTCATTTCAGCACCTGTTCTGACAATACCATATGGCTCGGAGGGATTTTTCATCTACAGTGATGCTTCGGGCAAAGGGTTAGGATGTCTTCTCATGCAACATGGGAAAGTCATAGCCTATGCCTCAAGAACACTCAAAGAATATGAGAGGAATTATTCTACTCATGATCTAGAGTTGGCAGCTGTTGTCTTCACACTTAAAATTTGGAGGTATTACTTGTATGGAGAGAAAGTGGAGATCTTTACGGATCATAAAAGCCTCAAATATTTCTTCACTCAAAAGGAACTCAACAGGCGACAACGACGTTGGCTTGAACTGTTGAAAGATTATGATCATACCATCCATTACCATCTAATAATTCTGTTGTGGGGTCCACCAATGATTGTGCCGTTGTACGAATATTCCCTGTTAAAACGAATATTCCCCGACCAATCGAATATTATATAACAACTTGTGTATTTTGCAAAATTTATAAATATTACCCATAACTATAACATTATATCAAATTCATTCTATAATATTCAAAAATGATATTTATAGAAAATTCATCTTTATTCATAAAAGTTGGGGTCTTACAACCTCCCCTTCTTATGAAATTTCACCCTCGAAATTAGAGTACATACCTGGTATGTCGAAGAGGTAAGGATACCTTGATTTCATTTCAGATTCTAACTCCCAAGTCATTTCCTCAACATCGTTGTTTCTCCACAAAACTTTGACTTGAGGTATAACCTTGGAGCGTAGAATATGTTCCTTCTTATCCAAGATTTGAATAGGAACCTTTTCATACGTCAAATCTTCCGTTATTTCGTCTGGTTCTATCTCAATAATGTGGTTCGGGTGTCCCACATATTTACGTAACATAGATATGTGAAAAATGTTATGAACACGAGACATACTTGGTGATAAAGTGAGTCTATAGGCCACAGTTCCTACTCGATCGAGGATTAAAAATGGGCTGATGAATCGAGGATTGAGCTTTCCTCTCTTTCCAAATCTCGTAGCTCCTTTCATGGAGCAACACGTAACAACACATGATCTCCTATATCGAATTCTACGTCCTTTCGATGAAGATCAGCATAACTCTTTTGTCGATCTTGTGAGGTTTTTATACGTTGTCGGATCGTTTGAATCTTTTCCGTAGTCATACGTACCAATTCCAGTCCTAACAACATTGCTTCACCCACCTCATCCCAGCATACTGGAGAACGACACTTTCTTCCATACAACGCCTCAAATGGAGCCATGACAATACTTGCTTGATAACTGTTGTTATAGAAAAACTCCACCAGTGGTAAGAACTTATCCCAACTTCCCTTGAAGTCAAGGACACAGAGTCTTAATAAATCTTCAAGAGTTGAATAGTCCTCTCCGACTTCCCGTCCATATAAGGATGATATGCCGAGCTAAATCGTAAATCTGTGCCCATAGCTTTCTGCAAACTAACCCAAAATCGTGAAGTGAATCTTGGGTCTCGATCAGAAACTATGGATACTGGCATACCATGCAGTCTTAAAATCTCGTTTATGTACATACGATCAAGACGTTCAAGTGTATAAGTTTCTCGTATCGGTAAGAAATGAGCAGACTAGGTCAATCTATTAACAATGAGCCAAATCGCATCTATACCTTGAGAAACCTTAGGAAGACCGGTAACGAAATCCATGGTAATGTGCTCCCACTTCCATTCTGGAATTTCAAGTGGTTGCAATGGACCTTTTGGTACTTGATGCTCCCCTTTAACTCGTTGACAAGTTAGACACCTTGAGATAAACATCGCTATCTCTCTCTTCATATTGCTCCACCAAAATGTATGACGAATATCATGATACATTTTGGTCATCCCATGATGGATTGTAAACGGTGTGTTGTGCACCTCCATCATGATTTTAAACTTTAAATCAGGGTCGTTAGGAACAAAAAATCTGGAGTTGACTCGAAGTATTCCTTCTTCATCGATACTTGCTTCCGACATAACACCTTCTTGCACTTTCTTCCTCATACGCATCAGATCCAGGTCTGTAGCTTGAGCAGCTTTAACTTTATCAATTAAAGTCGGTTCTACTCATATATTCGCCATCATTGTATGGGTCCCTGGAGTCTTTAACTCTATCTCCATCCTTTATAAGTCACACAAAATGGGCCTTTGTGTTGACAATATCACACTCGTACTTGCATATGATCTTCTACTCAATGCGTCAGCTACCACGTTCGCTTTTCCAAGATGGTATTAGATGGTATGATCATAAACTTTCAACAGTTCAAGCCAACGTTTTTGTCGCATGTTGAGTTCCTTTTGAGTGAATAAATATTTGAGGCTTTTATGATCCGTAAAGATCTCCACCTTCTCCCCATACAAGTAACGCCTCCAAATTTTAAGTGCGAAGACAACATCTGCTAACTGTAGGTCATAAGTAGGATAATTCCTCTCATATTCTTTGAGTTGTTCTGAGGCATAGGCTATGACTTTCCCATGTTGCATGAGAACACATCCCAACCCTTTTCCCGAAGCATCACTGTAGATGACAAATCCCTCCGAGCCAGATGGATTGTCATAACAGGTGCTGAAATGAGTATCCTCTTGAGTTCTTGAAAACTCTACTCACATTCTTTGCTCCAACTGAACTTTGTATCTTTTTGAGTCAGCTGAGTTAATGGAGTATCTGTTCGAGAAAATCCTTCCACGAATCTCCGATAATAACCAGCTAAGCCGAGAAAGCTACGTACTTCGGTCATTGATTTAGGTTGCTCCCAGCTTTGAATTGCTTCAATCTTTGTCGGGTCAACATATATTCCATGACTTGATACTACATGCCCAAGGAATGCTACTTCCTCAAGCCAGAACTCACATTTCTTTAACTTGGCATAAAGCTTGTATTCACGAAGCTTTTGGGGTGTCAGCCTCAAGTGTTGCTCATGATCTTCACGGCTTTTGGAATAAATAAGGATGTCATCAATAAAGACGACCACAAAGTTATCCAAATATTCCTTGAATACTCAGTTCATCATATCCATGAAGGCAGCAGGAGCATTAGTCAATCCAAAGGACATGACTAGGAATTCATAATGCCCGTACCGAGTTCTGAAAGCCGTCTTTGGAATGTCTTCGATTCTAATCTTCAATTGGTGATATCCGGAACGAAGATCAATCTTTAAAAACAATTTGGCTCCTTGCAATTGGTCAAACAGGTCATCAATACGTAGCAATGGGTACCTATTTTTGATGGTGACATGATTCAACTCCCGATAATCAATATAAAGTCGCATACTCCCATCTTTTTTCTTTACGAATAGAACAGGAGCACCCCAATGAGACGTACTAGGACGAATGAAATCCAATGTCTAACAATTCTTGTAATTGGGTCTTTAACTCCTGAAGTTCATTAGGAGCCATTTGATATGGGGCTTTAGAAATGGGTTTTTTACCGGGTTCAAGGTCGATACAAAATTCAATTTCACGCTCTGGGGGTAGGCCAGAAAATTCTTCAGGGAATACGTCAAGGAATTTATTAACAATAGAAATATCATTCAAAACTGACGTATTTTTGTTTAGATCCGTGACATGAGCTAAGAAAGCTTGACATCCGTTTTTTAATAAACGAATAGCTTTATGGCTTGAGATGACCGTGATTGATTTTAATGGTTTGGTCGCTTGAATTCGCATAATAGGTTGATTAGGAATATGAAAACTAACAACCTTACGAAAATAATCAATTTTAGCATGGTGAGTAGTTAACCAATCAATCCCTAGAATCACATCAAATGCAAGTATTTTTAATGAAATAAGATCAACAGGTAATGTGAGGGTAATGATTTGAACCAAACAAGACTTATAAACAGTGGATGTAATGAAATTTTCTCCCAACGGAGTTTCCACAGATAAGTCAACGTCTAATTTCTCCAGAGTCAAATTTAATCGTTGAGCGCAAGTAGGAGAAATAAAAGAATGGGTATAACCGGTATCAAATAAAGTATAGTCTTCGCTAGAGTTTATGATAAGCTTACTCGTGATGACCTCATTCGGGGTCCTTGCTTTCTGGGAGGTTACAACAAATGCTCTTCCTTGCACTACCGGCTTTGACTTTTCTGGGACAGCCTTTGGTGCCTCCATCCTAGCTGAACTTGTCTTCGATGAACGACAAAATCGGGCTAAGTGACCTTCTCTTCCATAATTATAACATGCTTTGGACGACATCGCGTAGTTTGGACTGATGTGTCTTTCCCCTCCGCATTTGAAGCATGTGATAGGTGGTCGTTCTCCTTCCTTAACTCTGGGTGTTGGTGCTGACGTCTTTCCATCATTGTTGAATCTCCTCTTCTTGAAATGTCCATTCTTATTGTTTTGGCTCTGATTACCACTGAAGTGGTTACCACTTCTGGCCTGTTGATTCCCTCCACGCTTGTTGTCACCGCTTCGATGACTGCTCTCACTTGTATTATCATTTTGCTGGCTGCTCTCTTTTAGTTGCGTTGACTCGTTATCGCGCTCTACATACTGAGCCCTATTTACAATATCTGAATACAAATACAGTTTATGAGAAATAAGATGTTGAAGTATCTCCGACTTTAAACCTTTTTAAAATATCCGCATCATTCTATCTTCATTATCCACCAGGTGGGATGCAAACCGAGTCAACTCGACAAACTTAGCTTTGTACTGCGACACGGTCATATTATTTTGCTCCAACTTGATGAACTCTACCTCATTTATGTGACGAATATTTTCAGGAAAGTATTTGTTGTTGAATAGTTCTTGGAACTTCTCCCAAGACATCTTCAGTGCGGCAGGTTGAGTACGCTTTACCGATTCCCACCAATAATCTGCCTCTCCTCGCAACATAAAGGCGAAAAAGGGAACCTTTTGCTCCTCGGAGCATCCCAAGACATCAAGCATCCCAAGATACCAGTAAGTGGTTTTGGCTCTCCAATAAACACCGGCGGTCCCAGCTCCTTGAACTGTTTAGCGGTGACCGTCCGAGAGTTTCCAGTGTTTCCACCTACATTTTGGACAGGAGCCGCTCTCGCCTGTTGTTGCATGAATTGCATAAAGCCTCTGAACATTCCCTCATTCATCATTTTGTTAGTGTTATTGTTTGCATGAGGATTTTCGCCTTCCTGATACACATTATCCTGATTATTGATATGTGGTGAATCAATGGTCACCTGTGCTCCATTGCTATTCTTAACATTCTCGGATGTTATTTTCAGATACTGCCACAAAACAAAGGTTAATTGACATGTAACATATTATCCCTATATTCTGACCGACCAATTAAATACCAAATAAACTTAGGTAGGTCATACTAGCTAAGGAATTCCCCGTCTCTCCTCTCCTAGTTCTATTCTCACATCTTAGCCAGGGACTATATTCCTAAGCTTTGATACCAATTGTGGCGCCTCCAAAATCGGTATATATATCTTATTCTGAGTCGCCAAATATATGGTACAAAATTCAAATACAACTTAATTATACAACAGTCATGTAAAATACGACTAAACATATGTTGTGAGTTTTAATACAAATATTGTCATCTAGACAATATTCAAACTCAATGGGGTCCTCATTACATTTATTATCACACTATTTCATAGAATAGTGAGGACTACTAATGCTATTAACTGGACCATCACTCTGTTCCCCGACTAGTCTCTGCTACGTTCTCATTTCCTGAAGAGAACAATGAAAGAAAAATGGTGAGCTCAACTAGTCCAGTAAGAAATATTATGACTAAGATAATGCAGAATAAATTATCATTAGCCTTCAACTGTGTTAAACTGATAAAATATAACAAACATCAAGTTTAACTACAGTGGAACAAGCAATCCATTAGAAGAGTCAAGTAGAGAATAAAATCTACTATCTTCTATGATTTAAAATATTTTTCATGACTTTTAGTCAAGGATATTCGTGTATTCATCAATGGTCATGATCATGCCAACAATTGTCCATCAATGCACTACGGGTCAAAGAGGACTTTTTCCACATCATTTGTAATATTACGGTCATGATTACACCGAATAATCCCTGGTCATAATTATACCAAGTCCATTTATGCACTACAGGCCACAAATGACTTTCAACATAATATAAACATGAGGATGATGACAATGATATAAGAATTCAATAAAACAAGTTCAAGAATTAATTTATCCAGGAACTAAAAATGTCCAAATTATCAACATGATACTTCTTTGTAGAGTAACACTCAAGAATGCTCAGAAGAATATTTCCATGAAAAGATACTGGATGAAGCGCAAATATCAAGGATATTCCACTAATTTCATGGAGTATAGAAGTCAAAACTTTAACCAATTGAGTATAATAAAGAATGGAATAACAAAAGAGATCACCAGGCATGCGATAGACCGCACAGACAGGTTATTCCAATAGAATAATAAACAATGGAACCAGGTCATGCATAAACGCACCGACAGGATATTCCAACAGAATAATAAATAATGGAACCAGACATGCGTAAACGCACCAACAGGATATTCTAACAGAATAATAAATAATGGAACCAGGTCATGAGTAAACGCACCGCCAAGATATTCCAACAGAATAATAAACAATGGAACCAGGTCATGTGTAAACGCACATACAGGATGTTCCAACAGAATAATAAATAATGGAATAACAGAATAATTTCACCAAGTATAGGGTATCCCGCGTATACAGGTTATTCCAACAGAATAATAAAGAATGGAATAACAAAAGAATTTCACCAATAAGAAAGAAGGAATACCCCTAACGAGTACAACAAATAATACCCCTTACCGTAAAAGAAGAGTATTTTGACTGGTAGGGCGAGGATATACTCAAAGAAAACTTGCACTATGCTTAAATCTTTTTTAAACTCTAAAGAAATACGCTCAAGATTATAGAAGAAGAACTCTCTCTATAGTTTCTCTCTCTAGAGTTTCAGTGAATTCGTAAGAAATAATGAAGGAATGAGCTTCTATTTATAGAAGAATGGACTGCATAGTAACTAATTCATGAACGGTCCAGATTGATTTACTTTAAACGGACGGTTCAGATTGGTTTACAATAAAATAAAATATATTCTATTTATAATTTAATAAAAACGAATAACTTTATAAAAGTATTCTATTTTATATAAAAAGATTTTACTATGCAAACACTATGCAGGCACTATGCATAATAAAATATAATATATTCTAATAAAACAGATTACTTTATAAAAGTATTCTGTTTTAATAAAAAGATTTTACTATTAGTCTAATAAAACGAATAACTTTATAAAAGTATTCTGTAAAAGTTTTTCTGTTTTATTAATAATACTAATAAAACAAAACTCATCATCAGTATTATAATTCACAATATTAATCGACCAGTTCGTTTCCAGGAAAGAGGGGGCTTTCCAATAAGGATTTCTCCCCATTGACGTACAATTAGGTGACCAAACCTCTCCTTGACAGAACTTCTAGACATCGTTAATATTGCAAATAATAATATTAATAACTTTGTCATCACAATTATTGATTATAAAATATTGATAATAATTGAATCAAATAACGTGAGATACTATGCAGCAATTACTATAACAGTAATTGAACAAAAGTGAGTGACTTCTCACGTAAGCATCAATAATCAATATCGTGTGCTACTGTGCAACTACGCGTATTATTGTACTTTTAACATCGGGTGTTTCAACAGTTAACGATAAAACTTTCTCCATTATTTTCATAAAGTATTTTTGTCGTTTTCTCAATCCGACAATAATTCTGTTATGGGGTCCACCAATGATTGTGCCGTTGTACGAATATTCTCTGTTAAAACGAATATTCCCCGACCAATCGAATATTATATAACTTGCGTACTTTACAACATTTATAAATATTACTCACAACTATAACATTATATCAAATTCATTCCATAATATTTAAAAATGATATTTATAGAAAATTCATCTTTATTCATAAAAGTTGGGGTCTTACATCACATACTCGACACCAGTCGGGTACCCATCCTCAAAACTGATGGCCAAATATTCCCCAGAATAGGGAATCCATGTGATGATATCAGCTGTCAACAACTCCAGCTGCAGGCGACAATGAGTGAAACCCTCAGCTATAGGGACCTCCGCCAATATAGAATGATGTCATCGTCATCCTCGTGGATAGGTATCTAAACCTAACATACTCACAGGATGCAAGCATAGGAGCCTCTCATAGGCCCAAAACTGTCAACACAATGGCAAAACATCTACGGTTAATAAACACTCTTAACCTATAAATGGGAAATGATAAGAGAAATACTCACCAGTAGGAATGGGTAGAATCCTAGCCAAGCCTCAGTCAAACCCTGTGAGCGCATACGCATGCCCTGGAGGAAATAGGCAAAGGTGTAGGAACCCCAATCATACTCTCAAATATGGTCCACATGACGAGTGGCGCTGATCAAAGCGAACGACACCGTATAAGAGTTATCTGCTATGAAGCAGCCCCTAATGATCATCAGGAACAATCGCCAAAGAATGCAATCTCGGACTCTGACATCATCAGGCATATGCTCACTCAAAAGCCCGCTCATAGCATCTACGCTCAAAGGACCTGCACGGACAGTCCTACCCTTGAGCGCCTCCGCTGGAACTCCTAACAAGGATCTAACGGCAGTAGGGGTAATATTTGTCATGCAAGGCACTGGTGCCCTTCCAAACTCCATACCTGTGATAAACCGCTAATCCATCGGCGTCATCAACACTTCAAAGTCAAACAAATGGAGTGACTGAGTCTGATGAAACCATCGCTCAGACAATGCCCTGAGGTAACCCCAGGGACAACGACGGGGAAGGATGGAGAAGAATGCCCCGAATCCCCAATCATGCACTACCACTCTATAATCGGTAAAAAGAGCCTGGTACATAGAGTGTATGCTAAACCAATTCCCTCGAGGCTCTGTAAACCTGTGAACCTGCATGAAATGCAGATCAACATCAGAATCCTTTACTCCTCGTCAATAGGAAAGAAGGAAGATCAAGATCTAACGTCATACCTCGTTAGCATATAAGTACATCGAGGGATGTCTGCTTAAGTCTCCCAGAAGCTCTAGGTTTGCCACCTGAATACAAGGGAGCTCCCTACGAGGAACATGTGCAGCAGGAGCGGGGTCCTCAATCAGAATATCCTCATCCTCATCCTCGACGTCCGGCACATCAACCTGGACTGGACGTATCACTGCCTCCACCAATCGACGAGGCTATCTAACAGAACGGGATCGAGGCACTTCAGAAGCCCTCCTCTGTACACCAGAAGTGGTCCTACGGGAACTACTCGGCTGATCCGAATCCATAATATATGGACAACAAGTCTCCAAATCACCTCAGAAAGGGTGTGGTATTGCCTGACTTGGAGCTTTTCAAAATGTATTTTATGACTACATGTATGCATGCATTACTTCAACATACAGTAGAGTTAAAATGCATGACTAATTAAATGCATACATTTTGAAAATTTTTACCAAAGTCCCCTTTGTAAATAGGACTATCCACATGCACATAGGCATGATTAGGTGGCCATTCAGTGGCACACTGATGAGTGGGTTTTTAACCCATGAATTATGTTTATATGGCTTGTTATCATGTAGTTTTTGGGTACTTTCATGTTATTTTTGATAGGGTTTACGTTTGTTGTAGGTAATTACGACTCATGTAGCAATTGGGAGCATCTGAGTACATTTTGGAGCAACTTATGAAGTCTGACTACCTAGCGCGGACTGCGCTGAGGTAGGTAGATACTAAGCGCGGAGCGCGCTGGGGAAGAAAAAGTTGCTGACTATCTAGCGCGGAGAGCGCTGTGTCAAGAAGCTGTCGAGTGCGGACTGCGCTGGGGCGTGGAGAAGTTGCTGGCAGGCTAGCGCGAAGCGCGCTGCGAAGGCATTGAAGCTGGCGCGGACCGCGCTGGTGCGTGAACTGACGGGAGGCAAGTCGTGGTGAATGGAAGGAGTCTCTCTTGTGTAGGACTTAGAGATGGATTAGGAGTCATGGCAAAAGGAGGGGATTAAGGTTGATCAAAATAGACTTGGAGAGCATTCAGATCATACCATTTAATTTAATTACGTGAAGAATGATTTGGAGAGAGCAAGAATTGGAGGAACGAAGAACAGGAGAAAATTCACGAAGATTTCAGAATCGAAGCTGAGAAGGGTGGTGTATTATTATTCTTCTCTAATTTCTATCTCTGTAATTGGGATGATGTTTCCTTTAATTTATTCAGTGTTTAATTCATTTATTATGGGCTAAATTATTTGTTAGGCTTTTAATGGATCTCTAAGTGGAACGATGATTGTGTAACCTTGGTTTTCAGTTTAAAATAGCTATTATGCAGTTTATCTATATTAATTGGAGCTTGAATTTATGAATTGCTTGATCAACAATTTTATGTGGATTTGTATGAACTTGAGAGAGGAAATATAAATCTAGACCTAGTTAATATAGTATGTGTCATGAAATTTGTGAATAGCAAATTATTGATTATTGTTGAGGTAGAGATATGCTTGACATCACATGTAATGGTGAAGAGAACTTGGAATTAAACCTTGCTTAATTGGAATTCATATAGAGATATAGTGAGTTGATTAATTAAGGTGTTTGACTTAATTCTATCTTAATTGTGGATTTGGGTTAATATGGTGTTAATATATCGAGAGGTAATTAATACTACTTATGTGTTCTTGATTAATAAGCTGGGATAGTGAGTTAAACTGGAATAAGGTGATACTAATCAGAGGGGTGCTTAGAGTGAAGTTATTAGCCTAATTCTCCAATACTTGTTTGAAAATCCCGATTTAGTGTTTGTGGTTACTAAGTTGATTTTTGAATGATTGTGATAATTTCTATATAAACTGGAAATTGATTAGTTTAATAAAATTTGGATTAGTAGGAAATTGGTAGTTGCAAGGGAAATTTGTGTTAAATCTCTGAGGGAACGATACTTTACTTATTATTATATTACTTGTTGACCACGTATCTCTGAGGGGTGCTTCGAATTTCAGGTTTTTGATATTGGTTTATGTAAACTCAATCAAAAAATCCAGATTTGCTTCCTTTTGAGGACGACATCGACAGAAGGTTTCAGAGGTTAAGTAAGTGGATAGAGGAAACAAGGGACGAATTCAAAAACTCTGAAAAGGAAGAAGAAATGGATGCCGAAGACCAGAAAGCGTTGAGAGATTTTGCAACACCCAAGGTGACTGAGCTGCAGTCTAGTATCACCAGGCCTGCAATAGCTGCAAACACATTCGAAATCAAGCCTGGGATAATTCAAATGATGCAGAATTCAGTACAGTTTGGGGGAATGGCTAATGACGATCCGAACGATCATCTAATCAGTTTTCTGGAAATATGCGACACCTTCAAGTATAATGGGGTGTCGGACGAGGCAGTTAGGCTTCGCTTGTTCCCATTCACTCTGCGGGACAAGGCGAAGAGTTGGTTACACTCTCTACCAGCAGGTTCGATAACGACGTGGGAGGACCCGGCTCAAAAATTCTTAGCAAAATTCTTCCCACCTGCAAAAACTGCAAAGATGAGGAATGAGATTACCATGTTTGATCAGCAACATGTGGAGTCACTGTACGAGGCATGTGAGAGATATAAGGAATTGCTTAGGAAATGCCCACATCACGGATTGCCCAAATGGTTGCAATTGAATACATTTTACAACGGGTTACATGGGAATCTCAGGACTAGTATTGATGCGGCATCGGGAAGAGCATTTATGGTTGAGACATACGAGGAGGCATACCAATTGCTAGAGACTATGGTGGCCAATAATTATTAGTGGCCCACGGCAAGAATGACACAAACCTACGGTCGCTGGAGTGTCAGAAGTAGATGGAGTGACAGCAATAACAACGCAGATTTCAGCACTTGCTAAGAAGTTTGACATGTGGTCCGGGGGACAGACGCAGACAGTTCCAATTATGTGTGATTTGTGCGCAGGGGAACATTCGACGGATCAATGCGCAATCAATCCAGAGTCGGTATAATTCATGAGAAACTATAACAGAATTCCTCAGAATACATATCAGAATGCATATAATCAGGGGAACAGAAATCTGAATCAGTCATGGAATAATAATCAGAATCAGCAAGCTCCACGACCATCGTACCCCCCAGGATTTTAGAATCAACAAAAACCAGCTCAACGTCAAGAAAAAAAATCGAATCTAGAGGAATTTTTATCGAAGTATATTACAAGTAATGAGGTAGCTATGAAGAACTAAGTAATGGCATAAAAATCACAAGAAATGGCCATCAAGAATTTGGAAAACCAGATGGGACAAATCACCTTAGCATTAAATAACAAACCACAAGGGACCTTACCGAGTTACATCGAAAGAAATCCAAAGGAAAATCATGAAAAATGCCAGGTAGTTACCTTGAGGAGTGGAAAATAAATGGTTGGGATAGATGCAGACAATTTAGCTGGTTCCAATGATAAGAGTAATGATAACATAGTGGATGCAGAAAAACAGGATGTGAATACACAAACTGAGAAAACAAAGTTAGACGACAAGCCAATTGTGTATCCGCCACCACCATTTCAGCAAAGAGTTCAAAAGCAGAAATTAGACACGCAATTTACAAAGTTCTTGGAAGTATTTAAGAAATTACAAATTAACATTCCGTTTGCGGAAGCTCTAGAGCAAATGCCGAGTTATGCAAAATTTATGAAGGGGATTTTGTCTAGAAAGAAGAAGATAGAAGATTTCGAGACAGTGGCACTAACAGAGGAGTGCAGCGCGGTTTTACAGCGAAAGTTGCCACCCAAGTTGAAAGATCCGGGGAGTTTCACCATTCTGTGCACGATCGGGAACACGACTTTCAATAAATGCTTGTGTGACTTAGGAGTAGGTGTGAACCTTATGCCGTTATCGGTTTACATAGAATTAGGATTACCGGCTCCAAAGCTTACGAACACCTCATTACAGTTGGCAGATAGGTCAGTCACATATCCGAGAGGCATTGTGGAAGACATATTGGTAAAAGTTGATAAATTCATATTCCCCGCTGATTTCATTATTCTGGACTTTGAGGAGGACAAAAACATCCAAAATCATCCTAGGGAGGCCTTTCTTGGCGATTGGTAGGACACTCATCGACGTACAAAAAGGTGAATTAACGATGAGGGTCCAAGATCAAGAAGTCAAGTTTAACGTCTTCAAAGCCATGAAATTCCCCGCGGATGAAGAAGAGTGCTTTCGAATGGAAATAATTGATCAAATAGTCAACGAAGACATGGGAAAGAGCCTGAGCAATGATCTTCTCGAGAAAACATTATCGGGGGATGAGGAGCTCGATGACCCAGAATTTATTGACTATTTACAGATGTTAGACTCATTGCCACGAGTAAGCCGATTCAAAACACCTTGTAAATCTTTACACACAGAAGAAGTAGCCACGAAAAGATTGAAACCATCTTTGGAGGAGCCACCAACTCTTGACCTCAAGCCACTTCCTAAACATCTCAGGTATGCGTATTTAGGTAATTCAAATTCTTTGCCTGTAATTATTTCTGCCGCACTTAACAAATTGCAGGAAGAGAAATTGCTAAGGGTACTTAGAGAACATAAGGCAGCAATAGGATGGACAATAGCGGATATCAAGGGAATCAGCCCGTCGTTCTGCATACATAAAATTCTGATGGAAGATGATGCAAAACCAACGGTGAAGCAACAACGACGACTAAACCCAATTATAAAGGAAGTAGTAAAGAAGGAAATTCTGAAACTATTGGATGCTGGAATCATTTACCCGATATCCGATAGTAAGTGGGTTAGTCCGGTTCATTGTGTACCGAAAAAAGGGGGAATGACTGTGGTACAAAACGAATATAATGAGTTAATACCGACAAGAACAGTAATTGGTTCGAGGGTATGCATAGATTATAGGAAGCTAAACAAGGCAACCCAAAAAGATCATTTTCCGCTACCTTTCATCGACCAAATGTTGGACAGACTTGTGGGTCATGATTTCTACTGTCTTTTGGATGGGTACTCGAGCTATAACCAGATTGCCATCGCTCCTGAGGATCAAGATAAGACCACATTTATGTGTTCCTACGGCACGTTCGCGTTCAGGAGAATGTCATTCGGGTTATGTAATGCACCGGCTACTTTCTAACAGTGTATGATGGCCATTTTCTCAGATATGGTGGAGAAAAATGTGGAAGTCTTCATGGACGACTTCTCTGTCCATGGAGACTATTTTGATACATATCTCAGGAATTTGGTAATGGTGTTACAACGATGCGAGGAGACAAACCTTGTACTTAACTGGGAAAAATGCCACTTCATGGTTGAGGAGGGCATAATTTTGGGCCACAAGGTTTCGGCTCAAGGACTGGAAGTGGATAAAGCTAAGTTGGATATGATCTAGAAATTGCCTCCACCAAGCTCCGTAAAAGGAATCAGAAGTTTTCTAGGACATGCGGGGTTCTACAGAAGATTCATAAAAGACTTCTCTAAAGTTGCAAAATCGTTGTGCAGTCTTTTAGAGAAGGACTTTGTGTTTAGTTTTGATGAAGAATGTAAGTTGGCTTTTAAGCTGTTGAAAAAGAAGTTGACTACAGCCCCAGTTATCATCGCACCAGATTGGAATATACCTTTCGAACTGATGTGTGATGCAACCAACTATGCAGTGGGGGCCGTTTTGGGATAACGTCGAGATAAGGTATTTCACGCTATATATTATGTAAGCAAGACCCTTACGGAGACTCAAATGAATTATACAACTACAGAAAAGGAACAGCTTGCAGTGGTATATGTGTTTGATAAATTCAGGGCATACTTGGTTGGCACTAAAGTGATAGTTTATACAAACCAGTCGGCTATTCGGTACCTAATTGCGAAGAAAGATGCTAAACCACGCCTTATTCGGTGGATTCTCCTTCTTCAAGAGTTTGATCTAGAAATAAAGGATAGGAAGGGGACGGAGAATCAAGTAGCTGATCATTTATCTAGGCTGGACAATCTGATTACACAAGAAGTGGACAGGGGCATCATAAACGAGTCATTCCCGGACGAGCAATTGTTTGGGGTAAATGCAGAATTTCCATGGTACGCGGACTTCGCGAACTACTTAGTAAGCAACATGCTCCCCCCTGATCTGACAAGACAACAAAAGAAGAAGTTTCTTCATAACGTCAAGTGTTATATGTGGGATGAGCCTTACCTATTCAAACAATGCACCAACAAGATGATCAGAAGGTGTGTGCCCTACAGCGAAGTACATAGTATTCTGCATGAGTGCCATTTGTCGGCCTACGGGGGACACTATGGTAGTGAGAGAACAACAGCAAAATTCCTCCAAGCAGGGTTTTATTGGCCCACGTTATTTAAAGACGCCCATCAATTCGTTAAAACTTGTGATAGATGTCAACGAGTGGGCAACATATCGAAAAGGAATGAGATGCCACTCCAAACAATCTTAGAAGTTATGATTTTCAATCTATGGGGCATTAATTTCATGGGGCCGATTTCCTTCCTCATTATCAAATCAGTACATCTTGCTGGCAGTTGATTACGTGTCAAAATGGGTTGAGGCAGTAGTGTTACCGACTAACGATGCCAAAGTGATGGTAAAATTCTTACAGAAAAATATTTTTATGAGGTTTGGCACTCCACGAGCTATCATCGGTGACGAAGGTAGCCACTTCTGCAATAAATCATTTACAGCTCTCTTGGCGAAGTATGGGGTCAACCACAAGGTGGCGACAACTTATCATCCCCAAACCAGTGAGCAAGCTGAAGTCTCAAACAGAGAGGTAAAGAAAATTCTGGAAAAAGTGGTGAACCCGAATCGAAAGGATTGGTCGCTCCGGCTAGATGATGCCTTATGGGCATACCGAACTGCTTACAAAATGCCAATAGGGATGTCCCCATATCAACTATTTTACAGAAAGGCGTGTCACTTACCAGTCGAGCTACAGTACAAGGCCTACTGGGCCATACAGAAACTAAACTTCGATCAAACAGCTGTGGGGGAAAAGAGGTTGCTACAACTAAATGAGCTCGATGAATTTAGACTGCAGGCATACGAAAATGCTAAATTATACAAAGAGAATGTCAAGAAATGGCACGACAAGAAAATCGTGCACCAAACTTTCGAGCCAGGGCAATCGGTACTATTGTTTTAACTCACAATTGTGGTTGTTCCCCGGTAAACTTAAGTCAAGGTTGTTGGGCCCATTCACCATCAAAACAGTGTTCTCGTATGGTGCAATCGAACTCTACAGCCGAAATCCACTGGACACGTTCAAGGTCAATGGACAACGAATTAAGCATTACTGGGGCGGAGAGGAAAATTGGGATGCTGTCAACATTACTCTCACTGACACGCAATGATACATGAGGCATCGTCGGGCTAGCGACG
Organism: Panax japonicus; assembly: GCA_020205505.1. Taxonomy (NCBI): domain Eukaryota; kingdom Viridiplantae; phylum Streptophyta; class Magnoliopsida; order Apiales; family Araliaceae; genus Panax; species Panax japonicus. The sequence goes on from CM035100.1 coordinate 51,453,947, forward strand.
CTAAACCAGGCTCTTCTTGGGAGGCAACCCAAGCTCTAAGTTTTTTTTCATTTTAATTAGTAGTATATTTTGGGTCGAATCAAGTCATTTACACACTTTAATATGATAATTTCATGTCTTGTAGGATGTTCAAGGACAACCAGCCACTGCCAAACCAGCGCGGAACGCGCCACCAACAGCTGAGAGCCAGCACAGAATGCGCCAGCACACCAGCCGTATCTGCCAGCCCAGCGCGGACCGCGCCCCAGACACCGACCTCCAGTGCAGAATGCAGTTTCACCATCCCTCACCTTCTGGATACACAGCGCGGAGCGCGCTCTCACAAGTACACTTCAAGCGCAGACCGCGCCACTACCACAGAATTTTCTGAACATTCCAGCGCAGAGCGTGCTTTGTTTCATACATAAGCAGCGCTGATCGCGCTACTACGGCCTGCCAAGTTCTGAACAGTTGCAACGTGTATACACTCAATCAAGACAACACTCCTCCATACATGCAAACTCTCCACATCTCTAATTTCTATTGCATTTTCTATCCCCCATAACTCCCCTTTACTTTCCTTCTCCTTTTCAATTTCCAACACCACTACCCTTTGCCCTTCCCAACTCCACCCACGTTGGTTTCCTACTCTCTATATGAAGACCCACCCTCCTAGAAGTTATGGTATTACAAGGCTTACAAACAACAATCAAATCCTAATTCTAACCCAACCCTTGCAGACAGATTGGGATTCTTCTTCAACTTCTTCAAGGTAGGCAAATTCCCTTCATCCTTCACAAAATTTTCTGTTTTGACATCAATTGAGTGGTCAATTCGGGGAATTTCACACCAAGGGAGTGGGTTTGTGTTTGTAACAATTTGGCTAGCAAAGCAAAATCAATCATCCAAGTTTGGGGGAAACAATCCACCCGCCCACCACCTGTTTGATAAAAGTCCAGAACCACCTGCTTGTGTCTAATCACACCGGAAACAACATGTCTTCCCATAAACGCCAACGAGCATCATCCTCCACGACTCGGCCTGCTTATGACCATACAAAATTTGTGAGTGAAATGGCAGTAGAAAGATTCAAGACCTCCATCGACAAGAAGAACTTGGTGCTAGAAAGAGGATTGAAGCTAAATGCAAATTTGGATGGAGATATGGCTCTACAAATTGTAGAACATCATTGGTTTTAGCTAGTAGAATAACCACTTCCGGTGGCAATCAACATAGTTAAGGAATTTTATGCTAATGCAATGGAGCATGTCAATCATGTTGCCATGGTTCACGGTAAATCAGTGGCATTTTATGTCGATGAGATCAATGCTTATTTTGCGTTGGAGACACCACACGATGACCGATATGAAGATGCGTTACCGGAGCTGGATAAGTTGATTGCCAAATTATGCAAGCCAGGGACTCAATGGGTAACTCAACCCAGAACGAATGAAAAGATAAGTTTTCCTCAATTAGCACTTAGTCGATATGGTAAAGCATGGCATGCATTTATATGTGCTCGTTTAATGCCCACGCGCCACCAAAATGATGTGACGAAGGCACGAGCTAAACTTCTGTATGGGATTGTGAACCACCACTATCATCTGGATAATTTAATTGCATTTTAAGATGTTGATGTGGGGGATTGTATTCAAGAATCAATTGACCGGGCATTACGTGGGAGTACTACAGGTGGTTTGCTTCATGGGTTCCTCATTACAGGCTTATACCGTAAAGTTGGAGTGTAGTGGCAACCTACAGAGCTAATACAACAACCAACAGCCATAATTGACCATGCCACTATTGAAAGGTACAAAGCTTGGGATGGGGTGCGATCACACCTGTGTGGTGAAGGGTATATCATGATCCGCCAACCATCACCACCAATTACTGCAGAACAAACGCGGGCTCCAAGGAATCAATTTTTGTGGTTGTCCGAACGTCAAGATTTAATGCATCAGTACAATGCAAATGCCTTCTACACGCTTGCTGAGGCGTTCTCTCATTGCAATCCTAATGCTCAACCGGTGTTTATGCTGATTCCTCCAATCCTGCCACCTTACCCTCCTTCGGAGGAGGAGCAGTAACGCATTTCAGGGAAGTCCTCAATTTATTTACTTTTGGTGCTTATTTTGCGTAATGAAGGCATTCCTTGATATAAGTTTGGGGGATTGGGTATTTAGATTTTACATTATTTAGGTTGCATGATAGTACTTAGGGAGTATATATATATATAAATAAAATAAAATAAATGACAAACTTATTTATATTTCTTTTGCATATAGTTGCATGAATCCAGTTATTAGATCATTTTTATGATTTTCTTTAGCCAATGATGAAATTGAAATTATGTAGACGAGTCTATCACTAAGTATAAGAATCTTGATGCAATTTCTATTATGATGTGAATCTTGTTCTGATTGAAATTAGTATAATACGGATAGCACGTAACAACATTTGTGTTAATGGATTAGTTCAACTTGTTACATAAATATTTTCTAAAGGATAGTGCTAGTATAAATGAGAAAGTGAACAAGATAGGTATGAACCTAAGCTTGGGGGAAGATTTGGGTATATAAGCTCTATAAAAAAAAGAAAAAGAAAAATGATGTCTTGTGGTGGATTGAGAAGAAATACACTCCATAAACGCAAGCGTGAGATGGAGTGTAAAACGCACTCACCAACCATCTCTTTATCTAAAAAAATGGCAAAAAGAAGAAAGAAAGTGAGTATGAATATCCTTCTCGGAACCTGAATTTGATTATTTAGCTAATGCTAAAATTTGCTTGTCTTTGAATTTTTGAGTTTTTACTGTATGATTCCTGACAAGAAATTGGTTATGTAACTATGTTGATTCATTATCGGTTAGCATGGGTGTTGCGCACACACACACTGTACTAATAATAACTGGGTGAGATTATGGACTGATAGTGATTGCAAATTGAATTTTATATGAAGGGTGTTTGTTTACTAATTTTTCTGAGGCTGTATGAGTAAATCATATGTATCGTTTTAATTCTGGATTCGTAGTTTAGATGTTAGATGCATTGCATTAAATTGCATTTTTGCTCGAGGACAAGTAATGTTCAAGCTTGGGGGAATTTGATAAGTGAGTTTTTAACCCATGAATTATGTTTATATGGCTTGTTATCTTGTTAGTTTTTGGGTACTTTCATGTTATTTTTGATAGGGTTTATGTTTGTTGTAGGTAATTCCGACTCATGTGGCAATTGGGAGTATCTGAGTACATTTTGGAGCAACTTGTGAAGTCTGACTACCTAGTGTAGACTGCGCTGAGGTAAGTAGCTGCTGAGCGCGGAGCGCACTAGGGAGGAAAAAGTTGCTGACTATCTAATGCGGACAGCGCTGGGGCATGGAGAAGTTGCTGGAAGGATAACGCAGAGCGCGCTGCGGAGGCATTGAAGCTAGCGCGGACCGCGCTGGTGCGCGAACTGAAGGGAGGCAAGTCGTGGTGAATGGAAGGAGTCTCTCTTGTGTAGGACTTAGAGATGGATTAGGAGTCATGGAAAAAGAATGGGATAAAGGCTGATCAAAATAGACTTGGAGAGCATTCAGATCATACCATTTAATTCAATTACGTGAAGAAGGATTTGGAGAGAGCAAGAATTGGAGGAACGAAGAACATGAGAAAATTCACGAAGATTTCATAATCGAAGCTGAGAAGGGTGGTGTATTACTAACTATTCTTCTCTAATTTCTATCTCTGTAATTGGGATGATGTTTCCTTTAATTTATTCAGTGTTTAATTCATTTATTATGGGCTAAATTATTTGTTAGGCTTTTAATGGATCTCTAAGTGGGACGATGATTGTGTAACCTTGGTTTTCAGTTTAATATAGCTATTATGCAGTTTATCTATATTAATTGGAGCTTGAATTTATGAATTGCTTGATCAACAATTTTATGTGGATTTGTATGAACTTGAGAGAGGAAATATAAATCTAGACCTAGTTAATATAGTATGTGTCATGAAATTTGTGAATAGCAAATTATTGATTATTGTTGAGGTAGAGATATGCTTGACATCACATGTAATGGTGAAGAGAACTTGCAATTAAACTTTGCTTAATTGAAATTCATATAGAGATATAGTGAGTTGATTAATTAAGGTGTTTGACTTAATTCTATCTTAATTGTGGATTTGGGTTAATATGGTGTTAATATATCGAGAGGTAATTAATACTACTTATGTGTTCTTGATTAATAAGCTGGGATATTGAGTTAAACTGGAATAAGGTGATACTAATCAGAGGGGTGCTTAGAGTGAAGTTATTAGCCTAATTCTCCAATACTTGTTTGAAAATCCCGATTTAGTGTTTGTGGTTATTAAGTTAATTTTTGAATGATTGTGATAATTCCTATATAAACTGGAAATTGATTAGTTTACTAAAATTTGGATTAATAGGAAATTGGTAGTTGCAAGGGAAATTTGTGTTAAATCTCTGAGGGAACGATACTTTACTTATTATTATATTACTTGTTGACCACGTATACTTGCGTGTTGTGCGTATATAGATTTTACCCAACACACACCTACCTCAAAGTCATATACATATTATATGCATTAAAAGTCAAAAACATCAATCCATAAGGTTAACCTCAATACCAGGAGTACTTTGCCTTTTACCTTTTGCTCATTTGTTCTTAAAATAGGATAAGAAATAGTAGAAAAAGGTGCCAATTTGACTATCTCAAAAGTTAAATTTTTTCAAATTATTATGTTCACCATGGTTTAATACTAACATTTACTATGTTGAATATTTTTTATCAAGTCATTCTAGCATACATAATCACTACTATTTGTTTAGATTCATTTCATGCAATAATTCATTTTCCAACGGATAGAAACTGGAAAAAAATACATGCATACGTTACCAGGATAGTGCAAAACACTTGTACGGTGACAGAATTTGCAGAAAATCGCCCGAACTCGGCAGATCTGAAGGAGAGCTCTCTGATTTTTCTTCGCGATACAAGTTGAAAGTGACTTGTGAGACCAACCTGCAGGATACTAATATCCACAGTTGGTCGCAGGTCCATCTGCGGCTGAAGAAGGTGTACCTGCGGCACACCTATGTGGACCCCACCCCTCCGGCTTGGTCCAGTTAGAGTAGCAAAGGAGTTTTTACAAACTGAAAAGATCAAATCGGGAATAAAAACGCTATGCAATTGAGCAAAATAGCCTGCAATCCTGGTCTTCTCAGATGGAACTTTGAGTCTATACATCTCTCATTGGTATTCGCCCAAACACGAGGTATACCATGCCAATGATCTCATTTGTTACAAATCACATTCGGCAATACCTTGTACAGGTCCAATGCCGTTAATTCTGGATCATTACCCTAAGGATCAACGTGATCCCCGATGGGGGTTACAACGTGGAACCCTGGCGGGGGTTACAATGCATGTTCATCCGTTAGTACACACATCAATGAAGGTCAAGCAGCCTTGACATCATTATAATAGTTGGTTGTAAATCCAACAGAGTATCGGAAGCCATCTAATGACCAGTCGCTGCTATACACATTACTAAGGGTACAAACATATTCCCCGGCGGTGGTTACAACGTATTCCCCGGTGGGGGTCACTGCGCATTGTCATCCATTGATGTACGTATCAATGAAGGTCAAACAACCTTGACGTTATTTCAGCCAATGGCAAGTAAACCCATCGATGCATCGAAGGCAATTCGATGATTTAGTCCGTTGGTATTCATAAGTTCCCAGTGGATCCCCGGCGGGGGTCACAACTCAATGTTCCGTTGATTCACACGTCAGCGAAGGTCAAGCAACCTTGACAATCTGTCCACAGAGTATCAGCCATTGATTCACACGTCAGCGAAGGTCAAGCAGCCTTGACAGTCTACCCCCATAGGGTTTTCATCCGTTGATTCACACGTCGGTGAAGTACAAATCAACAAAGGTCGGGCAATCCTGACAGCATCTGCTATTGGCAGTAAATCCAACAAAATCTTGACATATCTTGGTGATACAAACCAGGAAAAGTCAACATAATCAAAGAGGATTGATGATGGAATATGTTATACACATCCTCAAATAGACAAAGCTTTATCCCCATAGATCTCTTACACATAAGAGGTATCTCTTCGAAATTACGTTTGTATCAAGGCTTCAGGACTTTGGTGATAACTCCAACATCAACATTCTAACAAATTCAGATCACACATCTGATAATGTCATAGTTGCCAATCCTCGGTAAACATTACAAGGATCCAGCAATCATCCCCAGCATGTTGGGCAACAACCCCACACACGTGCATCATACATTTGCATCATGTTGCTACATATAGAATCATGTTTGTCTTATGGCATTTCAAGTGTCTAGGATTCTTTATCCTACCCATGCATTGCATTGCATGAGTATGACAAAGAGGGGCATCTGTAGACACTCAAAATTTTTTGCACATCTGTCACTAATATTGCAGGAGGACAGATTCGTCTTTCAAGAGGGAACCCTGGAAGACAGTTCATATCGATTTCGGATACTACCGGAAGTTCAGCATCAACCCCAAAACACACACTGGGAGTAACAATTCCATCCTCAGAGATAACCCCGAGGCATGCAGATCCAATACCGGAACACATACCGGAGAAGACCGATTAATCTCGGAGATAACCCTGAGGTATCCAGTCTCAGTCCCAATCATGGGAATAGCTACCAACCTTGGTGATCTACCCAAGGAATGTAGTTCCAGCGATAACCCTGGAAATGCTTGTTTCAAATACAACCAACTTCAATCTTGGTACTCACAACGAGACACCCAGTACAAACCCAGAGATAACACCAGGAGGACAGGCACACCTCAGAGTTGACACTGAGGACATTTAACATTTGTAGCAGTCCAATATCAGCAATAATCTTGAGCAACGTCTGTTTTATCAGCCCAAACCGGCGATAACTTTGGTGAGGGGCCAAGGCATCATCTCGCCACTCTAAAGCAACATCACGTCATCTCAACAATTCATACATACATCTCTACACAACGATGTCCCAAAGAATCAAGGAAAACCAATCCCAAGTGACTATTGTGCAGGGTTACGGATAGAATTTGAAGCTTGAAGACCGGAGGGCATCGTCCCATCTTCATGACTTCGTACAACCTCTAATCTCATGCCATTGTACAAATCTCGACAACGACGGTCCGAAATAGGTCCTATATACCTCAGTCGGATGCCCGGATTTTAATTCTGAAAGTTTGAGCGGACATTGCAGTGCCTACATGCACGTACTATGAGACGACCCGACCTGAGAAACCCGGGGCAACCCGGACAGCCTCAGGTACACCTGCGGCTCCCCTTCTATAAATAGAAGCCCTGTCAAATTTTCTCCATACTTGCAATATACTGAGTGCTTTCCCATTTTAAACACGTGTGAGCTCACATATAGCTACTTTTGTACCTGCGGGAGCCGAGTTTCATCCACTTTAAAGATATAGAAGTCTTCTTTGGCAGCCCACTGTAAGCCTTCTCACAGACTTTAAAGCCTTTCTCTTCATCTTTGCATACACCCTTCTTCACGTTGAGAGTCGTGTTACGTGTGTTTACCCGGACTTCGGTCCGTGGTTTTGTTTCAGTTTATATATATATATATATATATATGAACTGTGTGTCGGACTTTGTTCGATGAGCCTAGACTTTGGTCTGGAGCGTTTACTATTTTAATATATATTTATATATATATATATACATTTTTGTCCCACCTGGAGTTTACTTCGTGGTGGTTGATCGCTTTTACAGCTTTCTTTACGTTTCGTCCTGCCTGGAGTTCACTTCGTGGTAGTTGATTGCTTTGTACAGCTTTATTTATGTTTCGTCCCGCCTGGAGTTTCCTCCGTGGCGGTTGATAGCTTTTTACAGCTTTATTAATCTTTTCTAATCCCCCATGGAAGTGCTTCGTGGTGGCTGATCTTGTTTGTATATATATATTTACAGCTTATATATATATACCTGCTTACTGCTTTTTATACAAATTGCAGCATCATGTGAGCCTAGGAATCATGTGATCACAGATTTAGTCTATTGGGTCTAGATTGGTTCCCGTGATGGACATTTTCAGCTGTAAGCAGCTTGTAAATTCTCCTGCGGTGTCTGTGACAACCCAAGAATTTGGACAATTTATGAAAATCTTAAATGATTGATTTAAGGTCAAATAATAGACCTAGACAGAAGATAAATGTATGCATTTGGTGTTATTGGGATTGAATTTTGAGGATTTCAAAATTCGGTAAAGGAAATAGGTGAATTATTCAGGATTAAGGATTTATAAGAATATGTTTTGTGTTTATGGTTATGTATATGTTCAGAATGTGGTTAAGGGTCAATAGTTGACCAGATTAATTATATATGTGTCAAACCCTAAGTATATATTAAGAACGTCAATGTTCTGTTAGAAAACCCTAAAGTTATGTTAATCATATGTTTATTAAGTTAGAAAAAATCTAACGAACTGTTAGAAACCTTAACGATACGCTCAGAAACTTTAATCTTAGTTTCGAAAATCTGAAACCCTAATTCAGATATTTAAAACCCTAATTTGGGAATTTAAAAGCTAAGTGTTAAAAGCTTAAGTGTTAATACGTGGGAGAATAATAGTATTTAATTATATACTAATTTTAAGAGATTTATTTTATATATATCTCAAATGATTAATTTTATAACCTAATTATAGCAAGTCTAATTGGGTTAAGGAAATAAGTGTGCATGAGCAAGGATTTATGTTATAATTGAGGAAGTGAAAATCCTAATTAAATTATGTGGGTTGGATAAGAATTTAAGGTATTGGACTATGTATATTTTATAGACCAAGAGTTGACCCAATTTATTTGGTGGAGGAGCCCAAGTTATTTTTAATTAGTAAACTTAGCTAATTAATTTCAAGCCCAAAAGATGGAAGTGGTAGCCCAACTTTTAACCCAATTGTGGAGGGACACTTTAGATTTTGGTACACTAGATATTACATTAAAAAGTGAAGCAAAACTTGGAGCTTAAAAAAAGCCAAGTGGCTGGCCATGATAGAGAGGAGAGAAGGGGAGATGAATGTGGTGTATTTACTTTAGTTGGTGACCAACTTTCCACTAACTCATCTTATGTGTCATTTTTTAGTTTGTCTAACATGTTTGTTCTAGTTTGCAAGCAATTCCTTGGCAATTAATAAGGGGAAAGGAAGAGAGAATTGGTGGAGAAGTAAGGCTTGGCCGGATCATGTATGAGAGAAAAAGGAGAGTGAGTGTGGTCAATTGATAAAAAAAACTACACATAATAAAAGTCTAGCTCATATTTTTTCTTTCTTTCATCTCTTTATTTCTTCCAAGTTGCTAAGAAAACCAAAGAGAGAGAGAGAGGGGAGAGGCCATTTCGGCAACTCCAAGAGAAGGGAGAGAGGAGACTTTGATTTTCATAAACCCAAAACCCATCTCACATCTTTGAAGGAGAAAGAAAATCAAGCAAAGGTATAACAAAAATTTCTACTTGTGTTGGCTAATTTCCTTTGTGTTTTGATTTGATTTTTGATAACTTGATGTTGTGATCTTGAGGCTTATAACCTTAGATCTTGGTGTTTAAAAGTATTTAATATGTAGATCCAACTCTTTTGTAGATCAAAAGTTAGATCTAAAGTGTGGAATGGAAACTAGGTTTTTCAAAAGATAGAAAACCTAAATTTTTTCTTAGCTTTGATTGTTTTGATGCTTGTTTGATGAAATAAGAAACATTGTTTCTAAACTCAAAAAATATGTATATACATGTTAATAAGTGTTTATTGTTTGGATCTACCCATAATGGGTGTTAAATCGGTGGAAATCAAAGGAAGAGAAAAATGTAATTCTTTCGGAAAAGTTTGAACTTTTAAAGTGTGAGCTAGGTTTTGATTTTTCTTGAAATCTATGATGGATATTTGTGATTTATGTTCTTGGGATGCTAGATCTATGTGTGAAGGATAAAAACCCTTTGGAATCACTCAAATAGGTTGAAAAATGAGCAAGTTATGGAATTTTTCCCAAACTACTCAAAGTTAAGAAAACTGTTAGAAGGACAGTTTTGAACAGTCAATTGCGGGCTAAATTCCGGGAGCTTAACATGTCCAAATATGGATTGTGATAGATGCAAACTATAGTTCAGAAAGATTGGAATCCAACAAAATTGACGGATCATTAATCGGAGTTATAGATTTCATTTTATTTACGTTTTGGTGAAGGACTCCAAAACTGCCAAATGACAAAAAGTTGCTGCCCATATTTTTCTGGGGGTTGTTTTGGACATTTATTTAATGAGAAAAATTCCAGGCTTTTGAGAAATGAAAATATATGGTATTATGTAGCTCGTGTCCAAAAATGAGCTGATTCTGAGTTAAAACGACAAGTTATGACCATTGCAATTTTTGTGATTTTCCGACGGAAATCGCTATAAACGGAGTTCTACAACTCCGATTGCCACGAAATTTAAAATGGAGCATCACGTTAACATATATAAGGTTATCCCAAGAAATGGGAATGTTTGGAGTTAAGCACGAGGTAGCTAATTTCTTAAGCTACGCACTAGAAATGATTTTTGAAAAAATATTAAAGGAAGTTAGAAAATTATGGAAAAATACTTTTTGTGTATGAAATACATGTATATGTGTTTGACCAAAGGATAGGAGAATAATAAACTGATTTGGTATTTCTGTAAAACGGATATAGAATTCAGCTTGCTGGATTGTGTAATTTGTGAATCAAGTTTGCTGGATTAGAAAATCTGATGAATACAGCTTGCTGGATTGAAAAGAAGTTGACTGAATTGATGGATTGGTGAATCCAGATTGCTGAATTAGAAATTTGGTTGCTAGATTTAGAATTCAGGTTGCTCGATTAGTATTTAACTTACTAAGTGTAAGTGAATAACTTATGAAATGAAAAAGGCGAGTGTTAAATCATATAAATGTGATTCTAAGTAATTGTTAAGTGCTTAGGCAGAGTTTAATTGAACTTAAACTCAATATTTATTCCGACAAGACCGTCGAGATGTTAAAATTGTGTCGGTTTCAACTCAAACATAATAGTCTAACCCGATACGAAGTTTTATGTGCTGTATAGACTTATAAGATTATGTGTTATGTGTTTAGGTTATCCTGTATGTATATATATATATATATATATATATATATATATATATATAACAATATTATATTGTGATGATATTATTCTAATATTGAAGATCTATATTACTAATATTAGGTCTTCGGGTAAAGCGTTATAAATTGCGTTGCGGTAATCAACGGTTCAGGCAAGTTTCTTTTACTTAACTCTAATAAGAGTAGTTTCTTCAAGCTTATGGTTAATCATTGCTGATTGCCATGAAATTTGTACCCTGTACATCTTGCATGTATAAGTCAGGTATGAAAGGCTGATCACCTTCATTACCAGTTGGTTTAGAAATGTTTGTTCATGTAAAATACTTGTTCAGTCAAAAATTTGTCCGTGCTAGTTCTCAATTATATTGATGAATTATAGCAAGCTCATTATTCATACTCTTCAATCATGATATATCGTTATATTGTTGTATATAAACTTGATGGGCAACTTTCATGCTCACCCTTGCTATATCATGATAAAACATTGCAGATAAGGCGAATGCGTTCGGATACAGGAAAAGATAATACCAAGTTCAGCTTGGGATAAAATGTGCGGCTATTTTGTAATAGTATATTTTGATAAATATTGTTATGTGATAGAAAGTTTATGAATTGTATTTAAGTTAATGTTACTCGATTTTGGGGAAATGTGTGTAAAGTTTAATGTATAAACAATTTATTTTTATATCTTCCGCAAATAGTGATAGAAATAGCGTACCGAGTCCGCGGCGATTCGGGGCCCGGATTCGGGGCTATCAGTGTTGGTATCAAAGTTGTTGGTTATGATGCTTAGGTAGGAATACCTGAGACCAATAACCGCAGTGATTAGGATAAGATCTAACTCACATAGAGTTAGTTGGTCGGTAAGATTCAAAGATGAATCTCGGCGAGTGTGAAGATACAGAGTTCCCTAACTCTGATAATAAAGTTGAACAGTAATGGTGAATAGATTAAGTCTAAAAGACTGAAAGTGCAGGGATAGAAGATCGTAAAACAAAACGATCAAGGCATAGAAATAAATCGTAATATATACGATAAGATCACCCCGTGATCTAATAAGGTTATGATCAATCTGATGATTGAAAAGTTTACAGCAAGATGCTGTGTATCAGTTGTACTATGAAATTGTACTATGAAAACTCATGAAAGAGTTATGGACTATGAATACAGATTAAATGAAATTCGTATTGAGAAGGGGGTTAAGATTAGGTGGGGATTTCAATGAGGACTTATGTCGGCAACTGAGTTGTATGATTCCTTGTATGGGCGGGGAATTTGTACTTGGTTTTAGAATCACTTAGCTTCCTGGTCGATGTAGTGGTTAGTTTGACCAATTCTTTGTATGGGCGGGGAATTGTTCACTTAGCTTCCTATATTGATTAGTGGTTGAGTTTGGTTTGACAACCACTTAGTTTCTGGCACTGATAATCATTGAAATGTTTGTGTCGCGCTATTTGTTATATGCAGGTTAAGAGGGTGATTCATTTCTCATGTATATAACAAATAGATAGGTCATAGGTAGAGGATATAAGATTAAGTACGAGTTCTTAAAATTTATACTTATGTGACATTCTTGACTCATAGTTATATGAAATGTTTATGGACCCCTCAGCGAATGGACGCCAAAGGTCTGTCTAAGAAAGTTCTTAAACTCATATAATTGTGGCCAGGTTATGAACTCATAAGTGTGGTTTTATGAACTGGGTATAGTTGTGTGTGAATGGAGTTTTAAGGATTATAGGAACAGATAGATTGTTAAGCAAATGATCATTAGTGGAGACTTAGGTTTTCCTAAACCCTAGCTATGCTAAACTTCAAATTTTTAACATCAAGCTAAATACGCACTATGTGCCTTTTAAAAAAAATTATTTTTATTTATCACTTATGTACCATGTAACCTGGTGCAGAGATGATAAAAATGATGGAGTTATCAATGCAGAATTACTTGGTGTTGGATATGATCTAAGGATCGTCATCCCACTACAATATGATATAGTATAACAAAGTCACAAAATGACGAAATCCTCAACGGACTGTTAAATACAGTGCAGCATCATGACGTCACTCTAAAAAAAATGTTTTCAAAAACTCCAAGTGTTTATTGAAAGAAATTTCCAGAACCAAATTGTTTTTCTGCGGAATCAAATAAGACTGAGGTAAGAAATTTTGTGCGCCTAAGGCGGATAAGAGGAACAAATTGTTCTGACCAGCAGTACTTGGCCAGTACAGGGCATAACAGGCTAATCACCCTTTTTGTCCGTAAGTTATGACGGTTTGCGGATGAATTTCCATAAAACCTTTGCGAAAATGACAAACAAACAGTCTATACGATTCCTCAGCACAATTTTAAAATTTTTACCCTTGTGAGTGGTGTATTGGGTAGCATGTGATGATATATGTGAATGATATAAGCTGTATGGTGTAAGGTGTAAGGTGAATTTCGGGGACGAAATTCTTATAAGGAGGGGTGAATGTGACAACCCAAGAATTTGGACAATTTATGAAAATCTTAAATGATTGATTTAAGGTCAAATAATAGACCTAGACATAAGATAAGTGTATGCGTTTGGTGTTATTGGGATTGAATTTTGAGGATTTTAAAATTCGGTAAAGGAAATAGGTGAATTATTCAGGATTAAGGATTTATGAGAATATGTTTTGTGTTTATGGTTATGTATATGTTCAGAATGTGGTTAAGGGTCAAGGGTTGACCAGATTAATTATATATGTGTCAAACCCTAAGTATATATTAAGAACGTCAATGTTCTGTTAGAAAACCCTAAAGCTATGTTAATCATATGTTTATTAAGTTAGAAAAAATCTAACGAACTGTTAGAAACCCTAACGATACGCTTAGAAACTTTAATTTTAGTTTCGAAAATCCGAAACCCTAATTCGGATAATTAAAACCTTAATTTGGGAATTTAAAAGCTAAGTGTTAAAAGCTTAAGTGTTAATATGTGGGAGAATAATAGTATTTAATTATATACTAATTTTAAGAGATTTATTTTATATATATTTCAAATGATTAATTTTATAACCTAATTATAGCAAGTCTAATTGGGTTAAGGAAAAAGTGTGCATGAGCAATGATTTATGTTATAATTGAGGAAGTGAAAATCCTAATTAAATTATGTGGGTTGGATAAGAATTTAAGGTATTGGACTATGTATATTTTATAGCCCAAGAGTTGACTCAATTTATTTGGTGGAGGATCCCAAGTTATTTTTAATTAGTAAACCTAGCTAATTAATTTCAAGCCCAAAAGATGGAAGTGGTAGCCCAACTTTTAACCCAATTGTGGAGGGACACTTTAGATTTTGGTACACTAGATATTACATTAAAAAGTGAAGCAAGACTTGGAGCTTATAAAAAGCCAAGTGGCCGACCATGATAGAAAGGAGAGAAGGGTAGATGAATGTGGTGTATTTACTTTAGTTGGTGACCAACTTTCTACTAACTCATCTTATGTGTCATTTTTTAGTTTGTCCAACATGTTTGTTCTAGTTTGCAAGCAATTCATTGGCAATTAATAAGGGGAAAGAAAGAGAGAATTGGTGGAGAAGTAAGGCTTGGCCGGATCATGTATGAGAGAAAAAGGAGAGTGAGTGTGGTCAATTGATAAAAAAAACTACACATAATAAAAGTCTAGCTCATATTTTTTCTTTCTTTCATCTCTTTATTTCTTCCAAGTTGCTAAGAAAACCAAAGAGAAAGAGAGAGAGGGGAGAGGCCATTTCGGCAACTCCAAGAGAAGGGAGAGAGGAGACTTTGATTTTCATAAACCCAAAACCCATCTCACATCTTTGAAGGAGAAAGAAAATCAAGCAAAGGTATAACAAAAATTTCTACTTGTGTTGGCTAATTTCCTTTGTGTTTTGAATTGAGTTTTGACAACTTGATGTTGTGATCTTGAGGCTTATGACCTTAGATCTTGGTGTTTAAAAGTATTTAATATGTAGATCCAACTCTTTTGTAGATCAAAAGTTAGATCTAAAGTGTGGAATGGAAACTAGGTTTTTCAAAAGATAGAAAACCTAAATTTTTTCTTAGCTTTGATTGTTTTGATGCTTGTTTGATGAAATAAGAAACTTTGTTTCTAAACTCAAAAACTATGTATATACATGTTAATAAGTTTTTATTGTTTGGATCTACCCATAATGGGTGTTAAATTGGTGGAAATCAAAGGAAGAGAAAAATGTAATTTTTCCGGAAAAGTTTAAACTTTTAAAGTGTGAGCTAGGTTTTGATTTTTCTTGAAATCTATGATGGATATTTGTGATTTATGTTCTTGGGATGCTAGATCTATGTGTGAAGGATAAAAACCCTTTGGAATCACTCAAATAGGTTGAAAAATGAGCAAGTTATGGAAATTTTCCCAAACTACTCAAAGTTAAGAAAACTGTTAGAAGGACAGTTTTGAACAGTCACTTCCGGGCTAAATTCCGGGAGATTAACATGTCCAAATATGGATTGTGATAGATGAAAACTGTAGTTCGAAAAGATAGGAATCCAACAAAATTGACGGATCATTAATCGGAGTTATATAGATTTCATTTTATTTAAGTTTTGGTGAAGGACTCCAAAACTGCCAAATGACAAAAAGTTGCTGCCCATATTTTTCTGGCGGTTGTTTTGGACATTTATTTAATGAGTAAAATTCCAGGCTTTTGGGAAATGAAAATATATGGTATTATTTAGCTCGTGTCCAAAAATGAGCTGATTCCGAGTTAAAACGACCAAGTTATGACCATTGCAATTTTTGTGATTTTCCGACGGAAATTGCTATAAACGGAGTTCTACAACTCCGATTGCCACGAAATTTAAGATGGAGCATCACGTTAACATATATAAGGTTATCCCAAGAGATGGGAATGTTTGGATTTAAGCACGAGGTAGCTAATTTCTTAAGCTACGCACTAGAAATGATTTTTGAAAAAATATTAAAGGAAGTTAGAAAATTGTGGAAAAATACTTTTTGTGTATGAAATACATGTATATGTGTTTGACCAAAGGATAGGAGAATAATAAATTGATTTGGTATTTTTGTAAAACGGATATAGAATTCAGCTTGCTGGATTATGTAATTTGTGAATCCAGTTTGCTGGATTAGAAAATCTGATGAATACAGCTTGCTGGATTGAAAAGAAGTTGACTGAATTGATGGATTGGTGAATCCAGATTACTAAATTAGAAATTTGGTTGCTAGATTTAGAATCCAGGTTGCTGGATTAGTATTTAACTTACTAAGTGTAAGCGAATAACTTATGAAATGAAAAAGGCGAGTGTTAAATCATATAAATGTGATTCTAAGTAATTGTTAAGTGCTTAGGCAGAGTTTAATTGAACTTAAACTCAATATTTATTCCGACAAGACCGTCGGGATGTTAAAATTGTGTCGGTTTCAACTCAAACATAATAGTCTAACCCGATACGAAGTTTTATGTGCTGTATAGACTTATAAGATTATGTGTTATGTGTTTAGGTTATCCTGTATATATATATATATATATAACAATATTATATTGTGATGATATTATTCTAATATTGAAGATCTATATTACTAATATTAGGTCTTCGGGTAAAGCGTTATAAATTGCGTTGCGGTAATCAACGGTTCAGGCAAGTTTCTTTTACTTAACTCTAATAAGAGTAGTTTCTTCAAGCTTATGGTTAATCATTGCTGATTGCCATGAAATTTGTACTCTGTACATCTTGCATGTATAAGTCAGATATGAAAGGCTGATCACCTTCATTATCAGTTGGTTTAGAAATGTTTGTTCATGTAAAATACTTGTTTAGACAAAAATTTGTTCGTGCTAGTTCTCAATTATATTGATGAATTATAGCAAGCTCATTATTCATACTCTTCAATCATGATATATCGTTATATTATTGTATATAAACTTGCTGGGCAACTTTCATGCTCACCCTTGCTATATCATGATAAAACATTGCAGATAAGGCGAATGCGTTCGGATACAGGAAAAGATAATACCAAGTTCAGCTTGGGATAAAATGTGCGGCTATTTTGTAATAGTATATTTTGATAAATATTGCTATGTGATAGAAAGTTTATGAAGTGTATTTAAGTTAAGGTTACTCAATTTTGGGGAAATGTGTGTAATGTTTAATGTATAAACAATTTATGTTTATATCTTCCGCAAATAGTGATAGAAATAGTGTACCGAGTCCGCGACGATTCGGGGCTCGGATTCGGGGCTATCACAGTGTCTGAATTTCCTCAGATGGTTTTCATACCCACGAGGAAGTCAGCATTATTTTGTACATTATTTTCTTACAGATGCTTCGCATCTTGGAAATAAAATCAATCAAGCCGAACACTTAATAAAAATGGAAGTGTAAAAGGTCTCAATTACTATTGAGCATCAGGGTTTGAAAAACGTCTTTTATAAAACCTCATTGTCATATTTTGCTAAAAACTGAATTTTTACATAAATTCAAACCCTGTGTATATAGGTGCGAACGAGGTCTCGCACTACTTCCAAATAACACCACATTAACCCACACACACACACACATTTAGATAACAATTTCTTGAAAAGAGGCGGTCACCGTGGAAACACGGATGTTGGGGGGTGCCTAACACCTTCCCTCCGCATAATCAAGTCCCCGGACCCTAATGAATCTCGGTTTCACCGACCCGTTTAGCAGTGTCACATCACTGGGTCAATGTGCAAATCTTTTCTCAGTTGTGTTGGTACAACCATTTAAAAAACCAACTGGCGACTCTTAACAGTCCATCGTCGACATGATATATGTTTGACCTTTTTCACTTGTTTTTTCAAATAAATCTCAACTAAAATGAGAACACCAAAGAACAAGTAACGGAAAGGGACAACTAAAAATCCCGACGTCGACAGTATATTTGATAAATAGAGACTATTAAAATTAGTCAGATATTATTAGGATTAGATGTGAGTTCTTTAAACACATATTTATGGTAAGTTGATGACTCATAATCATATGTATCTTTTTGAACCCCTAAGCGTATGGACAGTCCCTGATGGGTTCTTGGACTACATATTGCTAGGACAAATTCCTAAACACATATTATTGTGGCAAGTTCTTGGACTTCCAATGTGTTGTAAGTTTGATGAACTATATTGGGGTATAGGAAAATTATCAATGGAGATTTAAGAATATTTAGTATAAAAGCATTGGTGGTGCTAGAAATGAAAAGAATGATTAAGTAATGAAGCAATGGAGCAATGGAGTAAAGATTGAAGTTGATTGGATATTCCAATCTTCTAACTATGCTAGATTTTTGAAATTTACTGATATGATGCTAATGCTTTCACTTCTAAAAAAATTAAAATTAACTCTTGTTCTAGTAAGGACTCATGTTCTACAATAGATTTTGTAAATGAAATTTCTTATATGAGAATGAGTTGTCCGGAACTATAACGTTCTAGCAAGTATTTATTAGGAGCTTTAGTGTGAATTAGTATATATTCCCTCCGTTCCTAAAAGATTGTCGTTTTAGAAGGAAAAAGTTGTTTCAAAATGTTTGTCGTTTATAACTTTCGAGAAGAATAAATTATTTACTTTCATATATTACCACTACCTTCTCTCTAGACCTGGCAAACGGACAGAGCCCGGCCCAAACGGGCCGAACGAGTGGCGGGTCGGGCCAAAATCGGGCGGGCAAAAAAGGCCCGATTTTTGCTAGGCAAAAAATCTGCAACCCAAAGCCCCGCCCGTGGCGGGCGGGCCGGGCCGCGGGCCAAGATCACTTTTGTGCCTATTTTATGCTATTTTTTTGGGTTTGGCCCAAACAGGCCGATGTCGGGCCGGGCCAGATAGGCCCGAATTTTACTAGGCTAAAAAACAGCAGCCCAAAGCCCGGCCCGCAGGCTTGGGCCATGTTTGTCAGGTGTCTCTCATTGTCCTAAGAAATTTTCTCTCTTGTATTAATAATTTTCAATTTCCCATAAAGGAGATGGAATTTCAAACAAATTTTACTTGATAAATGATATTTTCTTAATCTATATGCAAAAACTTTAAACGACAATGTTTTAGGAACGTAGGTAGTATATTGTATGTGTATTTGTCTTTCTTTTCAAAGTGTTGTTTCCATATTATATTCAAGTTTTTAAATGTTTTCGGCATAAACTGTAGGATTGCGAACATGTTCATTACTCATAAAAAAAATATAAGCTAAACTTGAAACTATTTTTATTTTTAGTTAGTCAGCATTTAGATCTCCTTATGCTTTTTGTAATCATGGAATAAACCTGTATCATTTCTGGTGCATGAATTAGGAGTGTGTTATTGACGATGCTTCTGAGGAAAAACTGTTGAGTAACGGATAATATTGATTGAGCCTAATTTATTAAGGCTTAGTGGGGATGATAATGAATGAGAAATTGATGGCCTACTTTATGAAGGCTTAGTGGGCATAGTGGGCATCAATGATGGTTTAATTGGATACTTGGGAGTTACTCTCTCAACTCTTTTTATAAGAGTATTCTCCCATGTCGTAAAGTGGTGGATTTTTTGGAGAAGCTTTCTTCTTTGTTCTTCCTTCCTACTTGGTGATAATTTTTCTACACACGGTAGAGTTCGCTTCAGAGCTTTGTTGTATCCTGGGAGACAATTTGTTCTGCCACGGCCAAATATTGTCTTAAGGAAACTGTTCTTACAGTCCTCAAAGCTACAATTTTCTAGTCTGTTCAACGTCCATTGTATTAAGGTTAAATTTGTTTTATTTTATTTTGGGTTTTACTTTAATATCAATATAGAATTCTTTTCCGAATTTTATTGTATTTCTGCTTCTGGAAAAAAAAAAGATTATTACTAACGTGGTTAACAATCTTAAGACAACATTTTTGTTTTGGTTAATATTTTATTAAGTTGCAGGTTATACCTTTGCTTTGAAATACCTTGACTTGGTTTTCTTATTTGGACTGTTTGAGTTAATATTCACTTGGACCGTTCTGGAATAATTAAATAATAATTTGTTCCTATTCAAAATAGTTTGTTATTTTTAGACTAACTTGTTGTGTTTGTATTTTCAGAATGAATATTCCTGAGAATGAAATTGTTCCAATTGGTCCACAGAACAATCTAGGTTCTGGTTCACAGAATGGCACCGATGGACAGAACGTATCTGGTTCACAGAACATTGGTTCTGGTCCTATTTACGGGTCTGGTTTCCAGATTGCGGCTCCCCGCCAAACTATACCTGTCAATCACAGCGAAAAACCAGAAAAATTCACTGGTGTGAATTTTAAGACTTGGCAACAGAAGATGTTGTTTTACCTTACTATGCTGAATTTGGCTAATTGCTTGAAGGATGATCCTCCTGTTATCAGAGATGATGAGGTGGATAATGTCACCGCCTACAATGCAATTGAGGTATGGAAACAATCTGATTTCCTTTGCCGTAATTATATTTTGAACGGTCTAACTGATGCACTTTATAGTGTATACAGTATTAAGACAACGGCAAAGGAACTTTGGGAATCCTTGGACCAGAAATACAGAACCACTTGATCTGATACATAGTGATGTATGTGATTTAAAATTTATCCAAACAAGGGGGGGTAATAAATTTTTTATCACTTTCATTGATGATAGTATAAAATATTGCTATGTATATTTGCTTAAAAGCAAAGATGAAGCTTTAGAGAAATTTGTTCTTTATAAGCAGGAAGTTGAAAACCAACTTAATAAGAAAATTAAGGTGGTAAGGAGTGATCGTGGTGGTGAATACGTTGAACCATTTGGTAAATTCTGCTCCCAACATGGTATTATTCATGAAGTTACTCCACCTTACTCCCCTCAATCTAATGGGGTAGCGGAACGCAAGAATCGTACTCTAAAAGAGATGATGAATGCGATGCTAAACAGTTCTGGGTTGCCACAGAACATGTGGGGGGGGGGGAGCTGTCTTATCAGCTAATCACCTTTTAAATAAGGTGCCTCGTAAGAAATTAGACAAGACACCATATGAGTTATGGAAAGGAAGGAAACCTTCCTATAACTACTTAAAAGTGTGGGGGTGCCTTGAAAAAGTTTGGCTCCGTTGCCAAAGAAAATGAAAATAGGTCCAAAGACGGTGGATTGTATTTTCATTGGTTATGCGCTTCACAGTAACGCGTATCGGTTTCTTGTTCATGATTCTAAGAATCCTGATATACACAAGAACACATTCATGGAATCAAAGAATGCTTCATTCTTTGAACATATTTTTCCATGCAAACGTGAAGAGATTGAATCGGGTTCAAAACGATCTCTTGAGATTGTTAATGAAGACAGTCAAGACATTCAACATGAAGAGCCTAGAAGAAGTAAAAGGGCAAGGGTTGAAAAATCTTTTGGACCAGACTTTCTAACCTATATGCTAGAGGTTGAACCTCAGAATTACAGTCAGGCTGTAAATTCAATAGATAGTCCTTTATGGAAAGAGGCTATAAGAAGTGAAATTGATTCCATTATGCAAAATCATACCTGGGAATTAGTGGACCTTCCTCTGGGAACGAAACCACTAAGTTCTAAATGGATTTTCACACAGAAAATGAAAGCAGATGGAACAATTGATAAGTACAAGGCCAGATTGGTTATAAAAGGATATAGACAAAAGGAAGGCCTTGATTACTTTGATTCATATTCTCCAGTGTCGAGAATAACCTCTATTAGGATGATACTTGCTATTGCCGCTTTACGGAATCTCGAAGTACATCAAATGGACGTTAAGATAGCCTTTTTGAATGGAAATCTTGATGAAGAGATCTACATGGAACAACCTGAAGGTTGTGTAGTTCCAGGCCAGGAAAGAAAAGTGTGTAAATTGGTGAAGTCCTTATATGGGCTAAAGCAAGCACCAAAACAATGGCATAAAAAATTTGATGATGTCATGATGGCTAATGGCTATAATATAAACGAATGTGACAAATGTATTTATGTCAAAATCACAAACAAAGGATATGTTATTCTGTGTTTGTATGTTGACGACATACTGATTGTGGGTAGTAATGAAAATATGGTGAAGAATACTAAGGACATGTTAAACTCTAAGTTTGATATGAAAGATATGGGACTGGCTGATGTGATTTTGGGAATTCAAATCAAGCGTTCACCTAATGGTTTCATTTTAACCCAGTCACATTACGTGGACAAGATACTTGGGAAGTTCAGCAAGGATGATTCTAGTGAAGCTAGAACTCCTCTAGATATCAGCCAGCACCTCTGTAAAAACAAAGGTGAAAGCGTTGACCAAGTAGAATACGCAAGGATTATAGGCAGTCTGATGTATCTCATGACTTGTACAAGACCTGATATTGCTTTCACTGTAAACAGTTTAAGCAAATACACGAGTAATCCAGGGGATAACCACTGGAAAGCTATCGTTAGGATACTTCGGTATCTAAGATACACTCGTAATTATGGACTGCACTATACGAGAGAACCTGCAGTATTAGAAGGATTCTCTGATGCTAGTTGGATTTCTGATATAAAGAACTCCAAAGGTACAAGTGGATACGTGTTCACTTTAGGGAGGAGGAGCAGTGTCCTGGAAATCCTCAAGGCAAACGATCATAACCAGATCCACGATGGAGTCTGAGTTTGTAGCTCTGGATAAAACCGGAGAAGAAGCCGAATGGTTACGAAATTTCTTGGAGGATATTCCTGAATGGCCTAAGCCTGTGCACACAATTTGTTTATATTGTGATAATCAAGCATCGATTAAAAGAGCACAGAACGTGATGTATAACGGTAAGTCGAGACACATGCGTCGTCGTCACAATACCGTTAGGCAACTGATCACAACGGGGGTTATCTCTATTGATTATGTAAAATCAAAGGATAACATTGCGGATCCGCTAACCAAAGGTTTAAACCGAGATCAAGTTGAAACGACATCAAGAAGAATGGGGTTGAAGGCCATAAATATTTAAAGGTTCTATGTGAAGGAAAACCCAACCTTGTTGACTGGAGATCCCAGAATCTAGGTTCAATGGGACAACCTAATTGCATAGACAATGTATTATCATTGTAGGGGTCTAACCCTTATCTATAAACAGGGATATGAAATCGGATAAGGTTAAGCTATGCTTTTAATGATTGGTCTTGTGTGTCAGTAATCTGAACAAGAAGATAAAATCACCTATGTGAGAATGAAGTGGGGTCGCTTCAAGGAAAACTAATGAGTTTAGTTCTCTTCAATTCTTGCAGAACCAGGAGATGTTCACGACCATAATGAACATAACCATGAGAACCAAAACCGTGTGATGTTGGTATTTGTGTGAGGTATATCATCGTTTACACAAACGGCAGAATAGTTCAAGGACATCACGTCTACTAGTCAGCCAGTAAAGTAAATATACTTCACAAGGGAAGGTTCAAGGGTTGATGCCTACCTATCCTATGCTAATATCAACTGTAGAGAGTTATCACCACATCGAATTCCTTTGTTTTCAATTTTCATTCATGTGGGGGATTGTTGAGTAACGGATAATATTGATTGAGCCTAATTTATTAAGGCTTAGTGGGGATGATAATGAATGAGAAATTGATGGCCTACTTTATGAAGGCTTAGTGGGCATAGTGGGCATCAATGATGGTTTAATTGGATACTTGGGAGTTACTCTCTCAACTCTTTTTATAAGAGTATTCTCCCATGTCGTAAAGTGGTGGATTTTTTGGAGAAGCTTTCTTCTTTGTTCTTCCTTCCTACTTGGTGATAATTTTTCTACACACGGTAGAGTTCGCTTCAGAGCTTTGTTGTATCCTGGGAGACAATTTGTTCTGCCACGGCCAAATATTGTCTTAAGGAAACTGTTCTTACAGTCCTCAAAGCTATAATTTTCTAGTCTGTTCAACGTCCATTGTATTAAGGTTAAATTTGTTTTATTTTATTTTGGGTTTTACTTTAATATCAATATAGAATTCTTTTCCGAATTTTATTGTATTTCTGCTTCTGGAAAAAAAAAAAAAGATTATTACTAACGTGGCTAACAAAAACCCCCATCAAAAAGTTCCAAGGATAAAAGGGCAAATGGGCCAGATGCTGGAAAACCCAATCTTGTATTCAAGATAACAAACAAGGTTGCATATAAGACTGTTAAAAGGTACTATATTCATCTCTCGACAATATTACAAATTAGTTTATGGTTTTTTGTATACCTGCATTAATATTTCCAATCTAAATGTTTCTGCATATTAAAGTTTGACTTTTATTTTGCAGCTCATAGTGCCGTGACTGCCGTTGTTTTAAAGGCCGAGAGCATGGCGGACAAGGTTGAGTGGTTAAACAAGTTAAGACATGTAATTAGTTCTAAAGGAGGTCAAGTGAAGGGTGATAACGGTGTTCCCATGCGGCAAAGTCTCTCTGATGGTTCTCTTGTGAGTTTTACATGATGCTTTTTCTTGTCATTAAGTTGGTACTAGAATTTGTAGGTGTTTTATGACAATTACAGTTACTACTTAAACAAAATAATGAAAATTTCAGATTAGAATAGAGAAGATAAAAGATTTACATGATTCGGCTTTTGGCCTATGTTCAAGAGTGACAATAATATTAATCCATGCTGAAACTGATGACTCTCTAAACCTTAAACCCCAAATTACACCTCTCTCTCTCTCTCTCTCTCTCTTAGCTACTAATTACAAATTTCTGGTATCTTAATATTTCTGCTCACCTTGTCTATAACGATTAATACATTTATAATGGAAAACACCAAATCCTTAATATGCCGAGAAATCCTAATATAAGAAGGAATATGAAACCCCCCAAATCCACATAGGAAAAAAGAGATCGGGTTCAATGCAAACACAATGTGCTACACTCCTTCTATTGGTCTGAATTCTTTCATATATTTGGGGTCTATTTTTGTTTTTGTTACCTATAAACACTCTTTTTCTTGTCTTTAACCCCTGTTTATAACGTTTTGGTTATTGTTTGGTAATAAAATCCAATTTATTTTGGTTTATGATTGTTCTTCTATTTGTGGGTCTTCCTTTCTTATAATATTGTTTAACTGCCTCAATATTTTTTCCTACTCGCTGAACTGTTGGCCTACTTGCACAATTTAGGATACAATGGCCAGAAGACCTGCAGATCAAGAAGAGGAACTTCGATGGATGTCTCAAGAAGTACGTGGTTATGTTGAAGCTGTATTCTGAACAACCTGGCTTCCAATGTCCCGAAAGTCTGTTCATTTTTCCGATGTTTCCTACAATACACTAGTGCTTTTTCTAAGTATTTTTTCCAGACTTTTTATTGCTTCCTTTGATTCTGCAGGCTGTTGTTCTTTGCCAAGTAGAGAAAGCTAAAGAAGACATGCTAAATAAGTTGTACAGTTCTGTCAGGTTAGCAACATTGTTTATTATGAATAATTGTGAATTTTCTCAATCAATTACTGTGAGAAAATGGGTAGAAACAGATGATTCAACTCCATACATTAATTTCAAACCAAGCAATATGATTTAACCTTTACATTTTATATGAAACATGTTCTAATTTTAGACAACCATGATATATGGATTCTAACCCCCCCCCCCCCCCCCCCCCCAACAAAAGAAAATTTTATCACCTTTAATCTATTCCTTCAAAATTTGTCTCCGTGAATGTCATTTTCACTTTTTATGCAACTGTTGATAGTTCCCAAAGTACGGCAAGGATCGAAGAGCTGCTCATGGAGGACCAGAATTAATGTAATGCATAGGAGAGAGCGTTATCAGAAACAATCATCTCTACTTTCAAAGCTTACTAGGCAACTCAGCATTCATGACAATCGAGCAGCTGCCGCCTCCAGCTTGTCGAATGATACACCCAGTAATGATGCAAGATTCTCCTTAACACCCTTAGAAGGTGTTTATAAATATACAAATCATATAACAAGGCCGCTAATAGAGCATCATGTGATTTATTTTTATTCAATACAAAGGACAACCTGTTAAAGCATAATAGGACTAACTGAAAATAAACATGGTTAAATCATATGACACTTCTTACACTACAACCATATTTTTTCCTACGTTAAATTATTTTCTCGATGCATGGATACACGACTGCATTCCCTTTATGATTGGGGCCTCACAATCAGTAGCCAATATGCTGACCTTTTCCTTGTTTGACTTGGGTCATTTTTTGAGTCAGAAATGTGCGAGTGTGTATCAAATGGGTCTATTTTTTTTCTAAAAGAATCAGTTTATTTTTTTCTCCTTCTGTATGTATATATACTCATACAGCCATGCCCACTGCCAGCTCTCATGCTTGGTGACCGCATGCCATCCTCTACTTCAACCAACACCTGGAAAGCAGTCAAATTGCATTACTTTCACCAATAATTACATACCGCTATCTCGCACTGTATTCTTCTGCACTTTAACATACCTTCTCTGCAACTTGCCATACCCTCTCTCTCTCACACAATTTATATTCATCTCTTACCCTGCTAGGATAGGCAGCCGCACTGTACCACTCATTCGATGCAATTAAACATATGCAAAAGCATCAGTCAACAAATTATTGTAAAATCCCAGCCAAGTTGAATGGAAAGTTTTACAGGTTGGCAGTGAGGCCAAGAAATGCAATATGGAGTAGACTGTTGACAGTGTTGGGTGACCAAGAAGCAGCATGTACATAAGATGGAGTAGCTCTGATATGAGGATGTTAAGGTAGATGTGTGTCTATACAAAGCTGGTTAGGAGTGGAAACGAGGACATTCGAAAGAATGTTAGAGTGGCACCTCTATTGGGTTTTGGGAAGAAGATGAGTGAACATTGGTCAAGATGGTTTTGTCATGTCTGGCATCAACCTCTAGCACCACCTGTGCGAAGAGGACTCTTTTATCAGGGGGGAAGATGTAAGAAGAGGAATGTGGAGACCAATAATTACATTGGAGAAAGTTGTACAAATAAACATGGTGGGAATATAGTAACCTAAAGGTTGTGTCTGTGAGTTCGGAGGGAAGGGAAAATGGAAGGGATGAGAAGGGATTATAATTTTTTCCTATCATGTTTGTGAGTTTTAGAAAGGAAGGGAATGGATGAGATTTTATTATATTTTCCTTGTTTGTGAGTTTAGGAGGGAAGGAAAGAGAATGATTTTATTTTTAAACTACACTATTACTATATTACCCTTATATATAAATATAATAAATGTATGATTTAACCATGCCTAGCTATTGAATTATTTTGTTCAATCATTTTTTATGTTTATATATATATATATATATATATAGAGAGAGAGAGAGAGAGAGAGAGAGTCCGGATCATGTCCGGACTCCTGGATTTTAACAAAATCCGGACCTTTTTTTTTTTTGCTTTTTTTTTTGAAACAACTAAAAAAAAAATTTATGGAATTGGAATTTTTACATTATACAGTGTTTTGGGTGTGATTTGGATGCCTATAACAAAACATGTCTGTACAGTCTGGACAGACTGTACATACATTGGTTGGTGTAGGTATTAAAAACACACCCAAAACACTGTATTATTGAAAAATTTCAGTTCCATAAATTTTTTTTTTGAGTTGTTCTATATAAAAAAAAAAATTGGGTCCGGATTTTCTCCCGTCCGGGAGGTCCGGACCTGATCCATTTCATATATATATATATATATATATATATATATATATATATATATATATATATATATATATATATATATATATTAACTCTAATTTATTATTATGAGCATATAGTTTATTAATATTATTATTATTATTATATACAGTCAAAATAAGCAATAATTACATCAGATACTTATTATTAATAACAAAAAGGTGAGAAAAGATTGTATAGGAGTTGTATTTATTATTACGTCAAATAAGACGGAATGCGTGGGGGTGTGGGGCGGGGGGGCCGCGGTGGGGGCGAGGGAGTGGAAAAATTGTATTTTAAAAAATTGGGAGTTATAATAATTAGGGATAAGATTGTCACATTATTTATTTTGAAAGGTTATTTTTGATAATGTAAAATATTTAACTTTCATATCCTTTCTCACCCCTCCAAATCCTCCCACTTTTGGGGAGAAAGTTTTGAGCCAAAAATAAAATAAATTTTACCTTCAAATTTCTTCCCTTCCTCCCTTAAAAAACTCACAAACATGGGAATTAGAGTGATTTTAATTATTTTCCCTTTCCTTCCCTTCCCTTTCCTTCCCTTCCCTCCCCTCCCCTCAAATAAAAACTTACAAACACAATGAAAATGACATATGGTAGGAGTGACCGGAAGAGAATAATTTGCATATCGGAAGTAGAGTAGGTGTGAAACAATTTTTGGTACTTATCATTATTTTTTTATTTATATTATTTCATTATTTATTTTTTATATTTATATTTATGTATTTTTTAAATTTTTAATTGTTATTATTTATTTTTTATTATCTTTTCCTTTCTCTTTAACTATTCTTGTGGGTGAAATCAAAAGTGTGGAAAAGAATGGTAAGGAGGATTTAAATGTCAGTTTTTTAAGGAGAGAAAGTGAGAAATTGATGGAGAGTATCCTCAACTTTCAACCCAAAACTTTTCATCCAAAATTGGGAAGATTTTCGTGGAAAGTTATCTCCCATCATTAAAAACTTCTTGTGATTTCCATTCCCCCTTTGAAATAATAATAATATTTTTGAAGTTTCTTCTAGGTTCACTTTCTCAACTCAACTTACAAACAGAAGAAATACAAGTTACTTTCACTCCCCCTCCATTTCTCTTCTGCAAAACTAATGATTTAACCACTATAGTTGGCAAGTATTACTTAATTCACCACTGAATTAAGTAATACTTACCAACTATTATAATTATTCTAAAAATTATTTCATATATTATTTAAAGAATATATAATTATATTTTCATGAAAAATAATTAATAAAAACATTTCTGCTATAAAATTAATTATTATAAGAATATAATTTATAATAATCAATAACTTTAAAATAAAATTATTTGTAAATATTCATGTAATAAATATATTTTTATTTATCACATAAATACACATACACCTTATCTTGTACAAATCCTGATCTTTAAAAAAAAATTATACGCAAAATTTTTTATTTAATTATATAGAAAATATCGGGTTGTTACAGTGTGGATATTGTCTAGATGACAATATTCTTGTTTAAACTCTCAGCTATGTTTTGTCGTATTTTACACGACTGTTGTATAATTAAGTTGTATTTGAATTTATGTACCATCTATCTGGCGACTCAAGATGAGTGATGTATACCTGTTTTGGGGGCGTCACAGTTGGTATCAAAGCTTAGGGATATGATCACTGGCTGAGTTATGAGACAAGAACTAGGAGGGGAAGGACGGGAAATTCCTTCGCTAGTATGACATACCTAAGGTTATTTGGTATTTAATTGGTCGATCAGAGTATAGGAATAATATGTGACATGTCAATTAACCCTTGTTTTGTGGCAGTATTTGAGAATGGCATCTTAAAATGTTGAGATAAGCAATGAAGCACATGAGACCGTTGAGTCACCAACGATCAATACCCAGGATAATGTACAATAGGAAGACAAAATCCTCAGGTAAACAACAACAACGATCAGATGATGAACGATGGGATGAATAGAGGCTTTATGCAATTCATGCTAACATCAAGCAAGAGAGACTCCTGTTCAAAATGCAGGTGAAAACACTAGCAACTCTCGGATGGTCACCGCTAAGAAGTTCAAGGAGCTAGGACCACCGGAGCTTTTGGGAAAGCCAGAACCACATAAGGCGGAGACGTGGTTAAAGCTGATCACCAAGATATTTGATGTCTTGGGATGCTCCGAGGAGCAAAAAGTTCCCTTTGCCACCTTTATGTTGCGTGAAAAGATAATTTACTAGTGGGAATCTATAAAACGTACCTAGCCTGACGCACTCAAGATGTCTTGGGAGAAATTCCAAGAGCTGTTCAACGACAAGTACTTTTCCCGAAAGTATTCAACACAGTGAAGGAGGTGAAGTTTATCAAGTTGGAGCAAAACAATATGACCGTGTCACAATACGAGGCTAAATTTGCGGAGTTATCCCGGTTTACCTGTCTATGCGAAGTACCGCATACATGGTGAAATTCTTATGTTATTCCATTATTTATTATTCTGTTGGAATAACATGTCTGTGTGGTCTAACATTATTAAATTAGAACTAGACGAGATAGCAGAAGATTTAACATATGAGGAGATACGTGTTAAAATCATGGATAAAAAAGATTGTATTCAACACTCAAAGGTTATACCTTAAGAGTTAGAATCTAAAATGAAGTCAAGGTATCCTCATCTCTTTGGCATACCAGGTACGTACGTAAATTTCGAGGGTAAAATTTCAGTAAGGAGAGGAGATTGTGAGACCCCAAATTTTATGAATAAAGATTTAAATTTCTCAAAATATTTTTTTTAAAATATTATGGTGTGGATTTGATATAATGTTATAGTTGTGGTAATATTTATAAATTTTGCAAAGTATGCAAGTTGTTATAAAATATTCGTTTGGTCGGAGAAATATTCTTTTTGTCGGGTAATATCCGTACGACGGCATAATCATTGGTGGACCCCACAACGGAACTATTGTCGTAGTTAAAAAATAATAGAATTATCTTTTTATAAAAATAACGGCGAAAGTGTTACCGTTAAAACTTTTGAACTACCCGGTAGTAAAAGTACAGTAATAAGTGTGGTTGCATAGTAGCACACGATATTTGTAAGACCCCAACTTATTATAAATAAAATTGAATTTCCTATAATTATTATTGTGAATAATAAGGTATTAATTTGATATAATTCTCTGGTTATGGGTGAAATGTGCAAATTTTGCAAAATATGCAAGTGGTTATAAAATAATCATTGTTGTCGGGGAATATTCATTTGGTCATGGAATATTCTTGTTGTCGGGAGAATATTCGTACGATGACGCAGTCATTTATGGGTCCCATAACAGAATAATTGTCGGATGAAGAAAACGACAAGTTTGAGTTTTTATAAATAACGGCGTAGTTATTACCGTTAACACTGTTAGAATATCCTGGTGGTTAAATTACAGTAATACGCGTGGATGCACAGTATTGATGAATTATTGATCCTTACGTAAGAAGGCACTACTCAATAATTATTACAGTAGTTATTGTTCAATATTTTATTTTATTGATTCAATAATTGCTGCGTTAAATATTTTATATTATTGTTATTTGAATAATTGTCACTGCACAATATTTCCCATTATCAGATCAATAATTCATATTATTTGAATAGTATTATTAGATAGCATTATTGGCAATATCTAGAAAGTTCCGTTAAGGAGAAGTTTGGTCACCTAATTGCGCGCCAGTAAGGAGAAATTCTTATTGGAAAGCCCCCTCTTTCCTGGGAACGGCCTGGTTGTCATAAATGTGATTCTGTAATATTATTTATAAGTAATTAATTATTGATTCATATGATAAGGAAATATTTATTTTATGCGGAAATAAATGTTGGATATATTTATTGTGGTTAAAAATGAAGGAGTTAATGTTGAGGTGTTTTATCAGTATTTTTGTCGGAATGGAGATATTAAAAATTAAACCAGTGTTTTTGAGATATATTGCGTGAGTTATAATTTTTAATCTGACCGTTGGATCGTTGTAATTTTTAGATATGTTATACATATATAAGTTGAGTATATGTCCACAAATTTTGAACTGTTAAAAATGAACGTCTGATTTGTTATGATTTTTAAGAGGTGACTGGTTCAGAAATTGTTGAAGTATCCGAATTTAGCATTTTGGTGGAAAATTCAAGAATTGAGTGGGCCCCACTTATTGTTGGTGAAGAAATGTGCTGAATTTTATTTCAAATGTGGTGGGTGGGAATAGTAGCAGGTAAAGCCATCAGGTTGCAGGTCAAGTCTGCTAACATTTTCCTATAAATAGAGGGCTAAGTTATAATTGAAAATCACACCAGAAACATAAGCTTTTCTCTCTTTCTCTTTCTATATTATCGAGCGTATTTTGTGAGTATTTAGATACTTTGTGAGTTTCTATTTTTAGTACAAGTTTCTGTTAGCACTATATTCAAAATTCTGTCAGAAGTACGGTTATTTTGAGGTAAGGGATATTATCTTCTTCTTAAATGATATTTTCTTCAATATCATTATGCCGAAATATTGGTATGACCTTTTTATTAAATTTGAAACTTTTTATGTCGGAGTTACTATTCACGTATATGACACTATTCACGTATACGGCACTATTCACCGAAAAATGAAATTTTCTTCTTTTTGTCCAAGTTGTCTATTATGGTTACTATCTTTGATTGTATCCATGTTTTGATCATTATTTTTGAATTCTGCTTCAAAATTGGTTATTATGAAGTATTATTGATATTGGATAAACTGTTATACGAATCCTTACTATTTATCCTTCTGTCTCACTAGATTCGTTTTTTTTAAAATATTTTTCATCATCCTCAGTCCTAAATGATGATATTACTGAATATCTTTGGCTTGTAGTGCAAAGATGAATGATTAACTGATGAATATCTTTGGCCCGTAGTGCGAAGATGAACAGGTGTTGAGATGAACATGACCAACTGGTGATACAAATGAATATCTTTGGCCTGTACTGAAAATATGAATATTGATTAAAGATGTATATTGATTGTTGTTACAGGGATAGAATTGATGATGGACTTTTAAATCTTAGAAGATAGTAGAACTCATTCTCTACTTGACTCTTCTAATGGATTGTTGTTTCCGCTGCAGTTGTTGATCTAAAACTTGTTGTCTATTATATTTTATAAGATTTTTCCCTGTTGAAGACTAACGATAATTTTTTGTACATTATCTTAGTCATAATATTCTTTACTTGGCTAGTTGAGCTCACCCTTTTCTTTTTTGTTCCATTTTAGTCATAATATTCATTTTTCTCAGGAGGTGAGAACATAGCAGGAAGTAGTCGGGGTATGGAGTGATGGTTCTAGAAAGATGTTTTAGCAGTCCTCACTATTTATGTAAAATAGTGTTTGAATAATTGTAATGAGGACTTATTTGAGTGTGGATATTGTTTAGAAGATAATATTTGTATTTAAACTCATAGTATGTGTTGTCGTATTTTGCACGACAATTGTATTATTGAAGTTGTAGTTTGCTTTCTAGTACCATGTATTTGGCGACTCAGAATGGGTGTTGTATGCCTATTTTAGGGGGCGTCATAGTTGGTATCAGAGCTTAGGGATATGGTCTTTGGCGGAGATCGGGGAATAGAACTAGGATGGGAGAGATGAGTAAATCATTCGCTAGTGTGTCCTATCTAAGCTTATTTGTTGGTCAGTCATAATATATGGATATTATGTTATATGTTAATTTGTTTAATTAACCCTTGTTTTATGGAAGTATTTAAGAATGGCATGCTGAGAACGTTAACAATGGAGTGTATTAGACTGTGGAACAACCATTAGTTACAAACCAGGAGAACATGCAACAAGAAGGCAATAATCCTCCTGTAAACAACACTACCGAACAAATGATGAATGATGGGAATGTTCAGAAGTTTTTTGCATTTTATGCAAAAACCAGACGAGGGAAACTCGTGCAGAGAATACGGGTGGAAATGCTAGTAATGCGCGGCTTATCACAGCCAAGCAGTTCAAAGAGTTGGGACCACCATAATTTAAGGGAAAGCCGGATCCGATCATGGCGGAAACGTGGGTCAATAAAATTACCAAGATATTCGATGTCTTGGGATGCACGGAGGAACAGAAGGTTCCATTCGCCACCTTTATGTTCCGAGGTGAAGCAGACTACTGGTGGGAGTCTGTGAAGCGTACCCAGTCAGCCGCACTCAGCATGTCTTGGGAAACATTTCAAAAACTATTCAATGACAAGTACTTTCCTGAAAGTATTCGTCATATGAAGGAGGTGGAGTTTATCAGACTGGAACAAAACAACATGACGGTATCCCAGTACGAGGGTAAGTTTGCAGAGTTATCCAGGTTTACACCTCATTTGGTCAAAAATGAGGAACAAATGACAAGGATGTTTCTAAGAGGTCTAAAGCCCGAGATTCAGAAATATCTTATAT
Source organism: Panax japonicus (assembly GCA_020205505.1). NCBI lineage: Eukaryota > Viridiplantae > Streptophyta > Magnoliopsida > Apiales > Araliaceae > Panax > Panax japonicus. The sequence goes on from CM035100.1 coordinate 51,488,089, forward strand.
CTCATAAATTTTCTTTATATTCAGATGTTGTAAACAGGGCTCAATTATTAGAGCGAGATAGTGAGTATGTTCAACCGAGGGACCACAACTAGGGTCATACCGGTGACTGCAGTCATCAGAGCGATGATAACCAACGAGGAGGGAAAAATACGAACAAAGGCGGTAACCACTCGGGTGGTCATCGTGGCCATGATAATAGGAGAGGTGAGTCATGTGGAAATTTCAGAAAGAGGAGATTTAACAATGAAGGGAAGACATCAACAGCAGCACCAGCACCAACAAAAAATTCTAGGGGAGGAGAATGACCGCCAGTTAGATGTTACAAATGCGGGAAAGAGGGACATATCAGCCCAAATTGTCCACAACAATCCAAGGTATGTTACAACTATGGAAAGGATGGCCACATAGCTCGGGATTGTTCTGTAGAAAAACCAAGCTCAACGGGGATGGTGACTCCAAGGGCTATCCCGGATAAGTCGAAATCAGCGGTTCCTGGAAGAGCGTTTGTCGTGACTGGCCAAAACACGAGGAACCCGAACGAGGTGATTACGGGTAAGCTAATCTTGAATTCTTGCGAAGTTTATACCTTACTAGATACCGTTTCTACCCATTCTTTTATCTCTCTTGCTTGTGCTCAACGTTTAAACTTGACTCCGGAGAAATTAGACTTTGATTTATCAGTGGAGACTCCAGTGGGTGAAACTTTCGTTACATCCACTGTTTATAAATCTTGCTTAATCCAAGTTGGCACTATCACATTACCTATTGATCTTATCTCTTTAAAGATACTTATTTTTGATGTGATTTTAGGAATTGATTGGTTAACCACTCATCATGCCAAAATTGATTATTTTCGTAAGGTTGTTAGTTTCATATTCCTAACCAACCTGTCATACAAATTCAAATAACTAAACCACTAAAATTAGTCACTAACATATCAATCCATAAAGCTATTCGTTTATTGAAAAACGGATGTCAAGCTTTCTTAGCCCATGTTATGGATTTTAACAAAGATAAGTCAGATTTGAATAATATTTATATCGTTAGAGAATTTCCTTATGTATTTCCTGAAGAACTTCCCGATCTACCCCTAGAACGTGATGTTGAATTCTTTATTGACTTTAAACCGGGTAAAAAACTCATTTCTAAAACCCCATATCGAATGGCTCCTATTGAAATTCAAGAGTTAAAAGTCCAACTACAGGAATTATTAGGCATCGGTTTCATTCGTCCTAGTACATCTCCTTGGGTTGCACCTGTTTTATTCGTAAAGAATAAAGACGGGAGTATGCAACTTTGTATTGACTACCGAGAATTAAACCATGTCCCCGTCAAGAATAGGTATCTGCTACCTCGCATTGATGACCTGTTCAACCAGTTGAAATGAGCACAATTCTGTTCAAAGATTGATCTTCGTTCTGGATATCATCAGCTGAAGATTAAACTGAGGATATTCCAAAGACTGCCTTCAGAACTCGGTACGGGCATTATGAATTCTTAGTCATGTCTTTTGGATTGACTAATGCTCATGCTGCTTTCATGGATATGATGAATCGAGTATTCAAGGAATATTTGGATCAGTTCGTTGTTGTCTTTATTGATGACATCCTCATTTATTCCAAAAGCCGTGAAGATCATGAGCACTATTTGAAGCTGATACTTGAAAGGCTTCGTGAAAACAAACTTTATGCCAATCTGAAGAAATACGAGTTCTGGCTTGAGGAAGTAGCATTCCTTGGGCACGTGGTGTCAAAACATGGAGTATCTGTTGACTTGGCGAAGATTGAAGCAGTACAAAGTTGGGAGCAACCAAAGTCGGTGACCGAAGTGCGTAGCTTTCTGGGCTTAGCTGGTTATTATCGGAGATTCGTGGAAGGATTTTCTCGAATATCTACTCTGTTAACTCAGTTGACTCGGAATGATACAAAATTCGTATGGATCGAGGAATGCGAGAAGAGTTTCCAAGAGCTCAAGAGGAGACTCATTTCGACACCTGTTCTGGCAATACCATCTGGTTTGGATGGATTTGTTATATACAGCGATGCTTCATGCAAAGGGTTAGGATGTGTTCTCATGCAACATGGGAAAGTCATAGCATATGCCTCACTGACAACTCAAAGAATATGAGAGAAATTATCCTACTCATGATCTAGAGTTGGCAGTAGTCGTATTCGCGTTGAAAATTTGGAGACACTACTTGTATGGGTAGAAAGTGGAGATTTATACGGACCATAAAAGCCTCAAATATTTCTTCACCCAAAAGGAACTCAACAAGCGGCAATGACGTTGGCTCGAGCTGTTGAAAGATTACGATCATACCATTCAATACCATCCTGGAAAAGCGAACGTAGTAGCTGACGCATTGAGTAGAAGATCATATACGAGTACGAGTGCGATATTGTCAATGCAAAGGCTCATTCTGTATGACTTGCAAAGGATGGAGGTAGAATTAAAGACTCCAGGGACCCACATGATAATGGCGAATATACGAGTAGAACCGAATTTAATCGATTAAGATAAAGCTGCTTAAGCTACGAACATGGAGCTGATGCATATGAAGAAGAAAGTGCAAGAAGGTGTTATTCCAGAATCAAGAATCGATGAAGAAGGAATACTTAGATTCAAATCCAGAATTTTTGTTCCTAACGATTCTGACTTGAAGCATAGAATCATGATGGAGGCACACAACACACCAGTTTGCAAGCCATCCTGGGAGTACCAAAATGTATCATGATCTTCGACATACATTTTGGAGGAGCAATATGAAAAGAGAGATCGCGGAGTTTATCTCTAGGTATTTAACTTGTCAACGTGTAAAGGCGGAGCATCAAATGCCAAAGGGTCCATTACAACCACTTGAGATTCTAAAATAGAAGTGGGAACACATTACTATGGATTTCGTTACGGGTCTTCCCAAAGTTTCTCAAGGCATAGATGCGATTTGGGTTATTGTTGATAGATTAACCAAGTTTGCCCATTTCTTACCGATACGTGAGACTTATTCCCTTGAACGTCTTGTTCGCACGTACGTGAATGAGATTGTGAGATTGCATGGCATGTTAGTATCCATAGTTTCGGATCGTGACCCAAGATTCACTTCAAGATTTTGGGTTAGCTTGCAGAAAGCTATGGGCACGAATTTAGGATTCAGTTCGGCATACCATCCTCAAACGGACGAACAATCAGAGAGGACTATTTAAACCCTTGAAGATCTATTAAGACTTTGTGTCCTAGATTTTAAAGGAATTTGGGATAAGTACTTGCCACTGGTGGAATTCTCCTACAACAATAGTTATCAAGCAAGTATAGGCATAGATCTATTTGAGGCGTTGTATGGATGAAAGTGTCGTTCTCCAGTATACTGGGATGAGGTGGGAGAAGAAACGTTGTTGGAACCAGAATTAGTACGCATGACTACATAAAAGATCCAAATGATTCGACAACGTATACAAACGGCACAAGATCGACAAAAGAGTTATGCGGATCTTCATCGAAAAGACATGGAATTTAATATTGGAGATCATGTATTGTTACATGTTGCACCATGGAAGGGAGTTACAAGATTTGAGAAGAGAGGAAAACTTAATCCACGATTTGTTAGTCCATTTGAGATTCTTGACCGAATAGGAAATGTGGCCTATAAACTCGCATTACCTCTAAGTATGTCTCGTGTTCATAATGATTTTCACATATCCATGCTTCGTAAATATGTGAAAGACCCGAACCATTTTATTGCGTTAAAACCAGACGAGATAGCCGAAGATTTAACGTACGAAGAAGTACCTGTTAAGATCTTGGATAGGAAAGAGCATGTCCTACGCACCAAGGTTATACCACAAGTTAAGGTTTTGTGGAGAAACCATGCTATTGAAGAAATGACCTGGGAGTTGGAATCAGAAATGAAAGCGAGGTATCCTCACCTTTTCGAAAAACCAGGTACGTATGTCAATTTCGAGGACTAAATTTCATAAGGAGGGGAGGTTGTAAGACCCCAACTTATTATAAATAAAATCGAATTTCCTCTAATTATTATTGTGAATAATAAGGTATTAATTTGATATAATTCTCTGGTTATGGGTGAAATATGCAAATTTTACAAAATATGCAAGTGGTTATAAAATAATCATTATTGTCGGGGAATATTCATTTGGTCATGGAATATTCTTGTTGTCGAGGAATATTCGTACGATGGCGCAGGTCATTTATGGGCCCCATAACAGAATAATTGTCGGATGAAGAAAACGACAAGTTTGAGCTTTTATAAATAACGGCAAAGTTGTTACCGTTAACACTGTTAGAATACCTGGTGGTTAAAATACAGTAATACGCGTGGATGCACAGTATTGATGAATTATTGATCCTTACGTAAGAAGGCACTACTCAATAATTGTTACAGTAGTTATTGTTCAATATTTTATTTTATTGATTCAATAATTGTTGCGTTGATATTTTATATTATTGTTGTTTCAATAATTGTCACTGCACAGTATTTCCCATTATCAGATCAATAATTCATATTATTTGAATAATATTATTAGATAGCATTATTGGCAATATCTAAAAAGTTCTGTCAAGGAGAGGTTTGGTCACCTAATTGCGCGCCAGTATGGAGAAATTCTTATTGGAAAGCCCCCTCTATCCTGGGAACGGCCTGGTTGTCATAAATGTGATTCTGTAATATTATTTATAAATAATTAATTATTGATTCATATGATAAGGAAATATTTATTTTATGTGGATATAAATGTTGGATATATTTATTGTGGTTAAAAATGAAGGAGTTAATGTTGAGGTGTTTTATCAGTATTTTTGTCGGAATGGAGGTATTAAAAATTAAACCAGTGTTTTTGAGATATATTGCGTGAGTTATAATTTTTAATCCGACCGTTGGATCGTTGTAATTTTTGGATATGTTATACATATATAAGTTGACTATATGTCCACAAATTTTGAACCGTTAAAAATGAACGTATGATTTGTTATGATTTTTAAGAGGTGACTGGTTCAGAAATTGTTGAAGTATCCGAATTTAGTATTTTGGTAGAAAAATCTAGAATTGAGTGGGCCCCACTTGTGGTTGGTGAAGAAATGTGCTGAATTTTATTTCAAATGTGGTGGGTGGGAATAGTAGCAGGTAAAGTCATCAGGTTGCAGGTCAAGTCTGCTAACATTTTCCTATAAATAGAGGGTTAAGTTAGAATTAAAAATCACACCAGAAACATAAGTTTTCTCTCTTTCTCTATCTATATTATTGAGCGTATTTTATGAGTATTTAGATACTTTGTGAGTTTCTATTTTTTAGTACAAGTTTCTGTCAGCACTATATCCGAAATTCAGTCAGAAGTACGGTTATTTTGAGGTAAGGGATATTATCTTCTTCTTAAATGTCATTTTCTTCAATATTATTATGCCAAAATATTGGTATGAACTTTTTATCAAATTTGGAACTTTTTGTGTCGGAGTTACTATTCACGTATACGGCACTATTCACCGAAAAATGAAATTTTCTTCATTTTGTCCAAGTTGTCTATTAGGGTTACTATCTGTGATTGTATCCATATTTTGATAATTATTTTTGAATTCTGTTTCAAAATTGGTTATTATGGAATATTATTGATCTTGGATAAACTGTTATACGAATCCTTACTATTTGTCCTTCTGTCTCACTAGATTCGTTTTCTTTAAAATATTTTTTATAATCCTCAGTCCTAAATGATGATATTACTAAATATCTTTGGCCTGTAGTGCAAAGATGAATGATTAACTAATGAATATCTTTGGCCCGTAGTGCGAAGATGAACAGGTGTTAAGATGAACATGACCAACTGGTGATACAAATGAATATCTTTGGCCTGTAGTGAAAAGATGAATATTGATTAAAGATGTATATTGATTGTTGTTACAGGGATAAAATTGATGATGGACTTTTAAATCTTAGAAGATAGTAGAACTCATTCTCTACTTGACTCTTCTAATGGATTGTTGTTTCCGCTGCAGTTGTTGATCTAAAACTTGTTTTCTATTATATTTTATTAGATTTTTCCCTGTTGAAGACTAACGATAATTTGTTGTATATTATCTTAGTCATAATATTCTTTACTGGGCTAGTTGATCTCACCCTTTTCCTTTTTGTTCCATTTTTCTCAGGAGGTGAGAACATAGCAGGAACTAGTCGGGGTACAGAGTGATGGTTCTAGAAAGATGTTTTAGCAGTCCTCACAATTTATATAAAATAGTGTTTGAATAATTGTAATGAGGACTTATTTGAGTGTGGATATTGTCTAGAAGATAATATTTGTATTTAAACTCATAGGTATGTGTTGTCGTATTTTGCACGACAATTGTATTATTGAAGTTGTAGTTTGCTTTCTGTACCATGTATTTGGCGACTCAGAATGGGTGTTGTATACCTATTTAGGGGGCGTCACAGTTGGTATCAGAGCTTAGGGATATGGTCTCTGGAGGAGATCGGGGAATAGAACTAGGAGGGGAGAGATGAGTAAATCCTTCGCTAGTGTGTCCTATCTAAGCTTATTTGTTGTTCAGTCATAATATAGGGATATTATGTGATATGTTAATTTGTTTAATTAACCCTTATTTTATGGCAGTATTTAAGAATGGCTGCTGAGAACGTTAACAATGGAGTTTATGAGACTATGGAACAACCTTTAGTTACAAACCAGGAGAACGTGCAACTGGAAGGCAATAATCCTCCTATAAACAACACTACCCAACAAATAATGAATGATGGGATGTTCAGAAGTTTTTTGCATTTTATGCAAAAACCACACGAGGGAAACTCGTGCACAGAATACAGGTGGAAATGCTAGCAATGCGCTACTTGTCACAGCCAAGTAGTTCAAAGAGTTGGGACCACCAGAATTTAAGGAAAAGTCAGATCCGATCATGGCGGAAACGTGGGTCAAGAAAATTACAAAGATATTCGATGTATTGGGATGCATGAAGGAACAGAAGGTTCCATTCGCCACCTTTATGTTCCGCGGTGAGGCAAACTACTGATGGGAGTCTGTGAAGCGTACCCAGCTAGCCGCACTCAGCATGTCTTGGGAAACATTTCAGAAACTATTCAATGACAAGTACTTTCCTGAAAGTATTCATCATATGAAGGAGGTGGAGTTTATCAGACTGGAATAAAACAACATGAAGGTGTCCCAGTACGAGGCGAAGTTTGCAGAGTTATCCAGGTTTGCACCTCATTTGGTCAAAAATGAGGAACGAATGACAAGGATGTTTCTGAGAGGTCTAAAGCCTGAGATTCGGCAATATCTTATATCTCATAAATTTTTTTTATATTCAGATGTTGTAAACAGGGCTCAATTATTAGAGCGAGATAGTGAGTATGTTCAATCGAGGGACCACAACCAGGGTCATACCGGTGACAACAGTCATCAAAGCGATGATAACCAACGAGCTAGGAACGACCTGGTTGTTAAATATTGTGAATTATAATATTAATGATGCATAAGTTAGTGTTGATTAAAGATGAAATTGATAGTTTCATTGTGTTGGAATTATTAGTGTTAGTAAAAATCGACATTTATTTCGATAATAATTGATGTCTGGGGGTTATATTGACCAATCGGGTAATTAATCGGATAAATGAGCAATTGATTGATATTAATTCACATGATTATAACTATTTGTTCACATGTGTGTAGTATTGATTCACATTCATTTACTATTAGGGGAGTTGGTGCAAGATTGATAATACTTGCATAACTAAGTTTAAAATGGAGGTATAGATGAAGGTACTATACTGTAATTATTTTTTTCACATGTTTAGAACTATTGAGTCATATGATTTACTATTAATTCACATGATTTACTATTAGGGGAGGTGGTGCAAGTTTGATAATACTTTCAGGACTAAATTAAAAATAAAGGAAAAAAGGAAGGTATTATACTGTAATATTTCGAGCCCCAAAAAATGCAATTATCGAAACTATATTTTTCTATAAATAGAAGCTCATTCTTCCTTCATTTCTCACCAATTCACTAAAGCTATAGAGCAATTATTATAGAGAAAAATTATAGAGAGAAAGAAGAAGAGAAGTCTGCTACCTCACTATTCCAGTATCCAGTCTTCTTTTGAGGTAAGAGGTATTATTCTTTCGTATTCATGAAGAGAGTTATTTTCTTTCAATACTCGTAAGGGTTGTTATTCTATTCTTTATTATTATGTTGGAATAACCTGTCTATGCGAAGTACCGCATACATAGTGAAATTCTTCTGTTATTTCATTCTTTATTATTATGTTGAAATAACATGTATGTGCGGTCTAACGTTATTAAATTAGAACTAGACGAGATAGCAGAAGATTTAACGTATGAGGAGATACGTGTTAAAATCTTGGATAAAAGGATCGTATTCAACACTCAAAGGTTATACCTTAAGAGTTAGAATCTGAAATGAAGTCAAGGTATCCTCATCTCTTCGGCATACCAGGTACGTACGTAAATTTCGAGGGCAAAATTTCATAAGGAGGGGAGATTGTGAGACCCCAAATTTTATGAATAAAGATTTAAATTTCTCAAAATATTTTTTTTTAAATATTATGGTGTGGATTTGATATAATGTTATAGTTGTGGGTAATATTTATAAATTTTACAAAGTATACAAGTTGTTCTAAAATATTCATTTGGTCAGGAAATATTCTTTTTATCGGGGAATATCCGTACGACGGCATAATCATTGTTGGACCCCACAACGGAAGTATTGTCGTAGTTAAAAAATGACATAATTATCTTTTTATAAAAATAACGGCGAAAGTGTTACCATTAAAACTGTTGAACTACCCGGTAGTAAAAGTACAGTAATATGTGTGGTTGCATAGTAGCACACGGTATTGATTATTGATGCTTACGTAAGAAGTCACTCGGTTATACTCAATTATTACTACAGTAATTGCAGCATCATATCTCTCATATTATTGATTCAATTATTGTCACAGTATCATCTGTATAATATATTATATTATGAAATCAAAAAATTGAGACGGCAAAGTTATTCATATTATTATTTGTTATATTGACAAGGTCTAGAAGTTCTGTCAATGAGAGGTTTGGTCACCTAATTGCGGGCCAATAAGGAGAAATCCTTATCAGAAAGCACCATCTTTCCTGGGAACGACCTGGTTGTTAAATATTGTGAATTATAATATTAATGATGAATAAGTTAGTGTTGATTAAAGATGAAACTGATAGTTCCATTGTGTTAGAATTATTAGTGTTAGTGAAAATCGACATTTATTTCGATAATAATTTATGTCTGGAGGTTATATTGACCAATCGGATAATTAACCGGATAAATGAGCAATTAATTGATATTGATTCACATGATTATAACTATTTTCTTCACATGTGTGTACTATTGATTCACATTCATTTACTATTAGGGGAGTTGGTGCAAGATTAATAATACTTGCATGACTAAGTTAAAAATGGAGGTATAGAAGAAGGTACTATACTGTAATTATTTTTTTTCACATGTTTAGAACTATTGAGTCACATGATTTACTATTAGGGGAGGTGGTACAAGTTTGATAATACTTGCAGGACTAAATTAAAAATAAAGGAAAAGAGGAAGGTATTATACTGTAATATTTCGAGCCCCAAAACGTGCAATTATCGAAACTATATTTTCCTATAAATAGAAGCTCATTCTTCCTTTATTTCTCACCAATTCATTAAAGCTATAGAGCAATTATTATATAGAGAAATTATAGAGAAAAAGAAGAAGAGACGTCTGCTACCTCACTATTCCAGTATCCAGTCTTCTTTTGAGGTAAGGGGTATTATTCTTTCGTATTCATGAAGTGAGTTATTTTCTTTCAATACTCGTAAGGGTTGTTATTCTATTTTTTATTATTATGTTGGAATAACTTATCTATGCGAAGTATCGCATACATGGTGAAATTCTTCTGTTATTCCATTCTTTATTATTCTGTTAGAATAACATGTCTGTGCGGTCTTTCACAAGCCTGGTGAATTCTGTTGTTATTCCATTCTTTATTATTCTGCTGGAATATCCTGTCTGTGCAGATTATGCATGACCTGGTTCCATTCTTTATAATTCTGTTGGAATATCCTATCTGTGCGGATTAATTACGTATGACCTGGTTCCATTCTTTATTATTCTGTTGGAATAACCTGTCTATATGGATTACCGCATGCATGGTGAATGATCCTTCGTATTCATTATTTATTAAATTATGAAAATGATCTGTCTACGTGGATTACTGCATGGCGGGTGAAAATCCATTTGCAGTTTCGTATATTCTATTATACTTGTATGAGATATCATTTCTTTTGTACTCGTCATGAAATATCATTTTCTTTGGAATTTTTTCTTTCACGGGTTACTATTCACCCGATTACTATTCACTCTAGTATCATTCACTCGGGTATTCGGGACACTTTTCTTGTCAGGGTACTATTCCCGAAGTACTATTTACGGGGTACTATTCACCCAAAAAATATATTTCTTTTCTATCCAAATTATTTTTGGTACATGAATATTATTCTTGAATTTTACCCCACAAAGCAGTATCATGTTGGCAATTTGGACGTTATTGATTTCTGGATAAATTAAATTATAAATCTTTAAAATTTATCCTAGAACTTGTTTTATTGAATTATTATGTCATTGTCATCATCCTTATGTTTATATTGTGATGAAAGTCATCTTTGGCTTACGTGTATAGATGGACTTGGTATGATTATGACCATGGATTGTTCGGTATAATCATGACCGTAATGTAACGAATGATGTGGTAAAAGTCCTCATTGGCCTGTAGTTCATTGATGGACAGTTGTTGGTATAATTATGACCAGGAATTATTCGGTATAATTATAACCATTGATGATTACATGAATATCCTTGGTCGTGGTGCAGGGATGTTTCGATGATGTGGTTTATTTATTAAGCTGAGTCTCAGCGATAAAGTTGATGAAAAACTTTTTAAATCATAGAAGATAGTTGATTTTATGCCCTACTTGACTCTTCTAATGGATTGCTTATTTCCGCTGCAGTTGTTGATCTAAAACTTGTTGTCTATTGTATTTTATAAGTTGTTATACTATTGAAGGCTAAGGATAATTTATTCTGTATTATCTTAGTCATAATATTTCTTACTGGGCTAGTTGAGCTCACCCTTTCTTTCATTGTTCTCTTCATGAAATGAGAATATAGCTGGGACGAGTCGGGGAATGGAGTGACGGTCCAGGATAAATGACTTTAGTAGTCCTCACTATTCTACGGAATAATGTGATAATAATTGTAATGAGGACACAATTGAGTGTGGATATTGTCTAGATGACAATATTCTTGTTTAAACTCTCAGCTATGTTTTGTCGTATTTTACACGAATGTTGTATAATTAAGTTATATTTGAATGTATGTACCATATATCTGGCGACTCAAGATGGGTGATGTATACATGTTTTGGGGGCGTCACATTTGGCTCGTAGTGCAAAGATGGACAGGTGTTGAGATGAACATGACCAGCTGGTGATACAATTAATAAATATCTTTGGCCCGTAGTGCAAAGATGAATATTTGGTTCAAGATGTATATTGATTGATGTTACAGGGATAAAATATTGATGATAGACTTTTAAATCATAGAAGATAGTAGACTTCATTCTCTACTTAACTCTTCTAATTTATTTTTATTTCCGCTGCGAATATTGATCTAAAACTTGTTGTCCATTATATTTTATCTGATTTATTGAAGACTAAGGATAATTTGTTGTACATTATCTTACTCATAATATTCTTTTACTGGGCTAGTTGAGCTCACTCTTTTCTTTTTGTTCCATTTTTCTTCTCAGGAGGCGAGAATATAGCGGAAACTAGTCGGGGTATAGAATGATGGTTCTAAACAGTTATTTTAGCAATCCTCATTATTTTTGTAAAATAGTGTATCAATAATTGTAATGAGGACTTATTTGAGTGTGGATATTATCTAGAAGACAATATTTGTATTTAAACTCACAGTATATGTGTTGTCGTATTTTGCACGACAATTGTAATAATAAAGTTGTAGTTGTTTTATGTATCATGTATTTGGCGACCCAAAATGGGTGATGTATACCTATTTTGGGGACATCATAGTTGGTATCAGAGCTTAGGAATATGGTTGCTGGAGGAGATCTGAGTCTAGAACTAGGAGGGGAGAGACGAGTAATATACTTCGCTAGTGTGTGACTTACCTACGCTGAAATTTCTTGCTTGATAAGTTAACAAATTGTGATATGTCAATTAACCTTTGTTTTGAAATTGTATTCTAGAATGAGCAATGGAGAAATCATGATGACAGGGAAGATGGAATTTGAAATAAAAGCAAGGTATTCTCAACTTTTCGAAACACTAGGTACGTACGTCAATTTCCAAGACAAAATTTCGTAAGACCCCAATTTTTTATAAATAAAATTGAATTTCCTCTATTAATTATTTTGAAATAGTAAGGTGTTAATTTGATATAATATGGTTAGTTATCGGTGAAATGTGTAAATTTTGCAAAATAAGCAAGTGGTTATAAAATATTCATTGTTGTCGGGTAATATTCGTTTGGTCGTGGAATATTTTTGCTGGTGGGGAATATTCGTACGATGGCGCAGCCTTTTGTGGGCCCCATAAAGGAAAACGGTCGGATGAAGAAAACGACAAGTTTGAGTTTTTACAAATAACGTCGTAGTTGTTACCGTTAACATTGTTGGAATACCCGGTGGTTTAAATATAGTAATACGCGTGGTTGCACAGTAGCACGCGGTATTGCCCAATATTTTTGAATTATTGATTCTTACGTAAGAAGCCTCTACTCAATAATTGTTACAGTAATTACTGTTCAATATTTTATTTTATTGATTCAATAATTGCTAAGTTGATATTTTATATTTTTATTAATTCAATAATTGTCACTGCACAGTATTTTTCATTATCAGATCAATAATTCATATTATTTGAATAATATTATTAGATAACATTATTGGCAATGTCTAAGAAAGTTATATCTAGGAAAGGGGTTTGGTCATCTAATTGTGCGCCAGTAAGGAGAAATCCTTATCGGAAAGTCTCATCTTTCCTGGAAACGACCTGGTTGTCATTATTCTGATTCTATAATATTATTTGTGAAGAATTACTTATTAATTTATATGATAAGAAAATATTTATTTTATGTGGATATAAATGAAGAAATTAATGTCGAGGTATTTTATCAGTATTTTGTCGGAATAGAAGTATTAAAAATCATCCGTATGTTGATTTCAGTCATTTTTCGTTTGGAATTTGGAAAAACTTTCTTCTACAAAGTTGTAGAGAATTAAATTTTCTATGAAAAAGACATAGAATTCATATTTTTCATATAAAAGAGCTATTTATTATGAATTATTAAAGTTTTGGAAATAAATATTTTTATTAAAAACATTGGTGTGGACCCCACTTTTGGTTGTTATGGAAATTTGTTGAATTTTGTGTGGCCCACATGTGGTGGGCTGAATTTTTTTCAAAGTGGTGAGTGAATTTTTTTTTAATTATTATTTTATTAAAGTTTAGTCTGCTTTGGCGTTCTAGCATTTTTCTATAAATAGGGTGCTTAGTTAGAATTGAAAATTACACCAGAATTAGAAGTTTTCTAACTCTATAATATCGAGCGTATTTTGTGAGTATTTAAATACTTTGAGAGTTGTTATTCAGTGCAAGTTTTCTTCAGCTTCACATTGATATTTTAGCCAGAAGTATTATTTTTTTGAGCTAAGGGATGTTATTTTCTTCGTACATGATGTTATTTCTTTCAATATCATTATGCCGAATTATTGGTATGAATTTTATTATGAAACTTTTACCTTTTCATGTCGAGGTTACTATTCACGTATACGGAACTATTCACGGATACGGTACAATTCACGAATACGATACTATTCACGAAGTATGATTTTTCTTATAGAATTTCTATCTTTTTGTACGCATCGAGGTTACTATTCACGTATACGATACTATTCACAAATATGGTACTATTCACAGAAAAATAAAATTTTCTCTTTTTTGTCCAAGTTAACTATTATGGTTAATATCTTTGATTGTATCCATATTTTGATTTTCATTCTTGAATTTTTGCTCCACAATTGATTATTATGGAGCATTTTTTAACTTAGATAAACTGAAGTACGAATCCCTAATCTTTGTATCTTACTGGATTCTTTTTTTTTAAGATATTTTTCATCATCCTCAGTCCTAAATGATGATATAACTGAATATATTTGGACTTTAGTGCAAAGATGAATGATTACATGATGAATATATATCTTTGCCCCGTAGTGCAAAGATGGACATGTGTTGAAATGAACATGACCAACTGGTGATACAATTAATAAATATTTTTGGCCCGTAGTGCAAAGATGAATATTTGGTTCAAGATGTATATTGATTGATTTTACAGGGATAAAATATTGATGATGAACTTTTAAATTATAGAAGATAGTAGACTTCATTCTCTACTTAACTCTTCTAATGAATTTTAATTTTCGCTGCGAATATTGATCTAAAACTTGTTGTGCATTACATTTTATCTGATTTGTTGAAGACTAAGGATAATTTATTGTACATTATCTTACTCATAGTATTCTTTTACTGGGCTAGTTGAGCTCACTCTTTTCTTTTTGTTCCATTTTTCTTCTGAGGAGGCTAGAATATAGCGGAAACTAGTCGTGGTATAGATCGATGTTTCTAGACAGTTGTTTTAGCAGTCCTCATTATTTTTGTAAAATAGTGTATCAATAATTGTAATGCGGACTTATTTGAGTATATATATTGTCTAGAAGATAATATTTGTATTTAAACTCACAGTATATGTGTTGTCGTATTTTGCACGACAATATATTGTAATAATAAAGTTGTAGTTGTTTTCTGTACCATGTATTTTGCGACCCAAGATGGGTGATGTATACTTATTTTGGGGGCATCATAGTTGGTATCAGAACTTAGGGATATGGTCGTTGGCGGAGATCTGAGTTTAAAACTAGGAGGGGAGAGACGATTAATATACTTCGCTAGTGTGTGACTTACCTACGCTGAAATTTCTTGCTTGATAAGTTAACAAATTGTGATATATCAATTAACCTTTGTTTTGAAGTTGTATTCTAGAATGAGCAATGGAGAAATCATGATGACAGGGAAGATGGAATTTGAAATAAAAGCAAGGTATTCTTAACTTTTCGAAACACTAGGTACGTACGTCAATTTCCAAGACAAAATTTTGTTAGACCCCAATTTTTTATAAATAAAATTGAATTTCCTCTATTAATTATTTTGAAATAGTAAGGTGTTAATTTGATATAATATGGTTAGTTATCGGTGAAATGTGTAAATTTTGCAAAATAAGTAAGTGGTTATAAAATATTCATTGTTGTCGGGTAATATTCGTTTGGTCGTGGAATATTTTTGCTGGTGGGGAATATTCGTACGATGGCGCAGCCTTTTGTGGGCCCCATAAAGGAAAACGGTCGGATGAAGAAAACGACATATTTGAGTTTTTACAAATAACGTCGTAGTTGTTACCGTTAACATTGTTGGAATACCCGGTGGTTTAAATATAGTAATACGCGTGGTTGCACAGTAGCACGCGGTATTGCCCAATATTTTTGAATTATTGATTCTTACGTAAGAAGCCTCTACTCAATAATTTTTACAGTAATTACTGTTCAATATTTTATTTTATTAATTCTATAATTGCTAAGTTGATATTTTATATTATTATTAATTCAATAATTGTCACTGCACAGTATTTTTCATTATCAGATCAATAATTCATATTATTTGAATAATATTATTATATAACATTATTGGCAATGTCTAGGAAAGGGGTTTGGTCATTTAATTGTGCGCCAGTAAGGAGAAATCCTTATCGGAAAGTCCTCACTTTCCTGGAAACGACCTGGTTGTCATTATTCTGATTCTATAATATTATTTGTGAATAATTACTTATTAATTTATATGATCAGAAAATATTTATTTTATGTGGATATAAATGAAGAAATTAATGTCGAGGTATTTTATCAGTATTTTGTCAGAATAGAAGTATTAAAAATCATCCGTATGTGGATTTCAGTCATTTTTCGTTTGGAATTTGGAAAAACTTTCTTCTACAAAGTTGTAGAGAATTAAATTTCCTATGAAAAAGATATAAAATTCATATTTTTCATATAAAAGAGCTATTTATTATGAATTATTAAAGTTTTGGAAATAAATATTTTTATTAAAAACATTGGTGTGGGCCCCACTTTTGGTTGTTATGAAAATTTGTTGAATTTGGTGTGGCCCATATGTGGTGTGCTGAATTTTTTTCAAAGTGGTGAGTGAAACTTTTTTTAATTATTATTTTATTAAAGTTTAGTCTGTTTTGGCGTTCTAGCATTTTTCTATAAATAGGGTGCTTAGTTAGAATTGAAAATTACACCAGAATTAGAAGTTTTCTAACTCTATAATATCGAGCGTATTTTGTGAGTATTTAAATACTTTGAGAGTTGTTATTCAGTGCAAGTTTTCTTCAGCTTCACATTGATATTTTAGCCAGAAGTATTATTTTTTTGAGCTAAGGGATGTTATTTTCTTCGTACATGATGTTATTTCTTTCAATATCATTATGCCGAATTATTGGTATGAATTTTATTATGAAACTTTTACCTTTTCATGTCGAGGTTACTATTCACGTATACGGAACTATTCACGGATACGGTACAATTCACGAATACGATACTATTCACGAGTACTATTCACGAAGTATGATTTTTCTTATAGAATTTCTATCTTTTTGTACGCATCGAGGTTACTATTCACGTATACGATACTATTCACAAATATGGTACTATTCACAGAAAAAATAAAATTTTCTCTTTTTTGTCCAAGTTAACTATTATGGTTAATATCTTTGATTGTATCCATATTTTTATTTTCATTCCTGAATTTTTGCTCCATAATTGATTATTATGGAGCATTTTTTAACTTAGATAAACTGAAGTACGAATCCCTAATCTTTGTATCTTACTGGATTCATTTTTTTAAAGATATTTTTCATCATCCTCAGTCCTAAATGATGATATAACTGAATATATTTGGACTGTAGTACAAAGATGAATGATTACATGATGAATATATATCTTTGGCCCGTAGTGCAAAGATGGACATGTGTTGAAATGAACATGACCAACTGGTGATACAATTAATAAATATTTTTGGCCCGTAGTGCAAAGATGAATATTTGGTTCAAGATGTATATTGATTGATGTTACATGGATAAAATAGTGATGATGAACTTTTAAATTATAGAAGATAGTAGACTTCATTCTCTACTTAACTCTTCTAATGAATTTTAATTTTCGCTGCGAATATTGATCTAAAACTTGTTGTGCATTACATTTTATCTGATTTGTTGAAGACTAAGGATAATTTATTGTACATTATCTTACTCATAATATTCTTTTACTGGTCTAGTTGAGCTTACTCTTTTCTTTTTGTTCCATTTTTCTTCTCAGGAGGTGAGAATATAACGGAAACTAGTCGGGGTATAGATCGATGTTTCTAGACAGTTGTTTTAGCAGTCCTCATTATTTTTGTAAAATAGTGTATCAATAATTATAATGCGGACTTATTTGAGTATGGATATTGTCTAGAAGATAATATTTGTATTTAAACTCACAGTATATGTGTTGTCGTATTTTGCACGACAATTGTAATAATAAAGTTGTAGTTGTTTTCTGTACCATGTATTTTGTGACCCAAGATGGGTGGTGTATACTTATTTTGGGGGCATCATAGTTGGTATCAGAACTTAGGGAAATGGTCGCTGGCGGAAATCTGAGTTTAGAACTAGGAGGGGAGAGACGAGTAATATACTTCGCTAGTGTGTGACTTTCCTATGCTGAAATTTCTTGCTTGATAAGTTAACAAATTGTGATATGTCAATTAACCTTTGTTTTGAAGTTGTATTCTAGAATGAACAATGGAGAAATCATGATGACAAGGAAGATGGAATTTGAAATAAAAGTAAGGTATTCTTAACTTTTCGAAACACTAGGTACGTACGTCAATTTCCAAGACGAAATTTCGTTAGACCCCAATTTTTTATAAATAAAATTGAATTTTCTCTATTAATTATTTTAAAATAGTAAGGTGTTAATTTGATATAATATGGTTAGTTATGGGTGAAATGTGTAAATTTTGCAAAATAAGAAAGTGGTTATAAAATATTCATTGTTGTCGGGTAATATTCGTTTGGTCGTGGAATATTTTTGCTGGCGGGGAATATTCGTACGATGGCGCAGCCTTTTGTGGGCCCCATAAAGGAAAACGGTCGGATGAAGAAAACGACAAGTTTGAGTTTTTACAAATAACGTCGTAGTTGTTACCGTTAACATTGTTGGAATACTCGGTGGTTTAAATACAGTAATACGCGTGGTTGCACAGTAGCACACGGTATTACCCAGTATTTTTGAATTATTGATTCTTACGTAAGAAACCTTTACTCAATAATTATTACACGAATTACTGTTCAATATTTTATTTTATTGATTCAATAATTGCTAAGTTGATATTTTATATTATTATTAATTCAATAATTGTCACTGCACAGTATTTTTTATATTATCAGATTAATAATTTATATTATTTGAATAATATTATTAGATAACATTATTGGCAATGTCTAAGAAAGTTATATCTAGGAAAGGGGTTTGGTCATCTAATTGCGCGCCAGTAAGGAGAAATCCTTATCGAAAAGTCCCCTCTTTCTTGGAAACGACCTGGTTGTCATTATTCTGATTCTATAATATTATTTGTGAATAATTAATTATTAATTTATATGATAAGAAAATATTTATTTTATGTGGATATAAATGAAGAAATTAATGTTGAGGTGTTTTATCAGTATTTTGTCGGAATAGAAGTTTTAAAAATAATCCGTATGTGGATTTCAGTCATTTTTCGTTTGGAATTTGGAAAAACTTTCTTCTACAAAGTTGTAGAGAATTAAATTTCCTATGGAAAAGACATAGAATTAGTATTTTTCAGATAAAAGGGCTATTTATTATGAATTATTAAATTTTTGGAAATAAATATTTTGATTAAAAACATTGGTGTGGGCCCCACTTTTGGTTGTTAAGGAAATTTCTTGAATTTGATGGGGCCACATGTGGTGTGCTGAATTTTTTTCAAAGTGGTGCGTGAATTTTTTTTTAATTTTTATTTTATTAAAGTTTAGTCTGCTTTGGCGTTCTAGCATTTTTCTATAAATAGGGTGCTTAGTTAGAATTGAAAATTACACCAGAATTAAAAGTTTTCTCTCTCTATAATATCGAGCGTATTTTGTGAGTATTTAGATACTTTGAGAGTTGTTATTCAGTGCAAGTTTTCTTCAGATTCATATCCGATATTTCAGCCAGAAGTATTGTTTTTTTGAGCTAAGGGATGTTATTTTCTTCGTACATGATGTTATTTCATTCAATATCATTATGCCGAAATATTGGTATGGATTTTATTATGAAACTTTTACCTTTTCATGTCGAGGTTACTATTCACGTATACGGCACTATTCACGAATACGGTACTATTCACGAATACGGTACTATTCACGAGTACTATTCACGAAGTATGATTTTTCTTATAAAATTTCTATCTTTTTGTCGTATCGAGGTTACTATTCACGTATATGATACTATTCACAAATATGGTACTATTCACAGAAAAATAAAATTTTCTCTTCTTTGTCCAAGTTAACTATTATGGTTAATATCTTTGATTGTATCCATATTTTGATCTTCATTCTTGAATTTTTGCTCCATAATTGATTATTATGGAGCATTTTTTAACTTAGATAATCTGAAGTACGAATCCTTAATCTTTGTATCTTACTGTATTCATTTTTTCTAAGATATTTTTCATCATCCTTAGTCCTAAATGATGATATAACTGAATATATTTGGCCTATAGTGCAAAGATGAATATTTGGTTCAAGATGTATATTGATTGATGTTACATGGATAAAATATTGTTGATGACTTTTTAAATCATAGAAGATAGTAGACTTCATTCTCTACTTAACTCTTCTAATGAATTGTTATTTCCGCTGCGAATATTGATCTAAAACTTGTTGTCCATTATATTTTATCTGATTTGTTGAAGACTAAGGATAATTTGTTGTACATTATCTTACTCATAATATTCTTTTACTGGGCTAGTTGAGCTAACTCTTTTCTTTTTGTTCCATTTTTCTTTTCAGGAGGCGAGAATATAGCGGAAACTAGTCGGGGTATAGATCGATGTTTCTAGACAGTTATTTTAGCAGTCCTCATTATTTTTATAAAATAGTGTATCAATAATTGTAATGCGCACTTATTTGAGTGTGGATATTGTCTAGAAGATAATATTTGTATTTAAACTCACAATATATGTGTTGTCGTATTTTGCACGACAATTGTAATAATAAAGTTGTAGTTATTTTCTGTACCATGTATTTTGCGACCCAAGATGGGTGATGTATACTTATTTTGGGGGTATCATAGTTGGTATCAGAGCTTAGGGTAATGGTCGCTGGAGGAGATCTGAGTTTAGAACTAGGAGGGGAGAGACGAGTAATATACTTCGCTAGTGTGTGACTTACCTACGCTAAAATTTCTTGCTTGATAAGTTAACAAATTGTGATATGTCAATTAACCTTTGTTTTGAAGTTGTATTCTAGAATTAGCAATGGAGAAATCATGATGACAGGGAAGATGGAATTTGAAATAAAAGCAAGGTTTTCTCAACTTTTCGAAACACTAGGTACGTACGTCAATTTCCAAGATGAAATTTTGTTAGACCCCAATTTTTTATAAATAAAATTGAATTTCCTCTATTAATTATTTTGAAATAGTAAGGTGTTAATTTGATATAATATGGTTAGTTATGGGTGAAATGTGTAAATTTTGCAAAATAAGCAAGTTTGTTGTCGGGTAATATTCGTTTGGTCGTGGAATATTTTTGCTGGCGGGGAATATTCGTACGATGGCGCAGTCATTTGTGGGCCCCATAAAGGAAAATTGTCGGATGAAGAAAACGACAAGTTTGAGTTTTTACAAATAACGTCGTAGTTGTTACCGTTAACATTATTGTAATACCCGGTGGTTTAAATACAGTAATACGCGTGGTTGCACAGTAGCACACGGTAGTGCACAGTATTTTTGAATTATTGATTCTTGCGTAAGAAGCCTCTAATCAATAATTGTTACAGTAATTACTATTCAATATTTTATTTTATTGATTTAATAATTGCTACGTTGATATTTTATATTATTATTAATTCAATAATTGTCACTGCACAGTATTTTTCATTATCAGATCAATAATTCATATTATTTGAATAATATTATTAGATAACATTATTGGCAATGTCTAAGAACGTTATGTCTAGGAAAGGGGTTTGGTCATCTAATTGCGCGCCAGTAAAGAGAAATCCTTATCGGAAAGTCCCCTTTTTTCTTGGGAACGACCTGATTGTCATTATTGTGAATCTATAATATTATTTGTGAATAATTAATTATTAATTTATATGATAAGGAAGTATTTATTTTATGTGGATATAAATGAAGAAATTAATGTTGAGGTGTTTTATCAGTATTTTGTCAGAATAGAAGTATTAAAAATCATCCGTATGTGGATTTCAGTCATTTTTCGTTTGGAATTTGGAAAAACTTTCTTCTACAAAGTTGTAGAGAATTAAATTTCCTATGGAAAAGACATAGAATTAGTATTTTTCAGATAAAAGGGCTATTTATTATGAATTATTAAAGTTTTGGAAATAAATATTTTTATTAAAAACATTGGTGTGGGCCCCACTTTTGGTTGTGAAGGAAATTTGTTGAATTTGATGGGGCCACATGTGGTGTGCTGAATTTTTTTCAAAGTGGTGTGCGTGAATTTTTTTTTAATTATTATTTTATTAAACTTTAGTCTACTTTGGCATTCTAGCATTTTCCTATAAATAGGGTGCTTAGTTAGAATTGAAAATTACACCAGAATTAGAAGTTTTCTCTTTCTATAATATCGAGCGTATTTTGTGAGTATTTAGATACTTTGAGAGTTGTTATTCAGTGCAAGTTTTCTTCAGATTCATATCCGATATTTCAGCCAGAAGTATTGTTTTTTTGAGCTAAGGGATGTTATTTTCTTCGTACATGATGTTATTTCATTCAATATCATTATGCCGAAATATTGGAATAAATTTTATTATGAAACTTTTACCTTTTCATGTCGAGATTATTATTAACGTATACGGCACTATTCACGAATACGGTACTATTCACGAATACGGTTCTATTCACGAGTACTATTCACGAAGTATGATTTTTCTTGTAGAAATTCTATCTTTTTGTACGTATCGGAGTTACTATTCACGTATACGACACTATTCACAAATACGGTACTATTCCCAGAAAAAATAAAATTTTCTCTTCTTTGTTCAAGTAAACTATTATGGTTACTATATTTGATTGTATCCATATTTTGATCTTCATTCTTGAATTTTTGCTCCACAATTGATTATTATGGAGCATTTTTTAACTTAGATAAACTGAAGTACGAATCCCTAATCTTTGTATCTTACATGATTCATTTTTTAAAGATATTTTTCATCATCCTCAGTCCTAAATGATGATATAACTGAATATATTTGGCCTGTAGTGCAAAGATGAATGATTACCTGATGAATATATATCTTTGGCCCGTAGTGCAAAGATGGACAGGTGTTGAGATGAACATGACCAACTGGTGATACAATTAATAAATATTTTTGGCCAGTAGTGCAAAGATGAATATTTGGTTCAAGATGTATATTGATTGATGTTACATGGATAAAATATTGATGATGAATTTTTAAATCATAGAAGATAGTAGACTTCATTCTCTACTTAACTCTTCTAATGAATTGTTATTTCCGCTGCGAATATTGATCTAAAACTTGTTGTCCATTATATTTTATCTAATTTGTTGAAGACTAAGGATAATTTGTTGTACATTATCTTACTCATAATATTCTTTTACTAGGCTAGTTGAGCTCACTCTTTTCTTTTTGTTCCATTTTTCTTTTCAGGAGGCGAGAATATAGCGGAAACTAGTCGGGGTACAGATCGATGTTTCTAGACAGTTGTTTTAGCAGTCCTCATTATTTTTATAAAATAGTGTATCAATAATTGTAATGCGGACTTATTTGAGTGTGGATATTGTCTAGAAGATAATATTTGTATTTAAACTCACAATATATGTGTTATCGTATTTTGCACGACAATTGTAATAATAAAGTTGTAGTTGTTTTCTGTACCATGTATTTTGCGACCCAAGATGGGTGATATATACTTATTTTGGGGTTATCATAGTTGGTATCAGAGCTTAGGGATATGGTCGCTGGAGGAGATCTGAGTTTAGAACTAGGAGGGGAGAGACGAGTAATATACTTCGCTAGTGTGTGACTTACCTACGCTGAAATTTCTTGCTTGATAAGTTAACAAATTGTGATATGTCAATTGACCTTTGTTTTGAAGTTGTATTCTAGAATGAGCAATGGAGAAATCATGATGACAGGGAAGATGGAATTTGAAATAAAAGCAAGGTATTCTCAACTTTTCGAAACACTAGGTACGTACGTCAATTTCCAAGACAAAATTTCGTTAGACCCCAATTTTTTATAAATAAAATTGAATTTCCTTTATTAATTATTTTGAAATAGTAATGTGTTAATTTGATATAATATGGTTAGGTATCGGTGAAATGTGTAAATTTTGCAAAATAAGCAAGTGGTTATAAAATATTCATTGTTGTAGGGTAATATTCGTTTGGTCGTGGAATATTTTTGCTGGCGGGGAATATTCGTACGATGGCGCAGTCATTTGTGGGCCCCATAAAGGAAAATGGTCGGATGAAGAAAACGACAAGTTTGAGTTTTTACAAATAACGTCGTAGTTGTTACCGTTAACATTATTGTAATACCCGGTGGTTTAAATACAGTAATATGCGTGGTTGCACAGTAGCACACGATAGTGCACAATATTTTTGAATTATTGATTCTTACGTAAGAAGCCACTACTTAATAATTGTTACAATAATTACTATTCAATATTTTATTTTATTGATTCAATAATTGCTACGTTGATATTTTATATTATTATTAATTCAATAATTATCACTGCACAATATTTTTCATTATCAGATCAATAATTCACATTATTTGAATAATATTATTAGATAACATTATTGGCAATGTCTAAGAAAGTTATGTCTAGGAAAGGGGTTTGGTCATCTAATTGCGCGCCAGTAAGGAGAAATCCTTATCGGAAAGTCCCCTCTTTCTTGGGAACGACCTAGTTGTCATTATTGTGAATCTATAATATTTTTTATGAATAATTAATTATTAATTTATATGATAGGAAAATATTTATTTTATGTGGATATAAATGAAGGAATTAATGTTGAGATGTTTTATCAGTATTTTGTCGGAATAGAAGTATTAAAAATCATCCGTATGTGGATTTCAGTTATTTTTCATTTGGAAAAACTTTCTTATACAAAGTTGTAGAGAATTAAATTTCCTATGGAAAAGACATAGAATTCGTATTTTTCAGATAAAAGGCTATTTATTATGAATTATTAAAGTTTTGGAAATAAATATTTTTATTAAAAACATGGGTGTGGGCCCCCACTTTTGGTTGTTATGGAAATTTGTTGAATTTGGTGGGGCCCACATGTGGTGTGCTAAATTTTTTTCAAAGTGGTGTGCGTGAAATTTTTTTTAATTATTATTTTATTAAACTTTAGTATGCTTTGGCGTTCTAGCATTTTTCTATAAATAGGGTGCTTAGTTAGAATTGAAAATTACACCAAAATTAGAAGTTTTCTCTCTATAATATCGAGCGTATTTTGTGAGTATTTAGATACTTTGAGAGTTGTTATTCAGTGCAAGTTTTCTTCAGCTTTATATCCGATATTTCAGCCAGAAGTATTGTTCTTTTGAGCTAAGGGATGTTATTTTCTTCGTACATGATGTTATTTCATTCAATATCATTATGCCGAAATAATGGTATGAATTTTATTATGAAACTTTTACCTTTTCATATCGAGGTTACTATTCACGTATACGGCACTATTCACGAATACGGTACTATTCACGAATACGGTTCTATTCACGAATACAGTTCTATTCACGAGTACTATTCACGAAGTATGATTTTTCTTATTGAATTTGTATCTTTTTGTACGTATTGGGGTTACTATTCACGTATACGACACTATTCACAAATACGGTACTATTCACAGAAAAATAAAATTTTCTCTTCTTTGTCCAAGTTAACTATTATGGTTACTATCATTGATTGTATCCATATTTTGATCTTCATTCCTGAATTTTTGCTCCACAATTGATTATTATGGACCATTTTTTAACTTGGATAAACTGAAGTACGAATCCCTAATCTTTGTATCATACTGAATTCGTTTTTTTAAGATATTTTTCATCATCCTCAGTCCTAAATGATGATATAACTGAATATATTTGGCCTGTAGTGCAAAGATGAATGATTACCTGATGAATATATATCTTTGGCCTGTAGTGCAAAGATAGACAGGTGTTGAGATGAACATAACCAACTGGTGATACAATTAATAAATATTTTTGGCCCGTAGTGCAAAGATGAATATTTGGTTCAAGATGTATATTAATTGATGTTACAGGGATAAAATATTGATGATGAACTTTTAAATCATAGAAGATAGTAGATTTCTTTCTCTACTTAACTCTTCTAATGAATTGTTATTTCCGCTGCGAATATTGATCTAAAACTTGTTGTGCATTATATTTTATCTGATTTATTGAAGACTAAGGATAATTTGTTGTACATTATCTTACTCATAATATTCTTTTACTGGGCTAGTTGAGCTCAATCTTTTCTTTTTGTTCCATTTTTCTTCTCAGGAGGAGAGAATATAGCGGAAACTAGTCGGGGTATAGAATGATGGTTCTAGACAGTTGTTTTAGCCGTCCTCATTATTTTTGTAAAATAGTGTATCAATAATTGTAATGAGGACTTATTTGAGTGTGGATATTGTCTAGAAGACAATATTTGTATTTAAACTCGACAGAACTTTCTAGACATTGTCAATAATGCAAATAATAATATTATTCAAATAATATAAATTATTGATTTGATAATTTGAAATACTGTGCAATGACAATTATTGAATCAATAATATAAAATATCAACGTAGCAATTATTGAATCAATAAAATAAAATATTGAACAGTAATTACTGTAACAATTATTGAGTAGTGACTTCTTACGTAAGCATCAAAAATCCAAGATACTGTACAATACCGTGTGCTACTATGCAATCACGCGTATTACTGTACTTTTACCACTGGGTATTTCAACAGTTAACAGTAAAAATTTTGCCGTTATTTTTATAAAAAATAATATTGTCGTTTTCTAACTCCGACAATAATTCTTTTGTGGGGTCCACCAATGATTGTGTCGTCGTACGAATATTCCCAGACAAAAAGAATATTCTCCGACCAAACGAATATTTTATAACAACTTGCTTACTTTGCAAAATTTATAAATATTACCCACAACTATAACATTATAACAAATTCACACCTTAATATTCAAAAATATAATTCGAGAAAAATTAATCTTTATTTGTGAAAGTTGGGATCTTACAGTATCTCTTTTAATTTAAATTAAAGGTTTATCTTTTATCTTTTGTTTGTCAATTTTTGTGTTAATTAGACCCTCTCTTATTGTTAATTTTTGAGTTTTGCAAATTCAGAATTAGGGTTTATCGGTATTTGTGTTTGTAGGTGTGGGTTTATAAACCCTTTGATGCAATTGTGTTATTCACTCGGAATTTGTAATCTTTCCTCAAAATCTCACCATGAATCCAAAGCTCGATTTCCTTTAAAATCACACAATTCAACTATGAATTTGGTCAGAAAAGTCGAGTATGGTGAAATTTTTTGTGATAGTCGTTGGTGATAATTGTAGTCGAAACTCGATCGTTGGTGATAATGGCAGTCGGATCTCGGAAGCGATGGATTAGGAGAGAGACTCAGCAAAGTGGTTGTCTGAATAGAAAATAAGTTATGTCATTTTTTTCCTTTTTTTTCCTTTTTTTGGCGCATCCACGGAGGATATTGGGTGAAAAGATTTAACAGACGTCAGGTCAGTGATGACAAAATGACTCAATTGCAAAATAATAGTTAGTTTAATGGGGTAATTTAAAAAATAAAAAGTTCAATGGTGTAATCAGTAAAACTTGCCGACTACAGTGGCTAAATCATTAGTTTTGTCATTTCTCAATCTCTAGTGTTGATGCTTTTCTACCCAAACTCATAGACAGTTCTGTCCCTCTCCTTTTAACCTGTGTTTAAATTTTATCTAAATTTTATCTAAATTATATAGGTTTATGTATTTTATTTTATTTTATTTATGACATTGAGATTAAAGCACGATGGTGAAGGAGATCATAATTTCAAATATTAAGAGATTAGAACAATCTTTTCCAAATTTTCTGTTGCATAATGTTGAACCGACTGCGGTTTAGGAGGGCATCAGATTATGAGTTAAAGTTTTCAGGGTTTCTTCAAATTTGGTTACACCTTTCTGAAGATCATTCTGATACTATGTGCCAAAATCATTTGTTGAATTATTCAGCACCTGGCATCTTTCCTCGTGTTTATTATTCTGAAGCTGTTGCATGAAATTGTATTCTCATTTAGTATCTTTTATAAGTATCTACTTGTGCAGAAAGCAGCCCAAGAATTAAGCAGTGGCCCCTCACCAGGTGATGATTGGAGATCTGCTTTGGATGCTGCCATTGCCAATGGTCGATCAGACTCTTTTGGGGATTCTTCTAGGTTTGGATCCAATGGTCCCAATCGTCGATATAGCTAGTGACCCTGCCCAAAATGGTGATGACAAACCCAGGCAGCCGCCGTACCCCTAATCGATTGCCACCTGCACCGCCCCGTCTGACCCCGGTTATAGATTTTAGATGTAGACATACTCCAAGACGAATCGGATTCATGCATTCTTGCAGGGTAGGTGTTTGGTCCTGCTCTTTATATTGAGTTCCTTTGTTTGAGCTCAAATTATGTTATATTTATATTGTCTTTTTGACCTTGTGCTTGCAGTTGCTGGACTGGAAGTGTACTGTACTTTCAATGTGCCTATTGATTTACCATAGATTTTGTTGGATGTTTGAATGATGGTACAAAATCCAATTCTCTCAATATAATTACTTAAAAGTGTACTCTTAAACTACTGGTGGTTTCGAACGTACATGTGTGGGTAAAGTTTCAAGTTTTACATTAGCAGTAGCACCAACTTGAACTTCCAAGGTAGTCGATGAAACAATAGTTTATTTATTTATTTATATTATTAATTTTAATTAATCAACTTTTTTAATGTCAGTAGTAATACCTATTGTTCAACAGATGGATGTGTGTAAAACTTAATTACTACAAAAGCATGGACTCGTAACATGTATTTATTTGGCATTTACCCTCCAATAAAAATATGTCGCGCATGTAATTAAAGAGAAAATTAAGGAACTTGAATTGTATTAACCTATTTAATCAAATAATTTTGCAAACTCCTTAATTTTTTTAAAACGAAGAGAATATAGAATGAATATTCATGCACAAAATAAACAAACTGAGAGTGCATGGAGAAAGCAATGGCATATATCAGCTACAATATATAATTATATATTATACCCACGATTTTGTCCGTCGTTATAGCCAGTTTATTTTTTCTTAATTAACTTAAGAAGCTCACCACACACACACACACACACACACATATATATATATATACGGTCCGGATCAAGTGCATATCTCTTATCTTACTCACCCGTGCTCACCTCCCTTTAGGCGACGGTTTCGGTCATACAATCGTCGTCTATACTTTTAGCGACGCTATATGTTGTTCGTCGTTAAAAGTATAGACGACGGTTGTATGACCGAAACCGTCGCCTAAAGGGGGGGTAAGCACGGGTGAGTAAGATAAGGGGTATGCACTTGATCCTTGCTATATATATATATATATATATATATATATATATATAGGGAAAAATGTATGTACACAGCCGTGTACGTATTACACAGTCGACTATGACGACAGTTTTTTGAACTATAGCGACGGTTTCACCCGTCGTCATAGCTATTCTGAGCTATGGCGACAGTTTACCGTAACCATAGTCCAAAAAATCCGTCGCCATAGCCCTACTGTGTAATACACAGCTGTGTATATACATATAGCCCATTTATATATATATATATATATATATATATATATATATATATATATATATATATATATATATATATATAAGCATACCTCTTAAATAACATACTCTTACATAACATACCTTTACTAAAATTACGTCGTTTTGGAGATTCTTTAAAAAAATAAGTGGGATTGCGAGTGAAATTTTTGTAAATAAAAGGAAAGTAAGTGGGACCACTATCTTTTAATATTATTTTGTTTTTTAAAGAATCTCCAAAATGACGTAGTTTTAATAAAGGTGTATTATTTAAAATAGGTATGTTATTTAAGAGATGCTTTAGATCCGTTATGTATATATATACGGTCCGGATCTTAAAACTCACTCCTTATTTAACTCACCTTGCTCACCTCTTTAGCGATGGACCGGGTGAAAATTCGGTCCGTGGGTGAGCTTAAGATCCGGATCGTATATATATAGTCAAGCTCTCTGTTTCTGAGTTTTAAAATGGACAGAAAATAAAAGAAATGAACGAAAAATTTAAGTTTTCTTTCTAATTCTTATGTTTCTGAGTTTTTTAATAAACGGAAAAAAAATGGATAGAAAACTTGACAACTTTTCTTGCCAAAGTTTTTAGTCCAAAATTGGCCTAATTTAAACGGAAAAGAAATTAGAATAAGTAATATTTTTATAATTCTCATATTATTCTCAACTTTTAATATAATAAATTTTAAATTACAACTCATGTCTTTAATTTTAATTTTTTTATTTTTTCTATTAAAAACTCAAAAACAACCCAAAGGAAACTTCAAATTTTCTATTCTTTTCTTAGTTTTCTAATTTTTCTTTTCTTTTTCCCTCCTTATTTCGTTTCTCTCTCCTCAGATGTTTTAACGCCTCCTTAGTTCGTTTCTCTCTTATCCCTGCCTATTTCTCCCAAATCAGTCTCCAACCTAGCTCGAAAATTGCAGAAAATTACAGCAAGCAACACCGAGAGGACGAATCAGAGGTCAAAGAAACTTCGATTCGGTAATCCCCTACTATTTTCCGCCATTAGGCTTGTATTTTATGAAGATTTGATGCAATTTTTCGATCTACTCTTTCTGATGTTTGAATGTGTCATTAGGGAAGAACAGAGCGAGAGAACAAGGAAAGGAAAGAAGTGAGTTCTGTTTTTTTCTCAACAATTTGTTTTAGCAATATAAATCTTTTTCCTTTTTTAAATTTATATTGATATTTGGAATTATATTTATGTTTTAATTTAAGGATTTTTTAGAGGGTCGAAATAGTTATACGGGGATTTTGTGCTTTGTGGTGTGTGAATTCAGGTTGTTTATTTTCTGAGCATGTGATGGCTGTTGCTTGTAGAATCTGTTTCTCTGTTTGGTTTATTGGTAAAGTAAATTATCAAAATAGATAAATAAATAATAAGAAGACAATAATTATCTGTTGTGAACTTGTAATGATGATAACTTGTATTGAATTATTTTTGAGAATGGGAAAGCTTTAAATAATGTTCTCGCTCATACCATGGTGCATATACTCAAGAAAGCCATTTGGAGGGTTTATTTAGCTTCATTTGACTAAAAATGCCTTTGAAATCTTCTGTCCATTGATGCCAACCCTGCAACTGTTATCAGCTAAATGATGTGAGGGGAAGAGAAAATTTTCAGAGGGTTTATTTTTTCAGTGGAATCTAGGTTTTATTTCTTCTTTCGATTCGGCATGATATTTTTTGTTGAATTAATCTTATATGTTAATTTTTTTTAGCCTTGGATTGTATCGTTCTAATTTGGTTTTAACCTCTTTGCTGTCATTTTTTTTAGTTTGACTTTTTTCACATGTTTCAATTTGATCGTAGAATGCCTTCACAGAAAACATTTTGGGAAGTAGTGATTTTTGTACACATGAATCCGCTGAAGTAGTGATTTTGTACAGGGAATAATATTATCCCTTTATTTTCTTAAAACATGAATCTAATGTCATTTTGTACACATGAATCTAATGTCATAATCGTGCAGGGAATAATATTATCCCTTTCTTTTCTTAAAACATGAATAACGACGGCTTTCTTCTCCTTTGTTAGGCTAAATAGTCTTGGAAATTGCTCATTTAATGCAATAGTCCCTGTCCATATATCATTCCAGATTCTGATGGACTTCCCATTCCCTAGGTTCCATATCCAATTCTTGCTTTATAACAAACCATCATAAATTGGTTGTGCATACATACATTATTAAATTGCTCAGTATTAAATTGGTTGTGCATACATACATTATTTTCAGGTTTATTAAAAATGGATGACATGGACAATGAAACAGGGAGTTGTGGGGATAATGCAGAAATTGTTTTAGAGGGGTTGGATGTGAACAATGCTAGAACTTTAGTCTACTATCCTCAAGTAGCCGATGAGTTTACGCCTAAGTTAAGTCAAGAATTTCAAACATTAGATGATGTTCACACTTTTTACAATACATATGCAGTGCATGCTGGTTTTAATGTGCGAAAGTATAATGAGAAAAAAAGGGTCGGAAGCGATGAGATTTGTAGGAAGGAATATGTGTGTTATAAGCAAGGAAAGCGCAAATTATTAGCCAGTGTGGATGTAAAAAGAAAACGCGGGTCTAGAAAAGAAGGTTGTAGAGCAAGAATTGTAGTGGTAAAAAGAAATGACTTATATGTAGTTAAAATTATTGAGGAGAGTCATTGTCACCCATTGTCAACCCCACATAAGAGGCAACTAGATTTGCATAACTTTGAAAGAGACAATCCTAATGAGTTGAAGGGACATGATGACTATATGTTGAATGAGTACTTGAAGTTAGAACAACAAAATAATCCTTTATTCACTTTTACAATTGACACAGACGATGAAAAAAGGATTACTCGTTGTTTTTGGGCCGATGCAACTTCTAGACGGGCTTATAGATTTTACGGTGATGTTGTCATTTTTGATACCACATACAATACTAATCGTTATGGAATGATATTTGCACCACTAATGGGGGTTAATAACCATGGTCAAACTATTGTATTTGGTTGTGCTTTCTTAAGTGATGAGACCATAGATACTTTTGTTTGGCTTTTCAAGTGTTTTTTGGAAGCAATGTCAGGTGATGCACCTAAGATGATTATCACCGATCAGGATTCAGCTATGACAAATGCCATTTCACTGATCCTCCCTAATACATTTCATAAGTATTGTAGTTGGCACATTTTGACTACATTTTCAAAGAAGATTGACTCAGTAAAATTCAGTGCTTATTATAAAGAGTTTTCAGATTGCATTTGGAATTCGGAGACTGTGGAAAAATTTGACTCCACTTGGGTGGAGCTAGTGGAGAAAAGTGGGTTGAATGATAATAAATGGCTACAATCAATGTATGATATCCGTTGTAGATGGGTACCCGCATATGTGAATCATGTTTTCTCAGCCGGCATGTCAAGTAACCAACGAGCGGAGAGTTCTCATTCATTTTTTAAAAAAATTGTTTCTAAAAGAAATTCTTTTGTGGATTTTATGATTCAATTTGGTCGGAGCCTTCAACATCAACGACATGTAGAGTTGGCGTTGGATAACAAAGATTTGATGGAGAGGCCGAAAATGAAAATTATCCATGACTTCTTATTTCAAATGATTGACATTTATACACACTCTATATATTATAAATTTGAAGATGAGTTGTGTGATAGCTTGAATTATAGGTTTGAACTTATGAAGGAGGATGTCAACTACCGTGTATATAAGATTTACCGAAGGAATGTCAGCAACTTTAAAGTAAGAGAAATTCATTATGACAAATCTTTGGATTATGCAACATGCACTTGCAAAAAGTTTGAGAGTTTGGGAATCCTATGTCGCCATGTGATAGCTTACTTGAATAAGTATCATGATCTTGACGAATTGCCTACAAAATACGTTTTGAAGTGGTGGACAAAGACAACAAAATTAAGTGGTGTAATTGATGATAATGGCGTGGCGATAAAAGATGACAATCCATACTTACTCTTGCGGAGTCAATTGATTCAACATTCTTTAGATTTGATTGATATGGCTCTCACAAATGAAGAAACCACAAATATTTTAAAAGAATGTTTAGATAATGTGGATGAAAAGATCAATCAAATTATTGGGAATAATGATTCCAAAAGAAACAATGAAATGGAGTGTGGTGAAATGAGTGTATCCAAGTCAGTTAACATGACTTCTACTTATGAACATAGTTACATTGAACCGAACCAAGTGCAAGCAAAAGGGTGTGGCAAAAGGCTTGATGGCAAAGAAAGGGCTTTGGAGAAAACAAAAAATCCCAAGGGTAGACGTCATGGATGTGGCAAAGTTGGTGCGACACACGATAAAAGAAACTGTCCGGTGCTTAATAATCGGTAAGCAAGTTTACTTATTTTGACTTTGCTATTTGTTTAAAATTGACTTTGATATTTGTTTAAATTTGACTATGCTATTTGTTTAAATGTAGAACTGGAGCATCAAATGATGATGCTACTCCAAGTGTAGATGATGATGATAGTGATTCACCCCGAGGTGCAATTGGGATTGCTATAACAACAGAGAATTCTGAATTCTGAGGTTTCTTACATATAACTTTTCATTTGTTATGGTGCATTAATACTATGTAAAGAATGTGTCTAATTTTACTCAGAAAATCATTTTTGAATTGCCATATAAAATTTAAACTATGAAGATTCCAATAAAAGTTGAGATGAATGTCTGATGTTTAACCGGGTCAATTTTTTCTGCACACTGTTCAGTATTGCCAATATGCCTTTTATCATTTTTATGATTTGTGCAGTTGCTGCAAATTGGCAGCTTGAATTGAGCATTAGAAAATGTCTTGTAAAATAAGCTCTTCCGCAACGTGCAACATACTGAATCAACTGTTTAAGTTTCTTTTGATACATGTTTGTGGTCTTTAAACTTGAATTTTATTGTCACTTTTTCTTGTTTAGATTTTGAAGTGTGGGGATCACAACTCTTTTGTTCTTATGCCATTTGCACTTGTGTTTTGTGAAAGATTTCGAAATTTATTGAAACATAGTGCTGTGTATTTTTGGGGTAACAAAACAGTGGTATATCTTTTGGGAAAATGTGTAGAGTTTTAGTGAATGGTTTCATATTGCAACTGT
Source organism: Panax japonicus (assembly GCA_020205505.1). Lineage (NCBI taxonomy): Eukaryota > Viridiplantae > Streptophyta > Magnoliopsida > Apiales > Araliaceae > Panax > Panax japonicus. The sequence goes on from CM035100.1 coordinate 51,522,551, forward strand.
TGTTTCTTGTATGTGATGGAACTGTGATAGAAGGAAAAGAAAATAAAGATAAAATTTGTGAACCCACAATTTGATTGGATTTGCAATATGGGAGTGTTGTTTATAAGTTGGAAATTGCACAGTTCTATATTTTCTTTCAGTTGCTTTTCATTTGGGATCATGGTTTGGCTAACCAAGCTGCTGTTTAGTATTTAAAAGTCTTATTTTGTTTTTCTATTTTTTTTGTTGGTTGCTGCTTTTGCTTTATTAGTTCACTTTTGCTTTGTGATGCTCATGAGTCTAATATGTCATATCATGATTCTATCATGCAGGGACCTGGGCAACTCAATTTTTTTGGGCAGCTAGACAACTGTGCAAGGACATTGCAGAAGGAAATACTAAATCAGCACTTGATATTGTTGGCTCGCATGTATGAATGGCATATCATGAAGAAGTTACCTGAAAAATTACGAGGTTGTAATGAATATGAATCAATTAAGTTACATCATTTGGAGTATTTGATGAATGCAATAGTTATAATTAGTGCATAGCAATATTACTAATATCAGTACTGATGACCAAGCCTGTTGAATGTTTGGCAATTTTGCAAGCCTGTTGAATGTTTGGCAATTTTGCAAGCCTGTCGAATGTTTGTGGATTTTGCAAGCCTGTTGAATGTTTTCTATTTACTGATTTCTTAGGTTGGTTTTCCTTAATAATGTTTGTCCTCCCATTTTACTGTAAATAAAGTAAAAGTATCCTTACCAGATCTTTAGAAACACAATATATGCCCGGCTAAGAGAAGCTAAGCTATTAGAATAAACTATTTTATTTCATAAACACAATAATAATCAAGATTTAACTAAAAAACCTACGATACAAGCTTAATAGCTCAAGCAATTGCAAATAAGACAATATTTCATTTTTTCTAGGGTGATTTACATATTCTATTACATTTTTAAAAAGAATTACAACAATAGTGCCCTCATAAAAGAATTAGACAACTAATACACTTCCATATTTATTTATAATCTTAGTGCATTTAGGATTCCTTAATTTAAGGAATTAATATTCAATTTGAATTCCTTAATTTATGGATTAGTTATACCCATAACTTCTTCTCTCTCTTCTCATCTATAACAACTGTAATTATATATATATATATATATATATATATATATATAGCCAACCCATAGCCACTGTCGTCACTTTCATGTCTGTCCCAATTGAGCCGGTCACCGAAGAACTAGGGGCCACTACCAGCTTTAAGGAGGAAGACAACAACATGGCTCAGCCTTTTCGATGAGAGCAATGGCTCTGATTCACTGGGAGTTACCCTTCTTCTTCATTCAAATATTATTTCTCTCTCTCTCTCTCTATATATATATATATACTCGAACTCATCTTCCACCGCCGCATTCTCGAATATCCATGTCTCACCTCCGATCCGCACGCCGCCGTCGCCAACGCCGTCTTCCTCCCGTATTGCGCCAGAATCAACTCTCTCCGATGCCTCTACCACTCTGAATCACATAGGCAAATCAATGAATCACATAGGCAACTTATTTCTAGTCAACATTGGGATAACATGAAAGCTAAAATCTGAAGGGAGTTCTCTTTTTGCCTGTGTGGTATACGCTTAAAGGAGTTATGTTTGTGATTCAAGTCAAATCTAATCCGAAAATAAGGCAAAAACCATTAAGTTTTCATACCAATGCAGTGATGGTGTTCCAGTGAAACCTAACTAATTTTTGATATTTTCATATAGCAACAAAGTGATGGTGTTGCAGTTGGTAGCCAAATTTTCATACCAAGGTAACTAATTTTGTTTTATTCAATTTCCAAATTATTTTGTATGTAATACAGTTGGTAACCAAACCTTCATGCAGTTGGTTGCTAAACTTTCAAACGAAGGTAACTAATTCATACTACAGGTGTGAAGATAAATTGGTTATCTTGATATAAAAGTTTGGTTACCTTGGTATAAAAGTTTGGTTACCAATTTAGTTTTATTAAGTTACCAATTTCGTTTGAATGTGATGGAGTTGGTAGCCAACCATTCATTTAAAGGTAACCATTTTATTATTTACGAGTAACAAAGTAGTTATAAAAAAAATTTCAGAACATTAATAATTACATTTATTTATTTTTAAATTTTTTGTAGGGCGAATCTTCTTCTTATTCTCATTGACGTTTTGGACAACGGAGATTTGCGGCGGTGTAGCGGCGGAGTATGTGAGGTGTAGCGGCGGTATAATTTTTTATTTTTAATTTTCTCATTTTGATTTGATTTTTGAAATATGGATTTGAATTTGTTGTTAGAGACAAGATTTGAATTTGAATTATTAGTTATCCTTGATTTTAGGTTTCCTTATTAATGTGAATTGTACTATTTTTGTATTAATTACATTCTTTTTGTAATTATTTAGTTGATGCACTTTTCTTGTAATTACTTTCATTTTGTTGTATACTTATGTAAAGGACCCTTTTTTCTATGTAGCTTCATTGGATCGTGTGACAGTTGTATGGACCTTGAATGATAGTTGTAATGAACATTCCCATCAATTATGGTAGTCCATAAGGCATCCGAACAAGAACCATCCTGCTTGCAACTAGTGAACAACATCAGGCTGCTTCTGCAGTGCATTGTAATACTTCCCAACAAAGTCCTAACCTGCAATCAAAACCACAATTTAGATACAGAAACTAGACTAAGGAAAAATACATACACATATATACATGTATGTATCACGAGAGATAAAGAGGTACATGCGCAGAAGTGACAGGAAAGCGAAATGGAGTAGCCATTCGTCAAGTAGACTCGGAAAGAAAAGAGATGGTGAAAGACAAAACAAACAAAAATCCAATTAGACAAGAAATCAAGGAAAAAACCCAATTAGATCAGATACCCATCTTGGTTTTAACCCAATTCTCATAAGCGCCCATAATTTCTTTACGGAAAAGAGGATTTTTCTTTTACTAAGTTTCAATTTCTCCACCAAAAACGTTAATGGTTTTCTTCTTCTGTCGGAAGCAATCATACCTCCTTCTAAAGGATTTTTAACCTAATTCTCAAAGGCACCCACAATTTCTTCGTTATAAACATCTTTAATTTCTTCAATAAAAAATTCAATGGGTTTGTTTCTTTTTTAGTGGGAAGAAGAAACCATACCTCTTTTAATTGCATCCAATTCATTCTTCTTGGCAAGATAAACCTCGAAGGCTTTCTCAGGAGTTGAGAAAGTTCCCAGCCAAATCCGGCGATTGTCCTTAATCTCCGATGAGCCATTGAATAAAGATGTCCGAATGTTTCTAATCATTATCCACACAAGTATTCACTACTTTATCCTGCTGATAGAGGGGAGGAGAGATTTCAATTATTTATGTTTTAAGCATCACCAAACAAAAAGGGAAAAAATGAATATAAACTTGGGGATCCTTACCTCCTTCGGAAAAGGTCACAAAAGCCAACTCCAATTCGCCTTACTAAAAGAACTAAAGGTAAGTTATGGAGTTTGGGGATCCATGTCTTCCTAGGCCAGTCTTCCCCTCCTCCTATAGCCTCCTAACAAAATGGATTTAGCTTGTCGAACTTTGTTTTAACCATTATTCGCCTCTCACCTATAACAATGCTGCCAATGTGACTAGGAACCCGGGTTTGAATCTTATGAATACACCTCCTTTAATAATCCTAGCTAGCTCCTTCCTAACCTTCAATCCTACTCCTTTCCCGAGAAGGGTAGAAAGATCTTTCATTTATGCAACCTTCCATGATGTCCTTTGGATTTAATACATTTTTGTTTAAAAGGATTTCAAAAATCTAAAACATATAAATGAAGATTTGTAATAACTTGAGTAGTAATCAATTAATGGACATAAATGTCAATATCCAAATATAGAAGACCTAATTGTGCCTTCAGCCATATGACATCATTCCTTCAGAATACTAGTTTTGGTAGTTCCTTGAGAAAAACCCTGCTGCCTTTAAGGACACGGGGAAGGGGCTTTCTTCTATGACTCATAAGTGAAAAAATCTCATCCGTGAAATACTTACTCAAGAGCAGCATTTCCTAATGCCTTGCACCTTGCTTGATGCATGCACCCATTAAATTTACAATTTCCACAGGTATTTCAAAATTCAGATTCATTTTCAAGAGTGGTAAAAACCTTCTCATGATTATAAATTCAGATCCCAAACGTGGTGGCTGGTGTGTGCTCACAAAACTAAAACTATAAAAAGACAGAACTCAAAAATAAAAACACAGTAAAAAATTTCCTTTTTCCTCTTGGCAGCAGAACTTAGGGAAAGAAGAAAGATAACCCAATAATTACCAGCCAACTATATGTCCTCTTCCTCCATCTTCTGAGCAAATGATTACAACCTATAATATATTTCAGTTCCATAAATTTAATAAAACAGTTCAATAAGAATTAGTAGAACTTTACAGATGCACTTTCAGTAGACAAAATGTAACAACATGATTTTCACAAAGACGACCAAAGAAAAAGAATAATTATTAATGCCAAAGTTGATGTTTGCTTTGCTGCAAGCCTGCAATCTCAAGTGAGAAAAGACATCACCCTTAAAATATTGAGAAATATTTTCTAGTTAAAGTAGTACGAGAGACATTTATGAATAGTCAATATTTGAAATTTCCTTCACATTATGACACGAGGAAAGAAGATGGTAAAATAAAAACAACTGGATCCAACCAATACCTTGACAGCTAAATCCTTCAGCGCTGATACTAAAACATCAAAAACTTGATCTTTGCATGAAGAGTTTGTTGGAAATGGGTTTGACAATGATAAATATTAAAGCATTTTGAGGCTTAATTTAATGTGAGATCCCACACTCCGGAAATGTCAGGTCCATGCACCAATGCGTTCTCCGCGAAGAGTATAACGTGGTATATTTATGTGTTCAAATCCATTAAGAATTGAATAAGAAAATTGACTCCAAAATCACATACTTGTAATGTTGTAAATTGCAAAAGTCTCACATAGGCATTAGAGGGGAAAATGAAGAATATATATGGGATGTAAAATCAGAATTCACATGTTCTCAGTCTTTACCAGAGTGTTATTGGGGTTTGGAAACTTGTAGCTTAATGACCACATCGAATGAGATCAAAATGGCACTTCAGCTCTTGCACCAAGCTTAGACACGGTCACACGGGTAAAATGAAAAGTCCTTCAGCACCAAACTCAGATTAATATTTTAGATGCTAGAGTTTCTAGTATACTTATGTTCTAAGCATCCAATTGTGTCTCTTCTTCTATAAATGATGGAATTTCTATGTCAAAAAGGTAGAGGCTTAATTACAAGTCCCTAATTCTTGTAAGAGAAAACCAAAATTTCTAAATCTGATTTTGTCTTTAACACTTTTTACGGCTTCTAGTGCATCGATCGAAACTATAAAGTTCACTTTTTGTCCTTAACTAGAGGTAAAATGAAAAGGAAATTCAAGAATATTAAATTCATGTAGCCAAACATCTATAGTAAAAGATGACGTGACAAAGTGCCATTTACTAAACTTTACAGCAGAGCTTGACTCCTCTAAGCTCGAAAGGAAATTATGCTTAAGAAATGAATTAAATTGTTTAGGCCCCGTTGCATCAAAACCGCATGCATCCCAGTCATTTGATGTAACCTCTGAAATTAAGGAAACAACTGAAATTGATACCCTTTTAGCTTTCTCTGGTTTTGCTGAGTCTCCCTAATATAGACACAATACAATAGCATTGGAACAAATCTCAGGTCAAATCCATCCAAATAAGTCTTTATAAACATAGAAATGACTTTTTTTTTTCTTTCTGAAATGGGGTTATTTTCAGGAAATAACTAAAGAAACTTTCCAAACACATTTCCTTGAATGTTTGATTCAGCATCCAAAATTCCAAATAGGCCCTTGGAAACAACATATGTAAATTTAAGTATATTAGATTTCAAATAACTTTTCTAAATCCCAGTGTTAATTATTATTGCATGTGCAATTTCAATTCTATGTATGTGTGCATGTGTGAGAGAGAAATTGAGTATCATTTGTTATGAATGGACAAAACTTTGTCTTGTGAAAGATGTCATAATTATTAAATGAATTGTATAGTTATCATGGTTTAATGTGCATAATTTATGACACACACATATATTATACTATTATAGAACTAAATAACTCAATGAACATACATACTATGAAGAACTAACAGTGAAGGAAGAATATGTGTATATATAGAATATACATATACTAATTTAAGAACCAACAATGGGACTTTACATAAGATTACTTATAGCACATCAGCACTGACGCTAGCCAAAATTTTGTACAAAAATCTCAAAAAGTTTAAGATGACTGATAGGGTCAAGGCAGTTCCTTGAAAAACTTGAGGTTCACCAGATCTTTCTTTTTTTGTTAAGTAGGTTCGCAGGAATTAATGGGATATACTTCTTACTTATGGCGTCATAAACGAATAGATGTTAGAAATCGTTATCTTGATCAAGAATTAGTAAAGAAAATGCACAAGCAACATTCAATGGTATTACTGACAACCTGACTAATCCTTCCTTAAACCTGAGGGCCAATCTGGACAGCTATTTATGGGGTCAATCGTTCAAATTTTCTGTCAAGCAAATAAGGTGAATTATTTCCCGATTCAAATTTTCTCATGATCAGACTCTTATGCTTAACAAGCCAGTCACCTCTGATGAGATATGGATTACTTTGAAGTTTATGATGAAAAATAAAAGGCCAGGCCCAGATGAGTTCAATGTTAACTTTTTCTGACACGGCTTGGGTGAGGAAATTTCTTTTTGGATGCTCTCACGCTTTTAAAATTTCCTAGTGCTTTCATTTCATGGGTGAAAGCATGTATAACCATTGCAATGTTCTCTGTTAAAGTTAATGGCGCTTTATGTGGATACTTCAAAAGTAGTAGAGGACTTAGGCAGGGACGGAGCCATGATTTATTAATGAGGGACCAAAAAATATATATTCGTCCACCATTACAAAACATATTATAACACAAACAAACATAGATCGAATTGATAACTACTCATATCAATAATTTTAAACCCCAATTTGTTTCTGCACATACATAATATATATATATATAGCCAGCGGATCTAATCCAGGAGTCCGGACTGGAGTAAAATGCGAACCCAATTTTTTTTTGCCTTTTTGTTTTTTTAAACAACTAAAAAATAAAATAAAATTATGGAACTGAAATTTTTACATAATACAGTGTTTTGGGTGTAATTTCGATATATATAACAAAACATGTATGTACAGTCTGTACAGTCTGTACAGTCTGTACAGACATGTTTTGTTATATGTATCCAAATCACACCCAAAACACTGTATTATGTAAAAATTCCAGTTCCATAATTTATTTTTTTAGTTGTTTTAAAAAAAAGCAAAAAAAAGTCCGTATTTTAAGAAAATGCGAGAGTCCGGATAGGAACCGAACTCTCTCTCTCTCTCTCTCTCTCTCTATATATATATATATATATATATATATATATATATATATATACATATACTGATATACACAATTCAGAGTCGAAAAAAGGAAACAATTGAAATACAAGGTATAGGTGAAAAGGGCCTGCTAATTTGGACAATTGGACCACTATATCATCACAACTCAGAGAAATTGCATGATTGCCTAAATAGAAATCACATGAGTTGAACCAAAATTAACCATTCATTCATTGTGAATAAGAATAATTGAGATTTTCTAGCAAAAAGGCAATGAAATTCCACTAAAAAGAAGTCCAGATTAATCAAACAAGTAGGTGAACCTTAGTACTTAAAATTTTTTAAAATCTTGGGGGGGGGGGGCATGGCCCTCTGCAACCTCCACATAGCTCCGTCCCTAGACTTAGGCAAGGGGATCCACTCTCCCCTCATCTCTTTTTCAATGTTGTCACTACAACAAAAAGGGTTATTTTTTACGGAATATTTCATCGGTGATAAGCATTTTTCGTCGAGGTTAACCTTATTTTCGACAGAATATTCGATCGGAAATTTGGTCGTATATAAGCAGATAAAGTATTTTTGTCGTTTTCTCAATCCGACAATAATTCTGTTGTGGGGGTCCACCAATGATTGTGCCGTTGTACGAATATTCCCTGTTAAAATGAATATTCCCCGACCAATCGAATATTATATAACAACTTGCGTACTTTGCAAAATTTATAAATATTACCCACAACTATAACATTATATCAAATCCACACCATAATATTCAAAAATATATTTCGAGAAAATTTAACATTTATTCAAAAAGTTGGGGTCTTACAGAGAATGCAAATCATGTATCAACTCCATGCATCACAAGGTTAAAATTAAGTAAAGAAAGTGAAGCAAGCTTGTGAATTCCATTATGTTTCGAAGTTTGGTTGGAAATTTGATGTACTTGACTGTAACAAGACCAGATATCATATTTGTAGTAAGTTTAGTAAGTAGGTTCATGGACAAGCCATACTCTAATCATTGGGAGTCTGCAAAAAGAATTCTGCGATAAGTTAAAGGAACCATTGATTATGGTACTTTTTATCAAGCTAGTATTCTGATTAATCTTGTTGGATATACTGACAGTGACTTAACATGAAGCGTTGATGATAGTAAAAGCAATTCAAGCTATATTTTTAGTCTTGGAAGTGGTCCAATTTCTTGGTGTCCGAAGAAACAATCTTTTGTTGCTCTTTCTACAACAGAATCTAAATACATCGCTGTTTCTTTAGCAAGATTTCAAATTGTTTGGCTCCAAGGTAATTTGGAATGTCTGAAGCATACACAGATCTGTCCAACAACACTATTTTGTGATAATAGTTCAACCATTTTAGTAACAAATGATCCAGTACTTCATGGAAGAACGAAGCATATTCGTTTTCAATTTCATTTCTTAAGAGAGATGGTAAAAGATGGCATTATTCAAGTGGAGTATTGCAGGATGGAAGATCAGTTAACAGATATTTTCACAAAACCTTTAAGAAGAGAAGTCTTCAAGAGAAATGTTGTAAGACCCCAACTTTTATGAATAAAGATTTAATTTTCTCTAAATATTATTTTTGAATAATAAGGTGTGGATTTGATATAATATTATAGTTATGGGTATTATTTACAAATTTTGCAAAGTAAGCAAATTGTCATAAAATATTCGTTTGGTCAGGGAATATTCGTTTTATCATGAAATATTCGTATGATTACACAATCATTGATGGACCCCACAACGAAATTACTGTTGGAGTTAGAAAACGACAGAAATAACTTTTTATAAAAATAACGACAAAAGTTTTGTCGTAAATTGTTTAAATACCTGGTGGTAAAAGTAAAATAATACGCGTGGTTTCATAGTAGCACACGGTATTATACAATATCTTTGATTATCTAGGACCATCACTCTGTTCCCCGACTAGTCCCAGCTACGTTCTCATTTCCTGAAGAGAACATTGAAAGAAAGGGTGAACTCAACTAGCCTAGTAAGAAATATTATGACTAAGATAATGCAGAATAATTTATCGTTAGCCTTCAACAATGTTAAACTGATAAAATATAATAACTATCATGTTTAACGGCAGTGGAACAAGCAATCCATTAGAAGAGTCAAGTAGGGAATAAAATCTACTATCTTCTACGATTTAAAAGGTTTTTCATCTCTTTTATCGATGGGACTCAGCTTAATAAATAATTCACATCATCGAATCACCCCTGCACTACGGCCAAGGATATTCTTTAGTATCACGACCACGAATTATCCATGCACTATGGCTAAAGATAATCATGTTTTCATCAACGGACCTGATCATGCCATAAAATAATTCATCTTTGCACTATGGTCAAAGAGAATGCATAGCCATAATCATACCAAAAACTGTCCATCAATGCACTACGGGCCAATGAGAACTTTTTCCACATCATTTGTAACATTACGGTTATGATTATACCGAATAATCCCTAGTCATAATCATACCAAGTCCATCTATGCACTACAGGCCACAGATGACTTTCAACAAAATATAAACATGAGGATGATGACAATGATATATGAATTCAATAAACAAGTTCAAGAATTAATTTATCTAGGAACTGATAACGTCCAAATTGTCAACATGATACTGCTTTGTAGAGTAAAATTCAAGAATGCTCAGAAGAATATTTCCATGAAAAGATACTGGATGAAGCTCAAATATCAAGGACATTCCACTAATTTCATGGAGTATAGAAGTCAAAGTTTTAATCAACTTAGTATAATAAAGAATGGAATTACAAAAGAAATCACCATGCATGCGATAGACCTCACATGCAGGTTATTCCAACAGAATAATAAATAACGGAACCAGGTCCGGCGTAAAACGCACAGACAGGATATTCCAACAGAATAATAAAGAATGGAACCAGGTCCGGCGTAAAACGCACCGACCGTATATTCCAACAGAATAATAAATAACGGAACCAGGTCCGGCGTAAAACGCCAGACAGGATATTCCAACAGAATAATAAAGAATGGAATATTATAAGAATTTCACCATTTATACAGTACTTTGCATAGACAGGTTATTCCAATATAATAATAAAGAATGGAATAACAGAAGAATTTTACCAAGTATAGGGTAGCCCGCGTATACAGGTTATTCCAACAGAATAATAAAGAATGGAATAACAGAAATTCTCTTCATAAATAAGAAAGAAAGAGTACCCCTTACGAGTACAACAAATAATATTCCCTACCTTAAAAAAACTGGATACTGGAATAGTGAGGTAGAAGACTTCTCTTCTTCTTTCTCTCTATAATTTCTCTTAATAATAATTTCTCTAAAGCTTTTGTGAATTGGTGAGAAATGAAGGAAGAATGAGCTTCTATTTATAGGAAAATATAGTTTCGATAATTGCACGTTTTGGGGATCGAAATATTACAGTATAATACCTTCCTCTTTTTCTTCATTTTTAATTTAGTCCTGCAAGTATTATCAAACTTGCACAAACTCCCCTAATAGTAAATCATGTGACTCAATAGTTCTAATCATGTGATAAAAATAATTACAGTATAGTACCTCCATCTATACCTCCATTTTTAACTTAGTTATGCAAGTATTATCAATTTTGCACCAACTCCCCTAATAGTACAAAAATGTGATTCAATAGTAAACACATGTGAACAAATAGTTATATAAGCATGTGAATTATTAGCAATTAATTGTTCATTTATCCGATAAATTACCCGATTTATCAATATAACCCCGAGACATCAATTATCATCGGAATAGATGTCTATTTTCACTAACTCAAACAATTCCAACATAATGAAACTATTTTTATCAACAATATAAATTTTAAAATTTCGAAGTTTGACTTTTCTCGAAAAAGTCAACTGTTGACCTTTTGACCAAATAGTGAATCCCGAAAAATTTTGTGTTTATAGACTATTCTTACTAATTTCATCGTTTCGAACTCAAATATCACGTCCGCGTCTCCAAATTCAACTCCGAGCACAACTTCAATTTTAATAACATTCATTATTAATATTATAACTCACAATATTTAACAACCAGGTCGTTCCCAGGAAAGAGGGGGCTTTCCTATAAGGATTTCTCTTTATTGGCGCACAATTAGATGACCAAACCTCTCCTTGACAAAACTTCTAGGCATTGCCAATATTGCAAATAATAATATGATTAACTTTGCCGTCTCAAATATTGAATTAATAATATAACATATTATGCAGATGATACTGTAACAATAATTGAATCAATAATATGAAAGATATGATGCAGCAATTATTGTAGCAATAATTGAGTATAATTGAGTGACTTTTCACGTAAACATCAATAATCAATACCGTGTGCTACTATGCAACCACGCGTATTACTGTACTTTTAACACCTGGTGTTTCAACAGTGAACGGTAAAACTTCCGCCGTTATTTTCATAAAGTATTTTTGTCATTTTCTCAATCCGACAATAATTCCGTTGCGGGGTCCACCAATGATTGTACCGTCGTACGGATATTTCCCGACAAAAAGAATATTCCCCCGACCAATCGAATATTATATAACAACTTGTATATTTTGCAAAATTTATAAATATAACCCACAACTATAACATTATATCAAATCCACACCATAATATTTAAAAAATTATTTTGAAAAAATTAAATATTTATTCATAAAATCTGGGGTCTCACAGTTGTCTTGTGTTTGTGATTGTAGGATGTCAAACTTTGGAGGACCTAGTAGAGTGGTAGAGGAAGAGCCACGGGATATACACGTAATGTATGAGGCACCTCTGATAGCGGAGCATATTTCAGCAGTAGCCCCTATAGATAGCGAGGATGAAGAGGAGGAGATGGAGTCGGTCGTTGTAGAGTCAGATTCCGAGGAAGATCCCATGGAAGATGAGCCTATGGAAGATTCTGACGAGGCGACATTCGAGGATCGGATGTTGGGGGAACACGAATAGTGGATTTTGGAGTTCGAGTGTCGGGTTGAGGAACTAGAGACCCAAGCTCAGGAGAGAGAAATTGAGATACAGAAGCTTAAAGAGGAAGACTATAAGACACAGCTGAAGATGCAGGAATTGGAGGTAGAACTTGCATATCGCAAGGAAGCAGGCGTGCAGATGGGAATCCTTTTTCCATCGAGCGATAGTCAGGAATGTTGAGTTAGCATGCAAGCTAGAGGAGTCCGAGCATAGAGAGATGACTGAGAAAGCTGAGAAGGAGGTTATTCGTACCCAGTTAGAGATGGAGGTTATGGATAGAATCCACTTCGAGGAAAAGTGGGAAGAAGTTAATGATAGGGTAGGAGAACTAGAAGATGAGGTGAGGTGTAAGAGAAGGAAGATGAACCAAATGAGCTACTCTTTTCGCACAACTATGGAGAGGCTAATTGATGGTGTGTACCACTATCCGGCAGAACAAGGGCAGACTAGTCACACCTTGAGCGGGGAAATGATGGTTCACATGATCCTGGTTGAGTACAAGAGCGCCGTGGAGCGCAGGATGTTAGGATAGTTATTGGTTTAGTGTCCAGTAGTATAGGCTTGTTATTAATGATATGTAATCCCAATCTTTTATATGAGATATGGGATAGTTATGTAAACCCCGAGTAGGTTCATGTTAGAGGGTTAGTGTATTAATGTTTCCCCATCTTTTGTGATATTAAAGCTACACAATGACATAAGATTGGACATTTTCTGAATTCGGGAATATGGGTCCATGACCAGATCTTCAAGTCTTCGCAGTTCATCCGTTGAGCTGTCTTGTACTGTTTTCACTCGGGATTTATGTTATGGTTCTACATGACATTTTTTGCAGTGATTTGGGGTGAATTGATGTTGATTTGTAAAAATTACTATTTTGCCCCTCCCAGGTTGGTTCTGGGCTTGATGCAGTTGTAGCTGTCTTTTTTTAGGGTTGTCTCCGAGATTGGAATGTTGTTGACGTTTGTCAGTCCTCAGGGTTGTCTCTGAGGTTGGTTTGAGATTTCCTAGGGTTGTTGTTGGGGTTTTGGCTTGATCTCCCGAGGTTTTCGTCGGGGTTTGATTTGATCTCCTAGGGGTGTCGTCGGGGTTTGAATTTGATCTCCCGGGGTTGTCGCCGGGGTTGGATTTGATCTCCAGGGGTTGTCTCCGGGGCTTGACTTGATCTCCTGGGGTTGTCATCGGGGCTTGATTTGATCTCCCGGGATTTTAATTTGATCTCCCGGGGTTGTCGCCAGAGTTTGGATTTGATCACCCGGAATTGTCTCCGGGGTTTGACTTGATCTCCCAGGGTTGTCTTCGAGGCTTGATTTGATCTCTCGGGATTGTCGTCGAGGTTTGAATTTTGATTTTCAAAGTTGTCTCTAGAAGATAAAAAAACGATTCTGTCTTCCTGTATGGTTAGTAACATGAACGCAAAATTTCAAAGGTCTACATTGATCAATATTAGTTTAAATATACATTGTACATGACACTTAATTAAGATAAATTTAAACAATCTCCTCTAATAAAAAAATAACTAAATAACCTCCTACAATAAAAATATAAAAAATCAAATCAAATCACAAATGAAATATCTACAATTAAATCAAATATTATCTACGAATATTGTGAGGAATATCTCTTTAACAGGCATGAAGTTTTAAACTAGAGACCATAAAACTGAATATGTTAGAATTTACAACACACGATTTTGTCTTTCTTTGAAGCAAAATGAATAATTTTGACATGAATTTCATATTACCAGTCAACCTTTTAATAATAATAATTTTAAATGACAAGATATTTTTAAATTTATTATTATAATTTCGCTATCATAAATATTGTCAACAACCCCTTAGTTAACAACTCGTCATTTTTAATGACAGATAGATAATAAAAATATATCATTAATATTTATAAATATTGTAGAAATAAAACTTTTTTCTGAAGCGAAAAGATGATATATATATATATATATATATATATATATATATATATATATATATATATATATATATATATATATATATTTAATTTAATATCTTAATATGTTGAGTAACGGATGATATTGATTGAGCCAACTTTATGAAGGCTTAGTGGGGATGATAATGAATGAGAAATTGATGGTATGCTTTATGAAGGCTTAGTGGGCTTAGTGGGCATCAATGATGGTTTAATTGGATACTTGGGAGTTACTTTCTCAACTCTTGTTATAAGAGTATTCTCCCATGTCGTAAAGGTGTGGTTTTTTTTTTGGAGAAAAATATTGTGAAAAAAAATAAAAATAAAATAATTATTCCTTCCTACTTGGTGATAATTTTTCTACACACGGTAGAGTTCGCTTCAGAGCATTGTTGTATCCTGGGAGACAATTTGTCCTGCCACGGCCAAATATTGTCTTAAGGAAACTGTTCTTACAGTCCTCAAAGCTACAGTCTACTAGTCTGCTCTACATCCATTGTATTAAGGTTAATTTTGTTTCATTTTATTTTGGGTTTTACTGTGATATCAATATATATATAATTCTTTTTCGAATTGTATTGTATTTCTGCTTCTGCAAAAAGATTATTCTAACGTGGCTAACAATCTTAAGACAATATTTTGTTGGTTAATCTTTTATTAAGTTGCAGGTTATACCTTTGCTTTGGAATACCTTGACTTGGTTTTCTTATTTGGACTGTTTTGAGTTAATTTTCACTTGGACCGTTCTGGAATAATTAAATAATAATTTGTTACTATAAAAAATAGTTTGTTAATTTTAGACTAACTTGGTCTGTTTGTATTTTCAGAATGAATATTCCTGATAATGAATTGTTCCAACTGGTCCACAGAACAATCTAGGTTCTGGTTCACAGAATGGCACCGATGGACAGAACGTATCTGGTTCACAGAACATTGGTTCTGGTCCTATTTACGGGTCTGGTTTCCAGATTGCGGCTCCCCGCCAAACTATACCTGTCAATCACAGCGAAAAACCAGAAAAATTCACTGGTGTGAATTTTAAGACTTGGCAACAGAAGATGTTGTTTTACCTTACTATGCTGAATTTGGCTAATTGCTTGAAGGATGATCCTCCTGTTATCAGAGATGATGAGGTGGATAATGTCACCGCCTACAATGCAATTGAGGCATGGAAACAATCTGATTTCCTTTGCCGTAATTATATTTTGAACGGTCTAACTGATGCACTTTATAGTGTATACAGTATTAAGACAACGGCAAAGGAACTGTGGGAATCCTTGGACCGGAAATACAGATCAGAAGATGCTGGCGCTAAGAAATTTTTAGTGAGCCAATTCCTGAATTTCCAAATGGTTGATTCCAAAATTGTTGTGAATCAAGTTCAAGAACTCCAGCTGATTATTCACGGGATTCATGCTGAACGTATGGTAATTAGTGAATCTTTTCAAGTGGCTTGTATTATTGAAAAGTTACCACCTGGTTGGAAAGACTTCAAAAATTACCTTAAGCATAAGCGAAAGGAGATGACAGTTGAAGAACTAATTGTTAGACTTCGAATTGAGGAAGACAACAAAGGCTCAGAGAAGAAATTTTCCAACGTTTCCCACCAATCAGAGGCTAGGGTGAATGTGGTGGAGGTCAATAAAGACTCCAAGAAAGGCAAAAAGCCTCAATTTGTGTCCAAATTGGGTCCTAAGGGTGGCATTTCCAAGAAACCAAAATTTAATGGAAAATGCTACAATTGCAACAAGGCTGGGCACAAGTCCTCTGATTGTAGGCTGCCTAGAAAGTTGAAGCCTAATGAAGCACATGTTGTGGAAGAAATTGCTAGAGAAGTGTCTGACATCAACTTATGTGCTGTGATTTCTGAAGTCAACCTTGTTGACTCAAATCCAAGGGAATGGTGGCTGGATACCGGTGCCACACGTCATGTCTGTTGTGACAATGATTCCTTTGCTGAACTGGTTCCCAGCAAGAATGGGGAGAAGCTCTACATGGGCAATGCTGCAACTTCCAAGATCAAGGGAAGTGGTACTGTAATTCTGAAGATGACTTCGGGAAAAGAAGTGACTTTGAAGAATGTTTTATATGTTCCTGAAATTAGGAAGAATCTTGTATCTGGTAGCCTCCTAAGTATTCATGGTTTTAGGATGGTATTTGAATCAGACAAGTTTGTTTTGTCAAAAGGGGGAATGTATGTGGGAAAGGGGTATGTTTGTAATGGCATGTGGAAAATTAATGCCATCTCTAGCAAGTCCAATGCAATGATTAATAATAAGAATAATACTTCTTCTGCTTATATCATTGAGTCATTTAATTTATGGCATGGTAGACTTGGACATGTAAATTATAATATCCTACGTAGGTTAATTAATTTACAACATATTCCAACATTCCAAATTGATCATAAACATAAATGTGAAATTTGTGTTGAATCAAAATTAACAAGATCTTCATTTCATACAGTTGAAAGAAATACAGAACCACTTGATCTGATACATAGTGATGTATGTGATTTAAAATTTATCCAAACAAGGGGGGGTAATAAATTTTTTATCACTTTCATTGATGATAGTACAAAATATTGCTATGTATATTTGCTTAAAAGCAAAGATGAAGCTTTAGAGAAATTTGTTCTTTATAAGCAGGAAGTTGAAAACCAACTTAATAAGAAAATTAAGGTGGTAAGGAGTGATCGTGGTGGTGAATACGTTGAACCATTTGGTAAGTTCTGCTCCCAACATGGTATTATTCATGAGGTTACTCCACCTTACTCTCCTCAATCTAATGGGGTAGCGGAACGCAAGAATCGTACTCTAAAAGAGATGATGAATGCGATGCTAAACAGTTCTGGGTTGCCACAGAACATGTGGGGGGAAGCTGTCTTATCAGCTAATCACCTTTTAAATAAGGTGCCTCGTAAGAAATTAGACAAGACACCATATGAGTTATGGAAAGGAAGGAAACCTTCCTATAACTACTTAAAAGTGTGGGGGTGCCTTGCAAAAGTTTTGGCTCCGTTGCCAAAGAAAATGAAAATAGGTCCAAAGACGGTGGATTGTATTTTCATTGGTTATGCGCTTCACAGTAACGCATATCGGTTTCTTGTTCATGATTCTAAGAATCCTGATATACACAAGAACACATTCATGGAATCAAAGAATGCTTCATTCTTTGAACATATTTTTCCATGCAAACGTGAAGAGATTGAATCGGGTTCAAAACGATCTCTTGAGATTGTTAATGAAGACAGTCAAGACATTCAACATGAAGAGCCTAGAAGAAGTAAAAGGGCAAGGGTTGAAAAATCTTTTGGACCAGACTTTCTAACCTATATGCTAGAGGTTGAACCTCAGAATTACAGTCAGGCTGTAAATTCAACAGATAGTCCTTTATGGAAAGAGGCTATAAGAAGTGAAATTGATTCCATTATGCAAAATCATACCTGGGAATTAGTGGACCTTCCTCTGGGAACGAAACCACTAAGTTCTAAATGGATTTTCACACGGAAAATGAAAGCAGATGGAACAATTGATAAGTACAAGGCCAAATTGGTTATAAAAGGATATAGACAAAAGGAAGGCCTTGATTACTTTGATACGTATTCTCCAGTGTCGAGAATAACCTCTATTAGGATGATACTTGCTATTGCCGCTTTACGGAATCTCGAAGTACATCAAATGGACGTTAAGACAGCCTTTTTGAATGGAAATCTTGATGAAGAGATCTACATGGAACAACCTGAAGGTTGTGTAGTTCCAGGCCAGGAAAGAAAAGTGTGTAAATTGGTAAAGTCCTTATATGGACTAAAGCAAGCACCAAAACAATGGCATAAGAAATTTGATGATGTCATGATGGCTAATGGCTATAATATAAACGAATGTGACAAATGTATTTATGTCAAAATCACAAACAAAGGATATGTTATTCTGTGTTTGTATGTTGACGACATACTGATTGTGGGTAGTAATGAAAATATGGTGAAGAATACTAAGGACATGTTAAACTCTAAGTTTGATATGAAAGATATGTGACTGGCTGATGTGATTTTGGGAATTCAAATCAAGCGTTCACCTAATGGTTTTATTTTAACCCAGTCACATTACGTGGACAAGATACTTGGGAAGTTCAGCAAGGATGATTCTAGTGAAGCTAGAACTCCTCTAGATATTAGCCATCACCTCTGTAAAAACAAAGGTGAAAGCGTTGACCAAGTAGAATACGCAAGGATTATAGGCAGTCTGATGTATCTCATGACTTGTACAAGACCTGATATTGCTTTCACTGTAAACAGTTTAAGCAAATACACGAGTAATCCAGGGGATAACCACTGGAAAGCTATCGTTAGGATACTTCGGTATCTAAGATACACTCGTAATTATGGACTGCACTATACGAGAGAACCTGCAGTATTAGAAGGATTCTCTGATGCTAGTTGGATTTCTGATATAAAGAACTCCAAAGGTACAAGTGGATACGTGTTCACTCTGGGAGGAGGAGCAGTGTCCTGGAAATCCTCAAGGCAAACGATCATAACCAGATCCACGATGGAGTCTGAGTTTGTAGCTCTGGATAAAACCGGAGAAGAAGTCGAATGGTTACGAAACTTCTTGGAGGATATTCCTGAATGGCCTAAGCCTGTGCACACAATTTGTTTATATTGTGATAATCAAGCATCGATTAAGAGAGCACAGAACGTGATGTATAACGGTAAATCGAGACACATGCGTCGTCGTCACAATACCGTTAGGCAACTGATCACAACGGGGGTTATCTCTATTGATTATGTAAAATCAAAGGATAACATTGCGGATCCGCTAACCAAAGGTTTAAACCGAGATCAAGTTGAAACGACATCAAGAAGAATGGGATTGAAGGCCATAAATATTTAAAAGTTCTATGTGAAGGAAAACCCAACCTTGTTGACTGGAGATCCCAGAATCTAGGTTCAATGGGACAACCTAATTGCATAGACAATGTATTATCATTGTAGGGGTCTAACCCTTATCTATAAACAGTCATATGAAATTGGATAAGGTTAAGCTATGCTTTTAATGATTGGTCTTGTGTGTCAGTAATCTGAACAAAAAGATAAAATCACCTATGTGAGAATGAAGTGGGGTCGCTTCAAGGAAAACTAATGAGTTTAGTTTTCTTCAATTCTTGCAGAACCAGGAGATGTTCACGACCATAATGAACATAACCTTGAGAACCAAAACCGTGTGATGTTGGTATTTGTGTGAGGTATTTCATCGTTTACACAAAAGGCAGAATAGTTCAAGGACATCACGTCTACTAGTCAGCTAGTAAAGTAAATATACTTCACAAGGGAAGGTTCAAGGGTTGATGCCTACCTATCCTATGCTAATATCAACTGTAGAGAGTTATCACCACATCGAATTCCTTTGTTTTCAATTTTCATTCATGTGGGGGATTGTTGAGTAACGGATGATATTGATTGAGCCAACTTTATGAAGGCTTAGTGGGGATGATAATGAATGAGAAATTGATGGTATGCTTTATGAAGGCTTAGTGGGCTTAGTGGGCATCAATGATGGTTTAATTGGATACTTGGGAGTTACTTTCTCAACTCTTGTTATAAGAGTATTCTCCCATGTCGTAAAGGTGTGGGTTTTTTTTTTGGAGAAAAATATTGTGAAAAAAAATAAAAATAAAATAATTATTCCTTCCTACTTGGTGATAATTTTTCTACACACGGTAGAGTTCGCTTCAGAGCATTGTTGTATCCTGGGAGACAATTTGTCCTGCCACGGTCAAATATTGTCTTAAGGAAACTGTTCTTACAGTCCTCAAAGCTACAGTCTACTAGTCTGCTCTACATCCATTGTATTAAGGTTAATTTTGTTTTATTTTATTTTGGGTTTTACTGTGATATCAATATATATATAATTCTTTTTCGAATTGTATTGTATTTCTGCTTCTGCAAAAAGAGTATTCTAACGTGGCTAACATAATATAGAGCAAGGATCAAGTGCATACCCTTTATCTTACTCACCAGTGCTTACCCTCCTTTAGGCGACGGTTTCGGTCATACAACCGTC
The DNA here is from genome assembly GCA_020205505.1 of Panax japonicus. Classification (NCBI taxonomy): domain Eukaryota; kingdom Viridiplantae; phylum Streptophyta; class Magnoliopsida; order Apiales; family Araliaceae; genus Panax; species Panax japonicus. The sequence continues at coordinate 51,543,017 of CM035100.1, forward strand.
GCCTATACTTTTAGCGACGCTATATGTTTGTCCGTCGCTAAAAGTATAGACGACGGTTGTATGACCGAAACCGTCGCCTAAAAGGGGGTAAGCACGGGTGAGTAAGATAAGGGGTATGCACTTGATTCGGACCGTCTTAATATAATTAAAATGGGTTGTGCCGGCTAAAAATTCAAAAAGCACACCACAATATAAAAATCTAAATCACAAAAAAAGAGAGATTCCAATTCCTAGAATATTAAATTAATACGTAATTTAAATATAGATAGAACATAATTAAAATGGTTGCTTTTTATATTTCTCTACCCAATAATATTAGAACAAAATCATTCCAAAATTAATATTGAAGAACTGTCTAAGTTTGACCAAAAATAGTAATCCTAATCCTAATTAATAATAAACTAATTAGTTAAGGAAATTGATATTTCCACATTATTTTTTAATATTTTCACATGATAAGTGTCGCTATAGAATTTATAGCGACGATTTTCATGTGAAAATATCAATTTCCTTAATTAAAAAAACCTAGTGGGAGGAATATGTTTTTAAAGTTATTTCCATGTTCTAGTAACTGCAAGTTTTTCACAAACCACGTTCTGAATATTTATTCTGCTTTTTTGTTTTTACCAATTTAAATTTATTTATCGTGTCGTCCATATTTTTCTTGTTTTTCGTTTTATTTGTAGAATAAGAAAATATGGTTGGAATCTTACTGTTTCCCTAAGGAGTATTATTTTATGTTTAAATAATTTTTAAAACGACGTAATTTTAATAAAAATATATTATTTAAGAGGGATATATTTTTTTTGTAAAAGTAATCTTATTTTAATAAGGGGAATTAAGAAAAAATAAATAAACTCCTAATTCCTCACCGAGAGAACAAGAAAACTTAAAAAAAAGGGTAAACTTTTAAATATATAAAAGAAAACACACTTGTTTGGAAAACCGAAGAAGAAAAAGTCATCCTTTGATTAATTTTCTAATTTGGTTAGATGACATGTCTTTTTCTTGCGGTCTTTTGCTCAATTGCCTCAACCTAACTTATTATATTCTCTATTATATTATATTATATTAAAAATAGCAGCAGCAGCCCTAGGTATCTACGTGGCACGCCACCCATCTCTGACCAAAATCTGATTTCTTTATTTTCTTTTTCTTTTTCTTTAAATCCTTAAGAATTCAGCTTTATCCGATTAAAAATAGTTACTAATCATATTTTACAAGTTGTATTTTTCTGTTCTTTTATATTTGTTTAATTTTTTGAAAAATAACTTTTTTTGATAGTCTTTAAATTATAGTTATTTTTTTATATTTAATCCTTGGATTACTTTTCCATGAATTTCATTTTTCGATTATATTTCCTTTATGTTAATTTCAAAAATATATAGTTACTTGAGTCCGGATCAGTTCCATAAATTTTTTTTTTTTTTTTTAGTTGTTTCAAAAAAAAAAAAGCAAAAAAAAAAATAAATTTTGAGGTCCGTATTTTAAGTCCAGTCCGGGAGACCGGACTGGATCCGTGGTGATAGTTACTTTTGTCATGTTTATTCTCAACTTATAACTGTTTTCATGTATATTTTTAAAATTATAATTATTTTTCATTTTTAGTCTCCATTAATTTTTGATCTCAAATAATGTATTATTATTACATTGATATATATATATATATATATATATATATATATATATATATATATATATATATATATATATATATATTCTTAGTAATTAGTTATATGTCATTAAATATTATTAAAATATCCAATATCACATTATTTGAAAATTCATTTATATTAGAATTTTAAGAAGGGAAAATTGAAATTTTCATAAATAAAAAATAATCTATATAATAAAACAGAACTCAATTTGAATTCTATAATTTGACAAAGCACAACAACGTCTCAGATTCATTCTAACTTAATCTAAAGACTCACATTTCATCTCACACAAACAAAATCCCGCCCAAATTTTCTCCGTCTTCACTTTCTCTCTTCTTTTCTCTTTCTCTTTCTCTCTCCTCTACTCCTTCCCCCTTTCTCTCTCCTCTCTCATCCGCCTTCTCTCTTTCTCTCTACTGCTAATTCTCTCATCCCTTTCTTTCTCTATCCTCTCTCATCTTTCTCTCTCTCTATTCTGCCGTTTCTCTTCTCATCTTTCTCCATTAACTTAATTAATTAGTATTTTAATATTTTATTTTAAATTATAATAATTTTTAAAGTATGCATACATTTAAAATATATAATATATAAAAAATATCAATGGTAAAAAAGTAATTACAAAATCAAAAAATTAATTTATCAAAAACAACAAATATTAATAATAATTACTACTACTACTACTACTATAATAATAATACTAATAATTACTACTATAATAATAATAATAATAATAATAATAATAATTACTACTATAATAATACTACTAATAATAATAATTATTATTATAACAATAATAATAATACTAATAATTATTATTATTATAGTACTAATAATAATTATTATTATAATAATTATTATTATTTAAATAATAGTAATAATAATAATAATTATTATTACTACTATAATAATAATAAATATCTATATAATAAAACAAAACCTATTTTGAATCTTTCATTTGACAAAGCACAAGGACGGTTCAGATTAATTCTAACTTAATTTTTCCATCTTAATCTAAAGGCTCATATTTCTTCTCGCTCAAATCAAATTCACTCATACACCATACTCTCTCTCATGTTCACACAAAATCTTTCTCTCTCCTCTCTTCTTCACACACACACACAAAAAAAAAATAATAGTATTAAAAATAAATCTCTATATAATAAAACAAAACTCATTTTGAATTTTTCATTTGACAAAACACAAGAACGGTTCAGATTCATTCTAACTTAATTTTTCCAACTTAATTTAAAGGCTCATATTTCTTCCTGCCCAAATCAAATTCACTCATACACCATACTCTCTCTCTCATGTTCACACACAAAATCTTTCTCTCTCTTCTCTTCTTCACACATACATAAAAACAAATAATAATAGTACTAAAAATAAATATAATAATAATAATAGTACTAATAATAATTATAATAGTACTAATAGTAATAATAATAATAATAATTATTATTATTATAATAGTAATAGTAATAAAAATAATAATTATAATAATAATAATAGTAATCTATATAATAAAGATTCTAATTCATTCTAATTGATTTGAGCGAGAAAGCACAAGTACGGTTCAGATTCATTCTAATTTTAATTCAAAATAATAATAATTATAATATAATAATATTATTATTATAATAGTAATAATAATAATAATAGTAATAAAGTAATAATAATTATAATAAAATTAATATTATTATTAATATTAATAATTTTAATTAAAATTATAATAATAATAGTAATAATAACAACAACAACAACAATAACAATAATAATAATTATTGTGGTGGTGTAGTGAATTATGATAATTTTTATTGATAATTGTTAGTTTTGTAGACAAATTTAATTATTTCTGGATATCTATTTTTAAAGGAAAATTAATTATTGTGGTAGTGTGGTAAATTATGATAATTATTATGTCTGATTTTAAGTTGCAAAGAGTCTTTAAATAATAAAGTATTTTTCGAATTTTAATTTAATTTTTCGTTACGCCGTGACTTCAGGCACGGACAATTACTAATATATCTATAAAATTCTCACTTGCATGAGTGTGATTCTTTTATAATTAATGCGAAATGAAACTTATAGAGGTATCAATTTTGCTTGTAAAAAAAATTATTTTTTTTTTCAAAACACTTGATACGCAAAATATTAAAATACAACACTATTCTTTCTTTCCTTTTTTAAATCTAGCTCCAATTTTTTTTTTTCTTTTTTCCCTTTTTTTTTGGTTTTTGAAATACTATTTCGTTGATTTCACTCCTGACATCACATAATAAATTTAGAAGCTTCCATTCGTCTCCCATCGGAAAGTCAGACTGAAGACTCTTTACCAAGCTTGAATCTCACGAGTACACACCATCCTCACCCTTTCTTCCCTTTTGTCTCTCTAAACCTATACATTCATCCTATATATAACCCATTCTCCTCACTCCATTCCTTTCTCTCTCTAAAAAACAATATTTCTTTCTCTCCCCGCCGTCTCCGACACATGTCCTCAGTCTCAAATTCCAAAACTACAAAAAAAAACCAATTAATTTGAACTTCAAAGCTAAAACATGTCCGTCGATCTCCGCCGTCCGATCACCATCACCCATCATGCAGTCCTCATCCTATCCCTCCTCTTTGTTCCATCCATCAAAGCCCAATCGGGTATACCCGGTACGCCAACCGAGCCGTACCCATACGCAAAATTCAGCCCTTCAATGGCCATCATAATCGCAGTCCTAGTCACGGCCCTTTTCTTCATGGGCTTTTTCTCGATCTACATCCGCCGTTGCTCCCAATCCAGCACCGGCGGTAGCGTGCGCGCAACGCTCTCCATGCGTTCCCGACGCGCAGCCGCTTCTCGCGGCCTTGAAGCGGCCGTTATCAATACGTTCCCAACTTTGGCGTACTCCGAAGTTAAGGGGCTTAAGATCGGGAAGGAAGCGCTGGAATGTGCTGTTTGTCTCAATGAATTTGAGGATGATGAAACGCTCCGGCTGCTTCCTAAATGCGACCATGTTTTTCACCCCGAGTGTATTGATATGTGGCTCGGGTCCCACACTACCTGCCCAGTCTGCCGGGCAGATCTCGTGCCGCTACCCGGAGAATCCGTGGCGATGCCTGATGGGATATCGCAACCCGACCCGGTAACTAATGAGAGTAATATAGCTGAAGATGACCAGCGAGGAGAAGTTCGTGTTACAATTACTGCACATGAAAATGAACAATTGGGTGGTAAAAATTTGGAAGAGGCTAAACCGGAGGTACTGAAGCGGGGCGGGAGTTTGCGGTTGAATCGGCCGCCGAGGTCGGGTTCGGTTCGCTCCAAGTTGTTTGGGAATAAGTTCCCTCGGTCGCATTCAACTGGGCATTCGATGGTTCAGCCTGGTGACAATGTAGACCGATTTACGTTACGATTGCCAGAGGAGGTGCGGAAGGAGCTTATCAAAAGGGCTTTGAACCGGACCGGGAGCTGTGCTGCTTCAAGTTTGCAATGCGAAGGGAGTGGGAGAAAAGGGTACCGAACCGGAAATGGTGAGGGTTCGAGTAGGGGAAAATCTTATAGGCGGCTCGGAAGTTTGGAGCATGTGGTGAAATCGGACCGATGGGTTTTCTCTAGAATGCCCTCGTTTTTGTCGAGGGCTTTGTCGGTGAGGTCGCCAAAGGTGGTGGCCGGTGATGGCGAAGCGTCGACATCAGCTGAACCAACAAAGGGTGGTGGTGAGGACATGAAAACTACGACCGGTCTAGCAGCTAATGACTCGGCTAAGTTGCCGGTTTAAGCATAACGGTCAATTTTGGTGGTTTAACGGTTATCCTACCATTTGATGAGATGGTGGGTTTTTAGTTGGCCACGACCCAAATGGGTCCCACCTTTGAAATTAGGCCCGTGACTGTCTCAACGGTCACTCGTACACTTTGTTCCACTTGAAATATTTCTTATTTTCTTTTTATTTTTTTAATTATTTTTTTCTTTTTTATTTTACCCTTTTTGTAGCTCTGTTAAATTAAATATACTTTTGTGTAGATTTTTTCAATGGTATGGTTTTAACTTTGTGCATAGCTGTTTAGGACGTGGTTGTAAATAACTATGTTTGTTGTGTTATTTTGGGACCTCAATTCTTTTGGACATACTCCCTCCGTCCCAAATTAACTGCTCAATTTTGACATTTTTAAGTCAAATTGACTATTTTTAGAATTAATAATTAAGCATATATAAATATATTTCTAAAATTATAAAAATTAGGATTAGTAATAAATTGTATATACTTTCTTTTGGTTATAATCTCTTTACCTATATTTTAGCAAAAATAGTAAAAAAATTAGTTTTAAAAATGGTCAATTTGACTTTAAAAAGTCAAAACTGAGCAGTTAATTTGGGACGGAGGGAGTATTCTGTTTGCCTAGAGAATCTTTTAATTTAGATGGTTATAATTTTATACATATAATTATTTTATGATAAATGCACTCAATTTTCAAAAGTCTCCAACACAGCTGGTTCAGCATAAAATTTCAAATTAAGAGATATATTTTAATTTCTTAAGTCAGTTTATAAAATCTTATAATTCAAAATCAACAAAAGTTAATTTAATTTTTAAAAAAAACAATTATAACTATTATTCTCCCTATTTTAAAATTAGATATTCAATTTGACTTTTGAGATCAAACGGCCACGTATTAAACTTCAAAATTACTATAACTAATAAAAGTTTATAATAATCGTATCAACTAAAATTAAATAAATTCACATCAATTTAAAATTTTATATGTCGCCATTTGATTTCAAAAGTCAAATTGTATCTCTAATTTTAAAACGGATGAAATATAAACTAATTAAAAATACTAGTGATTGTCATATTTTATTTTGATGAATCCTATGATTTTGAAAATTGAATTAAAAGGTAAAATATGCCCCTAATTTTGGAACGAGGAATTAAATAAATGGAAGTGGTCAGCATGAAGTTTATTTTTGGATAAGTTGATCAATTGGTCAATAGAGTACTGACACGCAGACGAGATTCTATGTGTGTTAATATTATATGTCAATTGACCAATTTATCAAAAAATAAACTTCATGCTAATCGGATCCTAAATTAATACAGTATGACAACTTAAACATATGCCAGTTGAAATAAAACTTGTGAAATAAGATCCATAGGATTTAAAATCTTAATTAGTAATATTCAGCAAATATTTTTGAATATTTTGAGAATAAAATATAATTTCCTAAGTATAAATTCAATGCAAGTGCAAAGCTTCCTTGTTTTGTGATTTATTGGTGAATTTTTATTTATTTTTTTATTTATTGGTGAGCTTCCCTATATATTCAAGCTAACATCTTCATGACATTTCTAGTTCTTGTCAAATTGATTCAACAGAGACTTCCCTCATCTTCCACATGATGTGTCTACTTAGACTAAGATGATGTTTGATAAAATTGAGTGTTAAGACCGGAACAGTTTAAATGTCTGAATAATATAGAGCGTCTGAATAGAATTGTATCTGAATGAAAAAATGTTGTTTGTTAATTTTTTTTAAAATGTCTGAATAATAATATTTTACCATTTTAACCTTCTGAAAAAAAAATATATATAAACTACAAAATTCCCAAACACAAATGTTATTCATAGCTCGAAATGCTTATACCTGTGAGAGTAAAATCTCAGCTTGAGAGAAATTAGAATTGCCCATTTCATCTTCAGCTCTTTTCCTTAATGCAAGTGCTTCCATGCTCTTACTCCAAGAACCCAATTCACCGTCGTATACCTCCGACATAAGACCAGAAGTACGAGCGGCAGTTCCGCAATGGGAAACAAAGACATCACTCGGGAGAACAACCACATTTGGTTCGATACCGCATTGGCTGAGGCAACCACATAAATTGACAACAACATCGAGAGGCGCAATTCCGATGAAGGATCTCATTGGACCCTTTTCTTCTGCAAATTCTATTGACGTATACTCTGATTTCGGTGTTGGTAGGAGTTAAATATTGTATGACAATCAAATATACCCCCCACACAAATCCAAAAATGAAAATCCTCTTCTAAATTCAAAGTTTTAACAAAATCCAAGATCGAAAGCTGGGAGGAAACCTCAATAGGTGGAGGCCATTAGAAGTGGAAGGACAATATTGTAATTTTAGAATATAAACTCATTCAGAAGTGCCTCTAAATGGTTAAGCTTTAATTTTGTGTCTAACCGATCAAGAGGCTTTAAGAGGCAATTTTTTTATCAAACATATTTTGCCTCTGACCAAATCAGAGGCACTCCAATTAAGAGAGGTTAAGAGCTAATCAAACACACCCTAACTCATCATGTGCACGTATTAAGATTGGCAAAATCTATATTATCCCCCCCATAAAAATATCTTAAGTACAATTTTAAGCAAATTAAAGATAAATTAAAAAATTTTATACTAGGTCAAAAATTTATCAACTTTTATTGTAAGTAAACACGTTAATCACTTAACAAGAATCAAACTACCTAATACCACACATTTCTAGGACATTAACCTTAAACATTAGGAAATTGATATTTTTATAATACTTTTTGATATTTTTACATAAAAAATGTCGTTATAGATGTATAGCGACGGTGAAAACAGTAGCTATAGGATCTATAACGTCTGTTTTCATTTGAAAATATTATTTTCTGTTATGAATTTATCAATTTTCTAAACATTAAGCTAAAACCTCATAAACAATTTAAAAGTAAATTAATTTATATAACATAATTTACATTTGACTTGTGTACTCAAATTATTCTTTGATGCTCAATTTTTTTTATAGTACTTAGCATCACATTTGTGAGTTTTATTTTGGGTGGATAATTTTTTTTAATTAATTATTAATAATTATTTATTAGATTTACTCTCACTATATCTAACACTTTCTTATCATTTTATAGCAAATTCCAGACTCAATGTACATATGGTTTAGTGAAAACTATAAGGTTGAAAATGGTTGGATTTTAGTTTTTAGCTACAAATAATAATATTTTGCATTCCTGTTACTAGAATCGTCTTTTATTTTCCAGAGAACCCTGAAATTCAAAAATTATCAAACCAGAACTCCGACAAAAGTACCGGGAAATCATCAAACCAAAACCCCGGCTACATAATATTCTTTACAAGTCTAACTACAGCGGAACAAGCAATCCATTACAAGAGTCAAGTAGAGGATAATATCTACTATCTTCTATGATTTAAAAGTTCATCGTCAATATTTTATCACTGTAACACAACTCAATAAATAATTCATATCATCGAATTATCCATGCACTACGGGCCAATGATATTCGTTAGTATCACATCCACAAATTATCCATGCACTACGTGTCAAGGATATTCGTTATTATCACATCTATGAATTATCCATGCACTACGGGCCAAGGATATTCATTATTATCACAAGTGGTCATGATCATGCCAACAATTGTCCATCAATGCACTACGGGCCAATGAGGACTTTTACCACATCATTTGTAATATTACAGGTCATGATTATACCGATACATAGTTATAATCATACTAATCAACAATCCATCTATGCACTACGGGTTAAAGATGACTTTTATCACAATATAAGAATGAGGATGATGACAATGATATAAGCATCAATCAAACGAAATCAAGGATAAATATTAAATATTTTTAATTTATCTAGAGTTTAAAAATGTCTAAATTGTCAACATGATAACTGCTTTGTGGAGTAAATTTCAAGAATAATATTCATGTATCAAAAATAATTTGGACATAAAAGAAATCAATTTTTATCGTGAATAGTACCCCAGGTGAATAGTACCCGAGTGAATAGTACCCCGTGAATAGTACCCTGGCATGAAAAGATCAAAATTTAACAAGAATGTTCAGAAAAATATTTTTGTGAAACTATACTAAATGAAACGCAAATTTCAAAGATATTCTACTAATTTCAAGGAGTATGGAAGCAATACTTATCAACATGAGTGTAGAATTAAGAATACGGAACGAAATAATATTACTTACATACTACAAAGTATGGAAGAAAATATTATTTCATACGAATATTGAACAAAAATAATATTTCTTACCTTAAAAGGAGAGTATTTATGCTGGTATGGCGGGGATATTCTTGAAGAAAACTTATATTGTTTTCTACACTCAAAACTTCCTTAAACTCAAAAGAAATACATTCAATATTATAGAGGAAGAATTCTCTGATTCTGGTGTGATTTTCATTTATAAACTAAGAATCCTATTTATAGGAAAATGGAAGAATACTATTTGAATTTAGAAAATCATGGGTGAACAGTAAGGAAATTCACGGGCGATGTTCGACTGAAACTTTTAAAAAAATTTGATTTTACTATGCTGCACTATGCAAACACAATATAAACACCATGCTACTATGCAACACAATATAGTACTATCATAATAAAATATAATATATTCTATTTTGCATAAAAAACAAAACTTATAATATATATATATATATATATATATATATATATATATGTATATAACTTATATATATAAGTAATAAGAAAAATTGAGATAACTTTCTCCCGACGATTTTGAAAAATGAGAAAGTGGGGGTCCATGTAATAAGCCAAATTTACAATAATTACTTCATAAAATATCACTCTATTTATCTCAATTCACTTGGCTTCAGTAAACGCATTTTTAATAACATTTATTCATAAATAATATTATAACTCACAATATTAACAACCAGATCATTCCCAGGAAAGATGTGGCTTTCCGATAAGGACTTCTTCATCTTGGCGCACAATTAGGTGACCAAACACCTTTTCTTGAAAGAACTTTCTAGACATTGTCAATAATACAAATAATAATATGAATAATTTTGTCGTCTCAATTATTGATTTAATAAAATAAATATTGTGCAGATAATACTGTGACAATAATTGAATCAATAATGTGAGATACTATGCAGCAATTATTGTGGCAATAATTGAATAAAAATGAGTGACTTCTCACGTAAGCATTAATAATCAAAGATATTGTGCAATAACCGTGTGCTACTGTCCAACCACGCATATTACTGTACTTCTATCACCGGGTATTTCAACAGTTAACGGTAAAACTTTTGCCGTTATTTTTATAAAAAGTTATTTTTGTCATTTTCTAACAACGGTTGTAATTCCGTTGTGGGGTCCACCAATGATTGTGTCGTCGTACGAATATTCCCTGATAAAATAAATATTCCCTGACCAAACGAATATTTTATGACAACTTTCTTACTTTGCAAAATTTGCAAATATTACCCACAAATATAACATTATATCAAATCCACACCTTATTATTCAAAATAACATTTAGAGAAAATTAATCTTTATTCATAAAAGTTGGGGTCTTAAAATAACCCTGAGAAAAAACAGAATCATTTGTGATCAAATCTTGGAGACAACCCTGAGAGATAGTCAAAAGCCCGTCAACCCTAAAGACAACCCCTGTTAGAATTTGTGCCCTAGAGACCAATTATTTGATATAATTGCTTAACATTTTTATATTATATTTGATTGAATAAATGAATGATTTTATTATGGTTTTATGTACTGCATTATATAAATGTTAACATAATAAAATTTCTTAGAATAATGATACAAATTATATAGTTTCAAGTATGAGACTTGAACATGAGATTATATAATTATAATTAGTATCATTATTCTTAAAAGTCCCTAGTCGAGTATCATTGTTGATGGGACAACAATGATGCATTGAGACTAGTATGTAGATTGACTGATGACCAAATCTCATTGGTCATAAAAATATGAGATATTAAGTCAATGCATAGGTACATGTTAGAGAACGATGTACTAGACAGACCCACCATGAGAATTGTACGTGGAACAGTTTGCAAAATGTCATTAACGATTCTCATAGTGACAATGATGTAATGGTCCTCTGACCTGAAATAACTATATTACTACATGGGAATTTATGTACTTTGATATCATCAAATGTCACATTTAATAGGGTGGACTATAAAGGTGATTATTGGGTACATCATGAATCGTGTGAGGAATATGAGTGATCTAGATGGAATTTAACCCTCTTATATATTAGGTGGGATATCCATAGGCCTCTTGATTGGGTAGGACTATGAAATGCATTGCTATGCTCAAATAGTGATTTGTTTCATATAGTCTACTCATTGATCAAGAAAACTCAGATTAAATTATGAAGAGTATGACACATTCCATGACTCGATTTAATCTAGGATGTCAAGGTTAAAAGCATTAAATTACATCGAAACATTGGTCACGGAAAGATTGTATCGAATCATCGATTTTATTATTACTTGGGTAGCAATGATGCATTACTAGATTCCGCTCACTGTTTATAATTTTATAATATAATTTTAAAATTGTTGCCAACGTAATAATAACCTATAGGGTCATACACATAGACCATAATTAAAATGGAATTAATTTAAATTGTAAAGATTTAAATATGTCAATATGATTGATAGTATTTAAATTACGAATTTAAATTAATAGGATAATTTATATATAGGTATATTAATTAAGTAAGACTTAATTAATATATATATATATATATATATATATATATAAATTCAGATTTTATAAAATTAGGTTTTTGATTAATTCCTTTTAAATACTATATATATGATATATAGCAGCCATTTAGGTAATATATCATAACCTTACGAACCCTAGCCGCTCTTAGAGAGAGACTAGAGAGAAAACCTTTGAAGAAAATTTTGATCCTTTGGTGACTAGTACCGCAACACCCTTTTATTGCAGAATCGTGAGACGGTTCGCGGACGTTCGTGTGGATACCGTAGAGACGTAGTTCATTCGGATTGCGTTGGAGATTCGATCGCATCAATTCCAGCTTCATAATTAGTATAATCACTTACGCACTAGGGGTGAGTATGGTGCAGTTTGGTGCAGTTTGAAGTCCAAACCGCACCCGAAACCGCTTAGGTGTATTTTGAAAAATTAAAAACCGCATATAAAAACTGCTTGTGATTGGTGTTGTGCGGTTTTAAAGTGTGCGGTGCGGTTTTAATTGGTGCAATTTCAGTTCTAAAACCAATTAAAACAACAAAAAAGTCTAAGCCTTAAATAAAATTTAACATAAAACTTACATCAATCAATTAACTTAGTGACAGAGTCGACAATGAGAATAATATCAAGCATAGAACCAAAGTTCCTTCTGCCAAACATGTCAAATGCACCATCAAATCATAGAACAGTGAGACACGTAAAATAGTTTTAGTTTATAATAAAGGAATGATGCTTTAAAACTAAAACATACGCTATATAAAACAACGGAGACCATATATTTGATAACAAGAAAGAAGGTTTATCTAGTTCTCCAAAAATTAAAAGTATATACTGAAGATAGAATGAAAATCTATCTTATATATTACAGGGAGAACTTATAGAATATAATCTTAACTATACTAATTTGAAAAATAATCTATTAGACTATTACTATTATAACATTGACCTTAACCAATGCATCAAGTGCTCGAACCAACGAATTTGGCCCCTCAGCTATAAGCCCCTCCAATAATGCATCAAACAAATTCGAAATTTCAAAACCCAATTGCTTAATTTTTGACTCTATAACCTCTAACAATCTTCTTTCAATTGGTGAAAAATGACAATGCAAGACTGGGTTTTATCTGAGCGTGTTCAAGTGAAAAATAACTTTAGAATTTACTAGAGATAGTACATACACACACACATGGTGCGATTTCGGTTTTATGCGTGCGGTTTTGGCTAGTAACTAAACCAAAACTGTAAATTTGGTTATTCAACCCACCTAAAACCGCCACATACGACGGAACCGTTGGTGCGGTTTTAATTGGTGCAGTTTGTGCAGTTTTTGGTGCGGTTTCGGTTCCAATTTGGTTACTTGCTCAGCCCTATTACATACTGAATTAACTTCTATTTCGCATGGATCCTGTTTGGGTTTCGGATTTTGTTTTGTTCAATTTATTTTCCGCTGTGCATTGCTTTGTTGTGCCGAAAACCCTACAGTGGTATAAGAGCTACTTGCGAAACGATTAATTCAGATTACGTGTTTTATTGTTTTCGATATATATGATATGTGATGATACAATTCTACCGATCTGAAATTGATTATATTGTTTTCGATATATATTATATATGATGATACAATTTTACCGATCTGAAATTGAATATATAATATTATGTAATCGGCATATTATGGTATTATGAATATCAGTAATAGATATATATGTATATGAAGTTTTGTTAATTGTATCTTAAATGGCGTAATAACATTATACAACTTCTGTTCTAATTGGATTAAAAGCATGAAAATTCGATTCTGAAACTGTTTATGTACTGGGTGTATTGTTATTATGAGTATTTTGGTGGATTAAATATATAATTCTGAAATTGTTTCAGAGATTCGTATGGAAAAATTCTACAATACATGAGAGACCCCCCCCCCTTGGACCCCCCCGTCGTAGCGCACGATGATCGTGACCCCAATATGTTATATATAGTTTTCTTTAATTATATATAAAATGTTATGTGTTTATTGTGATATGTATGGTGTACAGTTATGGCCTTTTGACCCATAGGTTAGGGGTTTTTGATTTTGAAATACGGCTTGCATGTCTTGCCTTTCTATAAATTCTAATGTAATATTCTTTTCTCATCTAAATCCCCTCGAATGTAACTCAAGGTTTCTTTATGTCATGTAATAATCTATAATAGATGAAGATGACAAGATAGAGAACACAATGGAAAGATGATGATGGAGAGGAGGCACTTGCATGAGGAAGATCCAAGGAAGATACTATTTTGAGATCTTTTACCACCTTAGATTGACCTTCAATCTTTCATTATCTTGAAAAGATTGATAGTGGATTGGGCCATAACTGTGACACATTTTATTTTGCACTTTATTTATGCTTGTATGCGATATGATATGATAAATAATTTGCATGTTTAATAAGATTAAAATTGGTGAGATCTAAATTAATTTATAAAATCCCTCATTAAATTATTAAGTCTAAATCAGATGCCTTCCAATGAATAAAACTAATCAAGACCTTGATCAATGGATGTAGGTTTGCCAAAGTAAATACCCTATTTATCTAGGCAAGATGCGATAGGATAATTATGATATCCAAATTGTTAAAATCATTGGGCTCGACTTAACTAAGTTATCTCAATAGGATTGTGGACTTAGAGGCATGGAGTTTGGTAGGTACCAATAGATGGACTAGAAACAAATGTTGTTTACCAAACTATTCAGGAGTTATATATGATATAATTGACAAGGGGTTGTCTACCTAAATAATTATATTTTGAGAGAATAACCAAAGATAACTTAAGGCATAATGAAATATGGATCTTGGCTCTCTAGAAAGATTTAATAGAAAATGATTTTCGAATTAATGATGAGGGCTATTAATTTGAATAAAATAGTGGGAGGAATAATTTGAATGTACTATTATCAATTACATAATATCAAAAACTCTACAATTTGACTTATTATTTTTGTACTTATAAATTATAGATATCAATGGCAAACAACATCAACACAAGTAGTCTTTCACTACGATCAGTCCTTGAGAAGGACAAGCTGAGTGGAATTAATTTTCTTTACTGGCATAGGAACTTGAGGATTGTCCTCAAACAAGAGCGCAAGCTATATGTCATTGAAAAGCCCATTCCTGCAGTACCATCTGACACTGCACCACGTGCAGAGCATAATGCTTACAAGAAGCATTAAGATGATGCTCTAGACGTGAGTTGTCTCATGCTAGCAACCATGAACTCTGAGCTTCAGAAGCAACATGAGTTGATGGATGCTTATGAGATGATCGAGCATCTCAAGAAATTTTTCGAAGGGAATGCTCGACAGGAGAAGTATGATGCAAGCAAGGCGTTGTATCACTGCAAGATGGGTGAACGTGATCCAGTTGGTCCACAAGTGCTGAAAATGATTGGGTATATTGAGTACCTTGATAGGTTGGGTTTTCCAATCACTCTAGAAGCCCAAACTGATCTTTTTTTGCAATCCTTGAACATCAGCTACTCTCAATTTGTTATGAAATTATCTTATGAATGAAATTGAGAAACCCCTTACTGAGTTATTGAGCATGTTAAGAACTACCGAGAATAACATAAAAAATGCAGGACCCGCTCCCATAATGATGGTGCAAAAGGGGAATGCTAAGGGAAATTGGAAAGGCAAGAAGAAGATAGGATCTAAATCTGGTGCCAAAACCAATTCCAAAACCAAACAGGCTTTAAAAACTAAAGGCGGGGTGGCTAAAGAAGGTGATTGTCACTTATGTGGAAAATCTAGACATTGGAAGAGGAATTGTCATGCTTATTTGGAAGAAGTGAAGAAAAGGAAAGGAAGTGAGACTTCTGATTCAGGTATATATATTATAGAAGTTAACTTGTCTACTTCTACATCATGGGTATTGGATAATTGATGTGGTTCCCACATTTGTGTTAATGTGCAGGAACTCCGAAGGAGTAGAACTTTGGCAAAAGGAAAGGTTGACCTATGAGTTGGGAATGGAGTAAAAGTTGCTGCACTGGCCGTAGAAACATATCATTTATCTTTGCCCACTGGGCTACTATTAAAATTAGAGGATTATTTATGTGCATGCTATAAGCAAAAACATTATTTCTGTTTCTTATTTGGACAAGAAAGGTTTTTCATTTATAATAAAGAACAACCGTTGTTCGTTTTACTTAAATGATATATGCTATGGTATTGCAAAATTGTTTAACAGTATTTATATTCTTGATTTAGAAATGCCTATCTATAACATAAATAAAAAACGATTTAAATCAAATGATTCAAATCCGATATATCTCTGGCACTGTCGTTTAGGCCATATAAATGAAAAACGCATATCAAAACTCCATAAAGATTGGTTTTTGGATTCATTTGATTTTGAATCATATGAAAAATGCGAGTCTTGTTTATTAGGCAAGATGACTAAAGCCCCTTTCATTGGACATAGTGAACGAGCTAGCGATGTATTGGGACTTATACATAGTGATGTATATGGAACCATGAGTTCGTTTGAAAGAGGTATGTTTTATTACTTCATTACATTTACTGACGACTTCAGTGGATATGGATATGTATATCTTATGAGACACAAATCCAAATCCTTTGAACAGTTCAAGGAATTCAAGAATGAAGTTCAAAACCAATTTGGCAAAAGCATAAAATCCCTTCAATCTGATCGAGGAGGTGAATACTTAAGCCAAGACTTTGATGACCTTCTAAATGAGTGTGGTATTATATCACAACTCACTCCACATGGAACACCACGATGGAATGGTGTATCTGAGAGGAGGAATCGCACCTTGTTGGATATGGTACGATCAATGATGAGTCATGCTGATCTTCCAATAAGCTTTTGGGGTCATGCCCTAGAGACAGTTGCATTCACACATAACCGTGTTCCTACAAAGACGGTTCAGAAGACACCGTATGAGATCTGGACTAGGAAACGTCCTAGTATGTCATTAATTAAGATTTGGGGTTGTGAGGCGTTTGTAAAACGTCTGGATTCTGACAAGCTCGAACCTAAATCTGACAAATATAATTTTGTGGGATACCCAAAGAAAATAAAAGGGTATTATTTCTACAAACCTTCTGAGAATAAAGTGTTTGTTGCTCAAACTTGTATTTTTCTAGAAAGAGAATTTGTCTCTAAAGGAAACAATGGGAGGAAAGTAGAACTCGAAGAAATTCGAGAACCATAAAATATCATTGAACCTGAGTTGAACGTGAGCAGGAACCAAAAGATGTTGTGGAAAGTGAACGAAGTCAAATTACACAAGGCATTCATAGATTTGGTAGGACACGCCAAGAGCCCAAGAGATATTATGGATATCTTGTGACTCAAAATGACGATGTGATGCTCATAGATCAAGATGAGCCTGCTTCCTACCAAAAAGCTATGAATGGACCAGATTATGAGAAATGGCTTGAAGCCATGAAATCTGAGATGGACTCCATGTATACTAACCAAGTATGGACTCTGGTTGATCCACCCGAAGGGGTAAAACCAATCAGGTGCAAATGGATTTTTAAGAAGAAAATTGACATTGATGGTAACGTACAAACCTATAAAGGCCAACTGGTAGAAAAAGGTTTCAAATAAGTTCAAGGTGTTGACTATGATGAAACCTTTTCTCCGGTGGCAATGGTTAAATCCATCAGGATATTACTTGCTATTGCAACCTTTTATGATTACGAAATCTGGCAGATGGATGTCAAAAATACTTTCCTTAACGGAAATCTCCTTGAGGATGTGTACATGACACAACCTGAGGGTTTTGTCACTCCAAAGGATGTTGGAAAGGTATGTAAACTATAGCAATCCATTTATGAATTAAAGCAAGCCTCTCGGAGTTAGAATCTTCGATTTGATGATGCAGTCAAAGAGTTTGGCTTTATAAAAAATGAAGATGAACCTTGTGTATATAAGAAGGTTATTGGGAGTCACATTGTATTCCTAGTATTATATGTTGATGACATATTAATTATTGGGAATGACATTCCTTCCTTACAGGCTATAAAAATATGGTTAGGAAAATGTTTCTCCATGAAAGATTTGGGCGATGCTGCCTAAATTTTAGGTATCAGTATCTATAGATATAGATCGAAAAATGCTCGGCCTAAGTTAAAGTACATATATTGATAAAGTGCTGAAACGGTTCAGCATGCAAGAGGCAAAAATAGGACACTTACCCGTGACTCATGGTGTAAAGATCTCTAAGGCCCAATGTCCTAAATCACAAGATGATGATGAGCGTATGAGAAAGATCCCTTATGCTTCAGCAATTGGATCTATCATGTATGCAACGATATGTACTCGTCCAGATGTCTCGTATGCTTTGAGAATGATGAGCAGATACCAGTCAAATCCAGGTGAAGGTCACTGCACAACAATCAAGAATATGCTCAAGTACCTAAAAAGGACTAAGGATTCATTCTTGGTATATAGAGGTGAAGACGAACTGGCAGCAAAGGGTTACACAGATGTTAGTTTCCAGACTGATAATGATGACTATAAGTCTCAGTCAGGTTTTGTGTTTTGCCTTAATGGTGGTGTTGTTAGCTGGAAGAGTTCTAAGCAAGAGGCAGTAGCCGATTCTACAAATAGGTTGAGTATATTGCTGCTTCTAGTGTGGCCAAGGAGGCTGTATGAATTAAAAAGTTTGTCGCTGAACTTGGTATTGTTCCAACCATTGTTGATCTGGTTAAGTTATACTATGATAATAATGGAGCCATTGCACAGGCTAAGGAATCCAGATCTCACCAACGATCCAAGCATATACTTAGGCGGTACCATCTCATCCATGAAATCATTGATAGAGGAAATGTACATATAAGAAGAGTTCCAACTGATGATAATGTTGCAGATCCACTAACCTAGGCTTTATCGCATCAGAAGCACGAAGGTCACACTAGTTCCATGGGTATTAGATACATGAGTGATTGGCTCTAATGCAAGTGGGAGACTGTTAGAGTTTGTGCCCTAGAGGCCATTTATTTGATATAATTGCTTAACAATTTGATATTATATTTGATTGAATAAATGAATGATTTTATTATGGTTTTATTTAATGTGTTATATAAATGTTAACATAATAAAATTCCTTAGAATAATTATACAAAATTATATAGTTTCAAGTATGTGACTTGAACACGAGATTATGTAATTATAATTAGTATCGTTATTCTTAAAAGTCCCTAAGTCGAGTATCATTGTTGATGGGACAACAATGATGCATTGAGACTAGTATGTGGATTGATTGATGACCAAATCTCATTGGTCATAAATATATGAGATATTAAGTCAATGCATAGGTACATATTAGAGAACGATTTATTGGACAGACCCACCATGAGAATTTTACGTGGAACAGTATGCAAAGTGTCATTAGCGATTCTCATAGTGACAATGATGAAATGGTCCTCCGACCTGAAATCACTATATTACTACACAGGAATTTATGTACTTTGATATCATCAAATGTCACCTTTAATAGGGTGGACTATAAAGGTGATTATTGGGTACATCATGAATCGTGTGAGGAATATGAGTGATCTAGATGGAATTTAACCCTCCTATATATTAGGGGTGATATCCGTAGGCCTCTTAATTGAGTAGGACTATGAAATGCATGGCCATGCTCAAATAGTGATTTATTTTATATAGTCTACTCATTGATCAAAAAAACTCAGATTAAATTATGAAGAGGATGACACATTCCATGACTCGAGTTTAATCTAGGATGTCAAGGTTAAAAGGATTAAATTTCATTGAAACATTGGTCATAGAAAGGTTGTATCGAATCATCAATTTTATTATTACTTGGTTAGCAATGATGTATTACTATATGCCGCATACTGTTTATAATT
Source organism: Panax japonicus (assembly GCA_020205505.1). Classification (NCBI taxonomy): domain Eukaryota; kingdom Viridiplantae; phylum Streptophyta; class Magnoliopsida; order Apiales; family Araliaceae; genus Panax; species Panax japonicus. The sequence continues at coordinate 51,563,093 of CM035100.1, forward strand.
TTATAATATGATTTTAAAATTATTGCCTACGTAATAATAACCTATAGGGTCACACACATAGAACGTAATTAAAAGGGAATTAATTTAAATTATAAATGTAACACCCCAGTCCCACATTTATATGAGGAATTAAGTAACTACCAATAGTACCTTCAAGTCAGGATATTTTGGGAGCCTGTGGTGGGCTAAGATGACCCAAGAAGATACTATTAGGCTAGTAGTTTAACGCCTTATTTTGATGGATTTGATTTGATTCGAACTTGGGATTTGACCTGAGATTTGTTCCGGACACGGGATTTGTCCCGGGTTGTTTCATATGGTATCAGAGTCAACTCTCGAAAGCTCAGGTTAGGTCATTCGATAGGGTTACCAGAGGTGGGGACACGAAGGCTGGTGGGATTATCCCACAATGGAGAGATGGAGGTCCGGAGGTGAGGACACGAAGCCCGTCGGTATTATCCCACAATGGCTAGAGAGGCAAAGATCTTTGGGCCGTGTGTGTGATCGGTTCTGACGGGGACGTCAAAAATTTAAGTGGGGAGTTTGTTACACCTCAGTCCCACATGTATATGAGGAATTAAGTAATTACAAATAGTACCTTCAAGTCATGACATTTTGGGAGCCTGTGGTGGGCTAAGACGACCCAATAAGATACTATTGGGCCAGTTATTTGAGGCCTTATTTTGATGGATTTGATTCGATTCAGACTTAGGATTTGACCCGAGATTTGTTCCGAACTCAGAATTTGACCCGGGTTGTTTCAGTAAAGATTTAAATATGTCAATATGATTGATAGTATTTAAATTACAAATTTAAATTAATAGGATAATTTATATATATAGGTATATTAATTATGTAAGACTTAATTAATTAATATATATATATATATACATATATATATATATATATATATATATATATATATATAAATTCGGATTTTATGAAATTAGGTTTTTGATTAATTCCTTTTAAATGTTATATATATGATATATAGCAGCCATTTAGGTAATATATCATAACCTTACAAACCCTAGTCGCTCTTAGAGAGAGACTAGAGAGAAAACCTTTGAAGAAAATCTTGATCCTTCGGTGGTTAGTACCGCATCACCCTTTTATTGCAGAATCGTGAAACGGTTCGTGGATGTTCGTGTGGATACCGTAAAGACGTAGTTCATTCGGATTACGTTGGAGATTCGATCGCATCAATTCCAACTTCATAATCGGTATAATCTCTTACACACTAAATTAACTTCTGTTTCGCATGGATCCTATTTGGGTTTCGAATTTTGTATTGTTCAATTTATTTTCCGCTATGTATTGTTGTGTTGTGTCGAAAACCCTAAAACCCCCGGATGGGCAAAACGGTCATTTTGACGAGTCAACATCAACAACCCCAATACCGCTGCAAATAAGGTTACAAAGAGCCATTGCAGCATTTTTGAGCACAAACTACGCAAAATAGCTCAACGGACTACCTGCGAAGACCCGAAGATACCATTTTGATCATGGACCCATCTTCCCGGATTCAGAAAAGTGCAAGCCCTATGTCATTACTTATCTCTCGGAGAGATCTTTCTGGAATGGTAAGACACATCTCCATCGGATTCCCGAATTACAAATTACAAGCATTTTAGTTGATTGCATGTCGATCAAGTTGCACATACTTCGAGGTGGCAGAACCCCCTGGGCCCTTCTGCGGGTCTACTTGCGGAAGGCGTGGCTTTATATACAAGCTTTCCAGAAGTTTATAAAAGAAGAGAAAAAATAGAAAAAGATAAAAAGAAAGATATTTCGCCTAAAAATTGCTCGAATCTTACTTCCAAACCTGTAAACCTCACTTGTAAGCTTTCATATACATATCTATTGCACATATCAAGTTTTAACCAGTGCAAATCAAGTCTAAGGACGTTTAAAGCCGTTTGATAGCCCATCTCGTGCAAGGTCGTAAGGTCTCTTCAAGTTTTCATTTTTTCTTGCTAATTAGTTTGTTTTACAGTTTAAATATCGATATTTTCCTTTTCCTTGCGTTATTATATATATAAATAATTATACTATTTAATAGTGTCTGGATCGCAAATTTGTGGCTTTTTATTGTTTTAATATATGTATATATATATATGTATATATATATAATTTAGTCTTTATATAATTGTTTATAAATACAAGTTTTCTTTCTAGTTTGTAAATTTATTTAAATCTAGTTTTCTTTCTAGTTTGTAAATATTTGGCCATCACGGGTGTAAGACTCCAACTTCTTATAAATAAAATCGAATTTTCTTTAATTATTATTGTGAATAATAAGGTGTTAATTTGATATAATACTTTGGTTATGGGTGAAATGTGCAAATTTTGTAAAATAAGCAAGTGATTATATTCATTGTTGTAAGGGAATATTCGTTTGGTCTTGGAATATTCTTGCTGTCGAGGAATATTCGTACGATGGCGCAGCCATTTGTGGGCCCCATAAAGGAAAACGATCGGATGAAGAAAAAGAAAAGTTTGAGTTTTTATAAATAACGGCGTAATGGTTACCGTTAACACTGTTTGAATACCCGGTGGTTAAAATACAGTAATACGTGTGGTTGCACAGTAGTACACGATATTGCATAGTATTTTTGAATTATTGATTCTTATGTAAGAAGGCACTACTCAATAATTGTTACAGTAATTACTATTTAATATTTTATTTTATTGATTCAATAATTTTTACGTTGATATTTATATTATTGTTGTTTCAATAATTGTCACTGCACATTATTTTCTATTATTAGATCAATAATTCATATTATTTGAATAATATTATTAGATATCATTATTGACAATGTCTAAGGAAGTTCTGTCGAGGAAAGGGGTTTGGTCACCTAATTGCGCGCCAGTAAAGAGAAATCGTTATCGGAAAGCCCCCTCTTTCCTGAGAACGACCTGGTTGTTATAATTGTGATTCTGTAACATTATTTGTGAATAATTAATTATTGATTTATATGATAAGAAAATATTTATTTTATGTGGATGGATAGGGAACTATTTATTTTATGTGGATATAAATGTAGGAATTAATGTTGAGGTGTTTTATCACTATTTTGTGGGAATAGGGGTGTTTTATTATTATTTTATCAGAATGGAGGTATTAAAAATCGTCCGTATGTGAATTTCGGTCATTTTTCGTTTGGAATTTAAAAAAACTTAAGTCTATAAAGTTGTGTAGAGAATTTAATTTTCTGTGGAATGGACATACAATTTGTATTTTTCTGATAAAAGGGCTATTTATTATGAATTATTGAATTTTCAAAAATAAATATTTTTATTAAAATTATGGGTGGGACCCACTTTTGTCCTTTGTTGATAAAATGTGCTGAATTAATTTTTCAAAAGTGGAGGGCTGATTTTGGTCAGTGGCGTGCTTGAATAAGAATATTAATATTTTATTAATTTAGTTTGCTTTGGCGTTCTGGTATTTTCCTATAAATAGGTGCTTGGGTTAGAATTAAAAATCACACCATAAACATAAGTTTTCTCTTTCTATATTATCGAGCGTATTTTTGTGAGTATTTATATACTTTGAGAGTTGTTATTCAGTGCAAGTTTCTTTCGGCATTACATCCGATATTTCAATCAAAAATACTGTTATTTTGAGGTAATGAATGTTATTTTCTTTGTAAATGATATTATTTTTTTCAATATCATTATGCCAAAATATTGATATAAATTTTATTGTGGAATTTCTACCTTTTTGTGTCAGAATTACTATTCACGTATACGACACTATTCACTAATACGACACTAATCACAGAAAAATGAAATTTTCTCTTCTTTGTCCAAGATATCTATTATGGTTACTATCTTTGATTGTATCCGTGTTTTGATTTTCATTCTTGAATTTTAATCCACTATGGTTTATTATGGAGCGTTTTTGAACTTGAATAAACTAAAGTACGAATCACTAATCTCTATCCTTTTATCTCACTGGATTCGTTCTTTAAAATATTTTTCATCATCCTCAGTCCTAAATGATGATATACATGTATATCTTTGGCCTGTAGTGCAAAAATGAATGATTACCTGATGAATATCTTTGGCCCGTAGTGCAAAGATGAATAGGTGTTGAGATGAACATGACCAATTGGCGATACAAATGAATATCTTTGGCCCGTAGTGCAAAGATAAATATTTGATGCAAGATGTATATTGATTGATGTTACAGGGATAAAATATTGATGACGGACTTTTAAATTCATAGATGATAGTAGATTTCATTCGCTACTTAACTCTTCTAATGAATTATTATTTCCGCTGCGAATATTGATCTAAAACTGGTTGTCCATTATATTTTATCTGATTTGATGAAGGCTAACGATAATTTTTTGATCATTATCTTAGTCATAATATTCCTTACTAGACTAGTTGAGCTCACTCTTTTCCTTTTTGTTCCATTTTTCTTCCCAGGAGGTGAGAATATAGTAGGAACTAGCCGGGGTATGGAGTGATGGTTCTAGAAAGTTGTTTTAGCAGTCCTCACTATTTTTGTAAAATAGTGTATCAATAATTTTAATGAGGACTCCTTTTGAGTTTCAATACTGTCTGTTAGACAATATTTGTATTTAAACTCATAATATATGTGTTGTCGTATTTTGCACGACAATTTTATTAATGAAGTTGTATTTGTTTCTGTACCATGTATTTGACGACTCAAAATGGGTGATGTATACCTATTTTGGGGGCGTCACAGTTGATATCAGAGCTTAGGGATATGGTCTCTGGCGAAGATCGGGGAATATAACTAGGAGGGGAGAGAAGAGTAAATCATTCGCTAGTGTGTTCTACCTAAGCTTATTTGATATTTAATTGGTCGGTCAGAATATAGGGATAATATGTGACATGTTAATTTATTTAATTAACCCTTGTTTTATGGCAGTATTTGAGAATGGTCGCTGAGACTGTTAACAATGAAGTGAATGAGACCGTGGAGACACCTTTAATCACCAACCAGGGGAACGTGTAACAGGAAGGCAATATTCCTCCTATAAACAACACTACCAAACAAACGATGAATGATGGAATGTTTAGAATCTTTTTTCAGTTCATAAAAAATCAGACGAGGGAAACTCGTGTACAAAATACCGGTGGAAATGATAGCAACGCGCGGCTTGTCACAGCCAATCAGTTCAAAGAGTTGGGACCACTAGAATTTGTGGGAAAGTCGGATCCGATCAAGGCGGAAACGTGGATTAAATAAATTACCAAGATATTTGATGTCTTGGGATGCACGGAGGAACAGAAGGTTCCATTCGCCACCTTTATGTTCCGTGGTGAGGCAGACTACTGGTGGGAGTCTGTGAAGCGTACCTAGCCTGCTACAATCAACATGTCTTGGAAACGTTTCAGAAACTGTTCAATGACAAGTACTTTCCTGAAAGTATTCGTCATATAAAGGAGGTAGAGTTTATTAGACTGGAACAAAATAACATGGCGGTGTCCCAGTACGAGGCAAAGTTCGTGGAGTTATCCAGGTTTTCACCTCATTTGATAGAGAACGAGGAACGTATGACGCGGATATTTCTGAGAGGTCTTAAACCCGAGATTCGGCAATATCTTATTTCTCACAAATTTTCTCTATATTCAGATGTTATCAACAGGGCTCAATTATTAGAGTGAGATAATGAGTATGTTTAACCGAGGGACCACAACTGGGGTCATACCGGTGACAGCAGTCATTGGAGCAATGACAACCAGCGAGGAGGAAAACATTCGGACAAAAGCGGTAACCACTCGGGTGGTAATCGTGGCTATGATAATAGAAGAAGCGATTCGGGAGGAGATTTCAAAAAGAGAAGGTACAAAAATGATAACGTGAAGACGTCTGGACCAACATCAACTGTTTCTAGGGGAGGAGATTGATCACCAGTCGTATGTTACAAATGCAGGAAAGAGGGACATATCAGTCCAAACTGCCCATAACAATCCAAGGTGTGTTATAAATGTGGAAAGAAAGGTCATATAGCTAGAGATTGTCTTGTAGCGAAACCAAGTCCAATAGGAATGGTGACTCTGAAGGCTGTTCCGAAAAATTCAAAGTCAGCGATTCCTAGAAGAGCGTTTGTCGTGACTGGCCAAAATGCGAGAAACCCGAACGAGGTGATCACTGGTAAGCTAATCTTAAACTCTTGCGAAGTTTATACCTTACTAGATACCAGTTCTACCCATTCTTTTATCTCTCCTGCTTGTGCTCAACGTTTGAACTTGAATTCGTAGAAATTAGACTTTGACTTATTTGTTAAGACTCCGTTAGGAGAAACTTTCATTACATCTACTGTTTATAAATCCTGCTTGATCCAAGTTGGTACCATCATATTACGTGTCGATCTTATTTCTTTGAAAATACTTGCATTTGATATGATTTTAGGGATTGATTGGTTAACTATTCATCATGTCAAAATTGATTATTTTCGTAAGGTTGTTAGTTTTCATATTTCTAACCAACCTTTTATGCGAATTCAAGCATCCAAACCACTAAAGTCAATCACTGTCATATCAAGCCATAAAGCTATTCGTTTATTGAAAAAAGAATGTCAAGCTTTCTTAGCCCATGTAACGGACTTGAAAAAAAACACGTCAGATTTAAAAAATATTTCTGTTGTTAGTGAATTTCCTGACGTATTTCCTGAAGAACTTCCCGGTCTACCCCCAGAACGTGTAGTTGAATTCTTTATTGACCTTGAACCCGGTACAAAACCCATTTCTAAAACCCCATATCGAATGGCTCCTATTGAACTTCAGGAGTTAAAGTTCCAACTACAGGAGTTGTTAGACATTGGTTTCATTCGTCCTAGTACATCTCCTTGGGGTGTTCCTATTTTATTCATAAAGAAGAAAGACGAGAGTATGCGAATTTGTATTGACTATCAGGAATTAAACCATGTCACCGTCAAGAATAGGTATCCACTACCTCGCATTGATGACCTGTTTAACCAGTTGCAAGGAGCACAATTAGGGGTGATAACCGAGCCAAGTAGTTCAGTACTCGACTCGAGATCGGCTCGAAAATATGATCCAAATCTCGAATTCGAAGTTGATCTGAGTCAAATCTGATCCATACTCGTTTTCTATTTAATGATACACGAGTTGAACTCGAGTAGACCAATGTTTGCTCATATTAAGGTTCGAGTATTTCATTTTTTCTCAAACCATACTCGATACCTGCTCGATGGATCATATTCGAATATTGGTCTGATCTATGCTAGTAAGCTAAATATGTGATATTTGTATCAATCTTTATAATTTATAAAGTGTGGTATGAAATTGTATAAACTTGTACTTGAATAAATCAGTGAATTAAATGTCAATTTATATTACATTCTTTATAATTTCAATACATAAATAAAAATGAAAAAGTTATATATATAAATATTAGTTAAGTAACCAATTTAGTATGTAGTGGTTCAATTTTAAGTGAAATGGTTCATATTCGAAATTCGATTTGAAGGCTCATGAGTAAATCGCTTTGTAAACGAGTCGAGTACTTACGAACCGAGTAGGTCCGAGTAATGATCCGAGTCAAATCTGGGGCAAAAATATAAATCCCTTTATCGAATTCGAGTCGAATTCGAGCTCAATTTTTTCAAGTCGAGCCGAATCTGAGCATGAAGGTGTTCGTTGAAATTCGACTCGTTTGCACCCCTACGTACAATTCTTTTCAAAGATCGATCTTCGTTCTGGATATCATCAGCTGAAGATTAAAACTGAGGATATTCCAAAGACTGCTTTCAGAACTCGGTACGGGCATTATGAATTCTTAGTCATGTCTTTTGGATTAACTAATGCTTCTGCTGCTTTCATGGATATAATGAACCGTGTGTTCAAGGAATATTTGAATTAGTTCGTTGTTATCTTTATTGATGAAATCCTCATCTATTAAAAAAGACGTGAAAATCACGAGTGCCATTTGAATCTGGTACTTCAAAGGCTTCGTGATAATAAGCTATATGCCAAGCTGAAGAAATGCGAGTTCTGGCTTGAAGAAGTAGCATTTCTTGGGCACTTGGTGTCAAAACATGGAGTATCTGTTGACCCGGCAAAGATTGAAGCAATACAAAGTTGGAAGCAACCGAATTCGATGATTGAAGTATGCAGCTTTTTGGGCTTTGCTGGTTATTATCGAAGATTCATGGAAGGATTTTCTAGAATCGCTACTCCATTAACTCAGCTGACCCGGAAAGATACAAAATTCTTATGGAGCGAAGAATGCGAGAAGAATTTCCAAGAGCTTAAGAGGAGACTCATTTTGACACATGTTCTAACAATATCATCTGGTTCGGATGGATTTGTTATCTACAGTGATGCTTCAGGCAAAGTGTTAGGGTGTGTTCTCATGTAACATGGGAAAGTCATAGCATATGCCTCACGACAACTCAAAGAATATGAGAGGAATTATCCTACCCATGATCTGGAGTTAGCAACAGTCATTTTTGCGTTGAAGATCTAGAGACACTACCTGTATGGGGAGAAAGTGGAGATCTATACATATCATAAAAGCCTCAAATATTTCTTCACCCAAAAGGAAATTAACATGCGGAAATGATGTTGGCTCGAGTTTTTAAAAGTTTACTATCATACCATCCAATACTATCCTGGAAAAGCGAACGTAGTAGCTGAAGCATTGAGTAGAAGATCATATGTGGGTGTATGCGTGCGATATTGTTAACGTAAAGGCTAATTTGGTATGACTTGTAAAGGTTGGAGATATAGTTAAAAACTCCAGGGACCCACATGATGATATCAAATATATGAGTAGAAACGACTTTAATCGATAAAGTTAAAGCTGCTCAAGCTACGGACTTAGAGCTGATGCGTATGAAGAAGAAAGTACAAGAAGGTACTGTTCTAGAAGTAATAATCGATGAAGAAGGAATATTTCGAGTCAACTCTAGACTTTGTGTTCCTAACGATTCTGACTTGAAGCATAAAATCATGATGGAGGCACACAACACACCATTTATAATCCATCTTGCGAGTACTAAAATGTATCATGATATTCGACATACATTTTGGTAGAGAAATATGAAGAGAGAGATCACGAAGTTTATCTCGAGGTGTTTAACTTGTCAACATGTAAAGGCAGAGCATCAAGTGCCAAAGGGTCCATTGCAACCACTTAAGATTCTGAAATGGAAGTGGGAACACATTACCATGGATTTCGTTACATGTCTTCAAAAGGTTTCTCAAGGCATAAATGCGATTTGGGTCAATATTGTTGATAGATTAACCAAGTCTGCTCATTTATTGCCTATACGGGAGACTTATTCCCTTAAACGTCTTGCTCGTATATACATGAATAAGATTGTGAGATTGCATGGCATGCCAGTATCCATAGTTTCGGATCGTGATCTAAGATTCACTTCACAATTTTGGGTTAGCTTGCAGAAAGCTATGGGCACAGATTTACGATTCAGTTCAGCATACCATCCTCAAATGGACGAATAATCAGAAAAAACTATTCAAACTCTTGAAGATCTATTAAGACTCTGTGTCTTAGATTTCAAAGGAAGTTGGAATAAGTACCTACCATTGGTGGAATTCTCCTACAACAACAATTATCAGACAAGTATAGGTGTGGCTCCATTCAAAGCATTGTATAGACGAAAGTTTTGCTCTCCAGTATGCTGGGATGAGGTGGGAGAAGCAACGTTGTTGGGACCAGAGTTGGTACGAATGACTACAGAGAAGATACAAATGATCCGACAACTTATATAAACGGCACATGATCGACAAAAGAGTTATGTGGATCTTCATCGAAAGGACATGGAATTTAATATTGGGGATCATGTATTATTACGTATTGCTCCATGGAAGGGAGTTACAAGATTTGGGAAGAGAGAAAAGCTCAATTCAATATTTGTTTGTCCATTTGAGATTCTTGACCGAATAGGAAATGTGGCCTATAGACTCGCATTACCTCCAAGCATGTCTCATTTTCATAATGTTTTTCACATATCTATGCTTCGTAAATATGTGAAAGACTCGAACCACATTATTGAGTTAGAACCAGACGCGATAGCCAAAGATTTAACGTACGAGGAGGTACCTGTTAATATCTTGGATAGGAAAAAGCATGTCCTACGCACCAAGGTTATACCACTAGTTAAGGTTTTGTGGAGGAACCATGCTATTGAAGAAATGACCTTGGAGTTGGAATCGGAAATGAAAACGAGGTATCCTCACCTTTTAGAAACACCAAGTACGTACGTCAATTTCGAGGACGAAATTTCATAAGGATGGGAGGTTGTAAGACCCCAACTTTTTATAAATAAAATCGAATTTCCTTTAATTATTATTGTGAATAATAAGGTGTTAATTTGATATAATAATTTTGTTATGGTTGAAATGTGCAAATTTTGCAAAATAAGCAAGTGGTTATAAAATATTCATTGTTGTCGGGGAATATTCGTTTGGTCGTGGAATATTTTTATTATCGGAGAATATTCGTACGATGGTGCAGCCATTTGTGAGCCCCATAACAAAAAACGGTCGGATGAAGAAAATGAAAAGTATGCTTTTTTATAAATAACGTCATTGTGGTTACCGTTAACACTGTTGGAATACCCGGTGGTTAAAATATAGTAATACGCGTGGTTGCACAGTAACACACGGTATTACACAGTATTTTTGAATTATTGATTCTTACGTAAGAAGACAATACTCAATAATTGTTACAATAATTACTGTTCAATATTTTATTTTATTGATTCAATAATTGCTATGTTAATATTTATATTATTGTGGTTTCAATAATTGTCACTGTACATTATTTCCCATTATCAGATCAATAATTCATATTATTTGAAGAATATTATTAGATATCATTATTGGCAATATCTAAGGAAATTATGTCTAAGAAAGGGGTTTGGTCACCTATAGACCTGGCAAACGGGCCCAAAGTTCGCGGACTGGGCCGGTCGGCCTGCCAAAATCCGGGCTTTGGGCCGCATTTTTTAAGCCCGTGAAAACCCAGGCCGTTTTGGCCTGGCCCGTTTTTGGCCCGGCCCGCGCGCCTCCAATGATTTTTTTTAAATAAAATATTTCTACTTGTGGGTTGTGAGGCTTGAACATAAGACTTGTAAGTAAATAAATAAGAGTTCAAACCAACTGAGCTACAACAACTATTTGTTTTTAATGCAATCTTTAATATATTTTAACTATAATTGAAAATTATAATTAAGATATGTAGTTAATGTAAGTAATTAATTAATAATACTAATTTATAATACTATTAAAATTTTAATTGATTGAGATATGTAGTGAATAATTTCAAAGTATAAAACTATTAAACTAACAATTATTAGTTTAAGTTAGATAATATAATTATAAAAATTTAAAATTATCTATATATTAGTATTAATTACAGTATTTATTATTTTTAAAAGTTAAATAAATTATATTAATTTTAAAGAATCAAATTTGATTATATATACTTTGAATTACTAGCAATATATAATCTGAATCAACCACTAATTTTTTAGATTGCAAGACCAAAATCTGTAACACAATAATATAGATAATTTTATCCCTTAATTATGCAATCCCCCTACTTATTGTAGTACATTTGGAAATTAAATCAATCATTATCCCTTAATTATGCATTCTCCCTACTTATTTGGAAAGTAAATCAATCATTATCCCAAATCATGCCTTTAGAATAATATCTAAAATTATAATACTATTAAAATTTTAATCGATTGAGATATGTAGTTAATGTAAGTAATTAGAATTATTGTTTATTATAAACTATTTTATTATTTTTAATATTTATTATTATTACTATTTTTAGTGTATCAAGATTTTGCCAAAAAAAGGAAGAAGCCCGCGGGCCAGGCCGACCCAACCCGGGCCACGGGCCGCATAATTGCAGCCCGCCAAAACTCGGGCCATTTCGGCCAGGCCCGTCGTTGGCCCGGTTCGCACCCGGCCCGGCCCGGCCCGTCCGTTTGCCAGGTCTAGTCACCTAATTGCGCGCCAGTAAAGAGAAATCCTTATCGAAAAGCCCACTCTAACGATCTGGTTGTCATAATTGTGATTCTGTAATATTATTTGTGAATAATTAATTATTGATTTATATGATAAGAAAATATTTATTTTATGTGGATGGATAGGGAACTATTTATTTTATGTGGATATAAATGTAGGAATTAATGATGAGGTGTTTTATCACTATTTTGTGGGAATAGAGGTGTTTTATTATTATTTTATTTGAATGGAGATATTAAAAATCGTCCGTATGTAAATTTCAGTCATTTTTCGTTTGGAATTTGAAAAAACTTAAGTCTACAAAGTTGTGTAGAGAATTTAATTTCCTGTGGAATGGACATACAAATTTTTCTGATAAAAGGGCTATTTATTATGAATTATTGAAGTTTCAAAAATAAATATTTTTATTAAAATTATGGGTGGGACCCACTTTTGTCCTTTGTTGATAAAATGTGTTGAATTAATTTTTCAAAAGTGGAGGGCTGATTTTGGTCAGTGGCGTGCTTGAATAAGAATATTAATATTTTATTAATTTAGTCTGCTTTGGCGTTCTGGCATTTTCCTATAAATAGATGCTTAGGTTAGAATTGAAAATCACACCAGAAACATAAGTTTTCTCTATTATTTAGATACTTTGAGAGTTGTTATTCAATGCAAGTTTCTTTCGGCATTACATCCGATATTCCAGTCAAAAATACTATTATTTTGAGGTAAGGGATGCTATTTTATTCGTAAATGATATTATTTTTTTTAATATCATTATGCCGAAATATTGATATAAATTTTATTGTGGAATCTCAACCTTTTTGTGTAAGGGTTACTATTCATGTATACAACACTACTCACGTATACAACACTATTTTCACGAATACGACACTATTCACAAAATAATGGAATGTTCTCTTCTTTGTCCAAGATGTCTATTATGGTTACTATCTTTGATTGTATCCATGTTTTGATCTTCATTCTTGAATTTTAATCTACTATGGTTTATTATGGAGCGCTTTTGAACTTGGATAAACTGAAGTACGAATCCCTAATCTTTGTCCTTTTATCTCACTATATTCGTTTCTTTAAATATTTTTCATCATCCTCAGTCCTAAATGATGATATAATTGTATATCTTTGGCCTGTAGTGCAAAGATGAATGATTACCTGATGAATATCTTTGGCCTGTAGTGCAAAGATGAACATGTGTTGAGATGAACATGACCAACTGGCGATACAAATGAATATCTTTGGTCCATAGTGCAAAAATGATTATTTGATGCAAAATGTATTTTGATTGATGTTACAGGGATAAAATATTGATGATGTACTTATAAATTCATAGATGATAGTAGATTTCATTCTCTACTTAACTCTTCTAATGAATTGTTATTTCCGCTGCGAATATTGATCTAAAACTGGTTGTCCATTATATTTTATCTGATTTATTGAAGACTAAAGATAATTTTTTGTTCATTATCTTAGTCATAATATTCTTTACTGGTCTAGTTGAGCTCACCCTTTTCCTTTTGTTCCATTGTTTCTAAAGAGGTGAGAATATAACAGGAACTACCCGGGGTATGGAGTGATGGCTCTAGAAAGTTGTTTTAGCAGTCCTAACTATTTTTGTAAAATAGTTTATCAATAGTTGTAATGAGGACTCCTTTTGAGTTTGAATACTGTCTATTAGACAATATTTGTATTTAAACTCATAGTATATATGTGTTGTTATATTTTGCACGACAATTGTATTAATGAAGTTGTATTTGTTTCTGTACCATGTATTTGACGACTCAGAATGGGTGATGTATACTTATTTTGAGGGCGTCACAACAGGACCCTATATTTGTATCTAGAGGAAACGTGGAGCTTGGCAACGCGCATACAAGGATTTAACTGACGAGTCTCTTATTTTACGACATTTAGAGTTAAATATGCCTTTTATTTTAATTGTTCAAGCTTGTAAATAATATTTTGTGAGCCTAAGAATCACGAGATCTACGGTCAAACTCATGAACCTAAATTTGATTCCCATGATGGATCCTTTTCAGTTGTGCAACTAGCTTAAAAATTTTGTAATTGTAAATATAGGACCTTAAAACAATTATCCGAATTTAAGGTCCCCGTAATAATGAAAATCCTATGTGTGGTGCTCGGGGAAAACTTTGATAGTTTTAATGCCTATAAAGAGCCCAACACACACACACACACACACACACACACACACACACACACACACATATATATATATATATATATATATATATTATTTTGTCGAAGATGCTTCGCATCTCGAGAATAAAATCAAAATAAGCAGAATACGGAATAAATTGGAAGTATCAAAGGCCTCAATTACTATGTGAGCATAAGGGTTTGAAAACCTTGATTTCAAAACACCACTTTATACGCCTTATCTTAAAATTGAACTTTTGTATAAGTCAAACCCTTTCTATATAGGTACAAAAGGGGCATTGCACTACTTCCAAATAAAGCACTTAGGTCCAATTAACTGCAATGCACACACACCCACATACACACAAATTAGGGAACAAAAATTGCGATAACCGTGTTTAACGGAAGTCGGGAGGTGCCTAATACCCCCCGGTTATTCAAGCCCCCAATGTGACGCCCCCAAAATCGGTATACATCACCCATCTTGAGTCGCCAGATACATGGTACAGAATTCAAATACGACTTACTAATACAACTGTCGTGTACAATACGACAAAACATAACTGTGAGTTTGAATACAAATATTGTCTACTAGAGAGTATACAAACTCAAAAGGAGTCCTTATTACAATTATTAACACACTATTTCATAGAATAATGAAGACTACTAATGCTATCCTCTGGACCGTCACTCCGTTCCCCGACTAGTCCCTGCTACGTTCTTATTTCCTTAAGAGAACAGTGAAAGAAATGGTGAGCTCAACTAGCCTAGTAAGAAATATTATGACTAAGATAATGCAGAATAAATTATCATTAGCCTTCAACAGTGTTATACTGATAAAATATAACAACATCAAGTTTAACTGCAGCGGAACAAGCAATCCATTAAAAGAGTCAAGAAGAGAATAAAATCTACTATCTTTTATGATTTAAAAGATTTTTCATCACTTTTATCGCTGGGACTCAGCTTAATAAATAATCCACATCACCGAATCACCCCTGCACTACGGCCAAGGATATTCTTTAGTATCACGACCACAATTATCCATGCACTACGGGCCAATAATATTTGTGTATTCATTAATGGTCATGATCATGCCAACAACAGTCCATCAATGCACTACGGGCCAATTAAGACTTTTACCACATCATTTGTAACATTACGGTCATGATTACACCAAATAATCCCTGGTCATAATCATACCAAGTCCATCTATGCACTACAAGCCACATATGACTTCCAACAAAATATAAACATGAAGATAATGACAATGATATAAGAATTCAATAAAATAAGTTCAAGAATTAATTTATCCAGGGACTATTATAACTCACAATATTTATCAATAATGTCGTTCCCAGGAAAGATGGGGCTTTCCAATAAGGATTTCTCCCTATTGACGCGCAATTAGGTGACCAAACCTCTCCTTGACAGAACTTCTAGACATCGTTAATATTGCAAATAATAATATTAATAACTTTGTCGTCTCAATTATTGATTTAATAATATATAAAATATCGACAATAATTGAATAAAATAACGTGAGATACTATGCAGCAATTACTGTAGCAATAATTGAACAAAACTGAGTGACTTCTCACGTAAGCATCAATTATTAATACCGTGTGCTACTATGCAACCATGTGTATTGATGTACTTTTAACACCGGGTGTTTCAACAGTTAACGGTAAAACTTTCGCCGTTATTTTCATAAAGTATTTTTGTCATTTTCTTAATCCGACAATAATTCCGTTGTGGGGTCCAACAATGATTGTGCCGTTGTACAAATATTTCTTGTTAAAATGAATATTCCCCGACCAATCGAATATTATATAACAACTTGCGTACTTTGCAAAATTTATAAATGTTACCCACAACTATAACATTATATCAAATTCATTCCATAATATTCAAAAATGATATTTATAGAAAATTCATCTTTATTTATAAAAGTTGGGGACTTACACCCAAACTCTATGAATCTCGGTTTCCAAGACCAATTAAATAGAGTCCAATAATTGGACTATATTGCAAAATCTTTCAAAATTCGATTGAGTTGGTACAACCATTTAACTCATATCAACTGGCGACTCTATCTAATTCAGACCGATAAAATAAATCTTTTCAAATCGTCGACATTATATGGCAGTTTTTTTCCTAAAAATCTCACCCTTCAGAACCAATTCAAATATAAAACATAAAGTGTAGGAAACACTGTGTGAGTTCTGTATGACAAGATTTTGTTCCTACGTCAAGTTCTCTTTGTGATCTTTGACTAAACTAAAAAAACATGGATTATTGTTGCTACTTTGGTTTAGATTCCTAAGGTCAGGATTGGTGAGACTATAAGGACCGATTTTGGGAAAGCAATTGATTCATTTCTGAGTAATGTTAGGGAAAAGGGAAGACAATTTGAATTCCCCTCGTTCTGCACTTATTATCGACAAATATAGCAATTTAATAACGACATAGTAATAAGTGAGATAAGAAATGGAATTGGGCCCAAAGGTGGTTGGTTAAGTAAGACTCTCTGAGGGATTAGAGATACTTAACCTAATGAAAATTCAAATGTGTCTGAGGTACTCTGCGTTTGTGGGTAGTAGCTTTTACGCGAACTAATTGAGTTTGGCGTGAGAGCTCCCACATTTTCTTTAAAAGGATAGATGTCTATATGTTGGCCCTAACAGGTTTGATGTAGAGCTCCCGCATGGTAGGTGAACTCAGTGGTCGCACGATTCAGCAGTTAGAGGCTTACATATTTTGGTTTGAGCTGGTTTTTGGCAGATATGAGGATTACATCGTCCCTGCCATGGACGAGTGGGAGATGTTGGATATTGGGAATCCAAATGGGTCACCCATGGAGGGTTAACCCAATAGGTTTACTTAACTGATGTCGACACTGGAAAGATTTTCCCCTTTTCCTATGTGTTTCTTACCCTTTATATTTTTTATGTGAGTTTGTTTGATCTGAAGGGTGAAATTTTCAAGAAAAAGGCCGACATATAATGTCGACGATTTAAATTTTTTTGTTTTTTATTGGTCCAAACCAGACAGAGTCTCCAGTTGATATGAATTAAATGGTTGTGTCAACTCAATCAAGTTTTGAAAGGTTTTGCAATATGACCGAATATTAGACTCTATGTAATTGGTCTTAGAAATCGAGATCTATAGAGTTCGGGGCTTGATTAAGAGGGGGGAAGATTCTTGGCACCCCCCGACTTCCGTG
The DNA here is from genome assembly GCA_020205505.1 of Panax japonicus. Lineage (NCBI taxonomy): Eukaryota > Viridiplantae > Streptophyta > Magnoliopsida > Apiales > Araliaceae > Panax > Panax japonicus. The sequence goes on from CM035100.1 coordinate 51,580,497, forward strand.
AAACACGGTTATCACGATTTTTATTCCCTAATTTGTGTGTGTGTGTGTGTGTGCATTGCAGTTAATTGGGCCTAAGTGCTTTATTTAGAAGCAGTGTTATGCCTCTTTTGCACCTATATACAAAGGGTTTGACTTATTGAAAAGTTCAATTTTAAACAAAATATATAGAAATGATGTTTTAAAAATAGGTTTTCAAACTCTTATGCTCACATAGTAATTGAGGGCTTTGATACTTCCATTTTTATTCCTTATTCGGCTTATTTTGTTTTTATTATCGAGATGCGAAACATCTTCGGGCAACCATTTTAAGGTACTATATTTACAATTACAAATTATGGGAATAAAAGCCATCAAAGTATGCCTGAGCACCACACATAGGATTTTCACTATTACGGGGACCTTAAATCCGGATAACCATTTTAAGGTACTATATTTACAATTACAAAATTTGCAAGTTAGTTGTACAGCTGAAAAGGGTTCATCATGGAAACCAGATCTAGATCCGTCAATTAGATCTTAGATCATGTGGTTCCTAGTATCACATAAATAGCGTGCATAGCCAATATAATGAAATACAATAGATATATTTACTCTAAACGTCGCAAAACAAAGGATCCATCAGTCAAATCCTTGCATGCGCGTAGCCAAAGCTTCCAGCGTCCTCTAGATACAGATCTAGGGTCACGTGGTTGCTAAATATTTACAAAATAATAGAAAGAAAACTAGATCTGTACAGATCTTAAACATTCTAGCTTCCAGGTTCAAGTTTTACAACTTTTGAATCGGTCAAAACCTAAATCTGGCTAGATCTAGTCAATACAGCTCAAATATTGACTATTTACAAGAAATAAATGGTTAAAACCTCATATCTAACGAATATCAACTGTTAAAAAGCTATATAAAACACTTATATGCGTATTAGAGCAAGCGAAGAAGCCAGATCTGGAGAAATCTTACAGTTAGGCACGAGAATGGCTATCAAACGACTTTAAGCATCTCAAAACTCGTTTTCCACCATTTAAAACTTGATATGTTGTAGTATATAACTATAAGAGTGTTTACAAAGAAGTTTTACAGAAATCAGAGCACGATTCGAGCTCCTTTTAGCTATTCTAGCCTTTATTTCTCTCGCATGGGCCCTCTTCTTGCCTAATCTTCTCTTGGAAGCTATAGAGGTGAGGGTGTATACATAGACCCTAGTTGTTGTGGGTCAACCTGCGGTTGGGCTTGGCAGGCCCCATTGTCTCGAAGTACGTGGTGTCTGACCAATGAGTTGTCTGCTTGAACCTTCATAACTTTCAATCTGGGAATCCGATGGAGGCGTGCTATACCTTTTCAGAAAGCCCTTTCTGAGAGCTACTGAATGAAATTGGATTTGACCTTTTTCGAATATGGGAAGATGGGTCCATGACCAGATCTTTGAATCTTCGCAATCCGTTCGTTGAGTTGTCTTGCGCTGTTTTCACTCGGGATTGTTGTTATGGTTCCATATGACCTTTTTTATGGAATTTTGATTTGATTTGATTTGATTTGATGTTGATTTGGCAAAATTACGCTTTTACCCATTTTCCCATTTTCCTTTCTGAGTTGATTTTTGGGCTTGATGTGCTGCAATTGTCTTTCCTCAAGGTTGTCTCCGGGGTTTGACTGTTTTTGATTCTTGTCTGTCTTCAGGGTTGTCTCTGAAGTTGATTTGATGATGTCCCGAGGCTTTCTCTGAGATTTGGTTTGATGATTTCCCGGTGTTGTCTTCGGGGTTTGGTTTGATGATTTCTCGGTGTTGTCTCCAGGGTATAGTTTGTTAATTTCCCGGTGTTTTCTCCGAGGTTCTAGTTTGATGATTTCCCGGTGTTTTCTCCGGGGTTCTGGTTTAATGGTTTCCCGGTCTTGTCTCTGGGGTTCTGGTTTGATGATTTTGACTTCTAGGGTTATCTCTTATAGATGAAAGACAATTCTGCCCTCCTGTATAGTTAGTAACAGGAATGCGAAATTTTTTAGTGTCTACAACTGACTTCCCAATTAACAAGGTCAAGATCCGTTCATTAATTTAAATGTGCCTCGACTTAACATGGAGGGAAAGTGGGGAAACAGTTCAACCACTTCCGTATTAAATACACATGCCTCAGTCGATCAATTAATACACAATTCATTAAGTTTGGCCATATACAGAGCGCTCCCATATACATACCAACCCCTAATTGTTACGAACCGTGAGTTAGTGATCTGTTATCGATCGTAGTTCAGAAACGTTATTGGGTTCAAGAGAAACGTAGATTTACAATAAGTTTTCTGCTTCAAAAATATTTTACTCTAGAAAAGATATGCTTTTAATTCTTCTCATTATGTGTAAATATATAAAATAGCATTCATATTAAATTCTACCATTGACAAAGAAATATCGTGGTTAGATTATAATGGTATAAAGTATGACGTGTTTTAAAAAAAAATTAATTTACAAATTTGATATACCATGACATTATTCAGTTTGACTATTCAAGCTTATACTTGAAGTCAAACTTAAGATATACATATGATTTGAGATTAATATTAATCCATCAATTTTTTTTTATTTTTTCTTCCTAATATGAATCTTGAAATATTCATAGCAAAAATCCATTGATAAGGATCCAGATCTTCTATGAGAATTTCTCTGTGAGGATTTTGCGGTGGGATTGATAACGCATTAAAAAGAAGATCAAATGATTCACAACTCTTTTTTTGTCTGTGCAACAAAACGACGTCGTTTTGATAGAATTTTTTTAAAAAGCTAATTCCTGGATATTTTTTGCTTATATTTTAACTAATTTTCCGAACACGGATGAGTTAAGTATTAGTGACATTTTTCAATAAATAATATTTTAGTGACAAAGATTAGATACAAAAAAAGGATCCAAGAGAAATCCTCATAGAGAATCCAAATCCCATTGATAAACCGTAGTAGTGAGTACCGTCGGTTAGGGATATTTATGAAATAATTCTCACATTTGGTTAGGGAAAATAATTTGGCCGACTCATATCACCTTCCACATGCGTTGCTATCGAACGGTTAGGATTAGACGCCGTATTTAGGTGTCCGCCAAATTGGGATCCGGATCCTCTATGAGAATTTCTCTGTGAGGATCTTGCGAGAATTTTATTGTGGGGTTGACAACACATTAAAAAGAAGATTCAATTGCTCACAACTCTTTTTTGTATCAAAACGACGTCATTTTGATAGAAATTTTTTTTACAAGTTGACAAAAATTTAGAAGTCACCGAACGCCGTTTATTTTTACATATAATTATTTTAAATTTCTTGATTATTCTATATATGATTTTTTTTATATTAAATAACTTAGCTTGCTATTAATATTAGGATAACTACAAACTTGGCTAAAAAATAAATAAATATATCGGTTATAATTATCGTTAATATTTTCAATGCGGCTTTAGTTATTTTTCGTTTATTATTATTTTTGTTTGTTTATTTATATTATTATTTATTATTTATTATTATTTATATTTATCTGTTCTATAAAAAGAGTTTACTCTCACAATTGAAAATATTATTATTATTTACTCTAATCATTGGGTTGTCTGGGTCAACCAAGAAAATATTGTAGACCTATCAATTATTATTATTTACATATTCATTTATATCTTTTTATTATTATTAATAATCGTTTTTTGTCAACTTGTAAAAAAAATATCAACGACTTCGTTTTGTTACAAAAAAATGTTGTGGGCTATTAAATCTTCTTTTTAATGTGTTGTCAACTCCACAATAAAATTCTCATATGATTCTCACAAAAAAATCCTGATAGAAGATCCGGATCCCATTGATAAACCGTGGTAGTGAGTACCGTCGGTTAGGGAGATTTATGAAATAACTAGCTGGGTCCCGTGCCTCCGGCACTGTATGGACAATATGATTTATCTCAAACTTTGAATGCCCAAAATAATTTATTGAGTGAGCGAAAAATTTAAAGTCATTTGTATTTTATTAAATTATTATTAGATTATTAGATAGATAGATGTATTTTATTAGATAGATGTATGAACGGTGAGATTTATCTCAAACTTTGGACGGCCCAAATGATTTATTGAGTGAGCGGGAAATTCAAAATCATTTGTATTTTATTATATAGATTCTCACATTTGGTTAGGGAAAATAATGGATGGATGCAATGGTTATATCCAGTAACTATTATTTATATTAATAATGGATGGATGCAATGGAAATAGCTTTTGAAATTGTTCATAATTACTTTTTTATGAAAATAATTTGAGTCACTAATTTAGAGTTTTTGATTATTTTATTAAATTTAATAATCAATTTTGATCAAATACATTACTAATTTATCCTTATTTATTTTAATAATTTACTCATTAATTACCTCTCGTTATTTCTCAAAACCTTTTTTTTAGTAATTTAAACTTCAAATAAGTGATAAGCAATTTTTTAAAACCAAATATTTTTCTTTATTTCAATTTAAGTGTTTTATTAAAATTACGCATAATCATTTTTGTCAACGACTTATTTAGTAAACATCTAAAAACCGTTAAAAATATAAAAATAAAAAAAGTTTAAAACATGAATCATAGTAAATGTGTGAAATAATGTTATTATTATATAAAAAATGTCACATAATACTCGCATACACACATATACAAACTGTTGACCCCACATATCAGGCAGAGACTCATAATATGCATGTGTGTATGTGAGCTTTATGTTATCATTTTTTATGTGAATGTGGTGCAAGTCCAAATGTATTAAGATGATTAAAAATATAATATAATTAAATAGAAAAAAAGGGGGAGAGTTATTAACTACATCTATCTAACAAAATACAAATAATTTTGAATTTTCCGCTCACTCAATAAATTATCTGGGCCGTTCAAAATTTAGAATAAATCTCACCGTCTATATAGTGCCGGAGGCACGGCACACAACTATTTTAGTTATATTATACTCCCTCCGTCCCATGATAAAAGTCTTTATTACTATTTTGGGTAGTCTAATGTTAAATGTCCACTTTTCTTTAATAACCAAACTTTTACATATTTTTTTTTCTATTATGCCCGTAACATTAAATATCTCATATTTTTCTTATTCTAATTCTCTGTCCATATTTAATGACATATTATTATGAATAATTTTGTCATTTTATTTCTCTTCTTAATATGCGTGAAAAGTCCACTAGAACTTTTATCCTGGACGGAGGGAATAGTATTTTCATAAATAATTTAGGGTAAAACTAATGATTTGGCCAACGAAGTTGGCACGTTTTATTGATTACTCGATTGAACTTTTAATTTTTCAAATTAACTCACTGAACTAATTTTTATTTTCAAATTGGGTCATTTCGTTAAAAAAAATTGATAGACGTTAATTTTTTAACTAAATGGCGCTGACGTGGCGAAAAAAATAAAAAATATTGCTTATGTGGCAAAAAAAAAATAAAAAACAGATTTTAAAATAAAAAAATTAACATTTTTAAAAATAACAAAAACATAATAAAATAAAATAAAAACAAAAAAATCAAAATATATTTTCTTCTTCAACTAAAAAGATTTAACTGTGACACCCCAAAATTAGGTATACATCACCCATTCTGAGTCGTCAGATATATGGTACAAAATTCAAATACAACTTTATTTATACAACTGTTGAGCTGTCGTATAGAATATGACCACAGTTAACTGTGAGTTTTAATACAATTGTATGCAACTCTCATGGTGCCTCGACCACAACCTTACAATGGTACTTTACATAAAAGTATAGTCAAAAACTGTTTTAGAAATTAAAATCTTTGGGAAGTCCTCAAGGAAACCTTCGTACATGGGATGCCATGCGTCTAGGTTATAATAGATATCATATGGCCACAAAATTATCCTTGGTTGACCCAATAAACCCCAAAGAAAAACGAGAAGATTACTATCATCTTCTTTCCAACGGTGAGTCTTCTCTTGACATATGACTATCTCCACTGTCTCCAAATGAATATTATATTTCAAAAAAACTCCAAGATCATATAGATAGTGCCCGTAGATATACTCAGCAAGTGGATGCGCAAAACCCTGTCTTATGATAACACGAGGTTGTATGTCATTAGACATCTTGTATAATAGTGGCAAAACACTCTTCTAAAGTTGGGTTCACCACACCCTATTTGATTCACCAAATATAACTACTAAATATTGTATCGAATACAACACACTTTTTTATACTGTTTAGGAAGAACCTCCACAGCTAGATACCACTGTTCTATTCCCCAGTTATCCCCGCTCGACCCGGCAACACTCTTATGGCAATACTCTTATTGCCGGAAAGGAATTGTGAAGCAGAAAGGGTGAGCACAACTAGCCCAGTAAAGAATATCATGACTAAAGATAATTAAATTATCAATAGCTCTCATCAATAATAAATCAGAGATTTAGAACATATGGTAGATGATAAAACTTTTCAACCATAGTTGCAGCGGAACGAACAATCCATTAGAAGAGTCAAATAAAACATAAGGTCTATTATCTTCTCTATGTTAAAAGTCCACCAATAATGTTTTATCCATGTAAAATAAATCAACAGTTCCTGTCCACAATCATATGAATAACTCATAATCATAATTGTGGTTCTAAATTCCTCTTCGCAACTAGGACGAAGATAATTCTCATCGCCTATCTTCACCTGAAACATCAAAAATCATGGTTATACCAAATCAGAATTCCTGTTCATAATCATACTAATAAATTCATCTTTGCACCACGGTCAAAGATATTCATTAACAATTCATCTTTGCACTACATGCCAAAGACATACAACTGTATTTTAGAAGAGTCAAGTAGAACATGATATCTACTATCTTCTACGCATTTAAAAGTGTATAATAAATATTTTATCGCTGAGACTCAGCTTAATAAAAAATCCACATCATCGAATCACCCCTGCATTATGGCCAAGGATATTCGTTAATATCACATCCATGAATTTATATTTCATCGCTGAGACTCAGCTCGATAATGTGAGGACCCCAAACTCGGGTACTTGAAACCCGAAATCGGTTATACACGATACCATTTCTATTAGCGGAATAATACTAATAATAATAACAATATTATAAATATAAAATTTAACTTACATTTATCAGAGTCTAATCCCAAGTACGTAACCTTTACTATAATTCTTTACATGATATATAATACATATAATTATCTTAATACAGTCTAACTATTACAAAAGATAACATTAAACATGTTCTATTTGCTTTCCTTGTCACTTGTTCTTGTCTGAACCTTCAAGTTGTTCATGCCTAGCTGAAAACATTTAAATTTAAGCAAGGGTGAGCATTTGGGTGCCCAACAAGTAATAACAATTAGAAATATAATTAGCTGAAAGAAATAAATATTTTATTTGTACATCACTTCTACAACGAATTTATAGTTGTGAAGTAAACTGAACCGATAATAATAACATAACAATTCTTATCTCAAATTTTTGAAACTACGTATAAACTATATTTATATAGGGTAGTCGACATACTATGAACATTGTTTTAATTTTTGATAAGGTTTAGCAGAACTTCATTTGCAAATCGTCATAGCTTACGGGCTTTAGGTTGTACTTCCCATGGGCCCTGTATTGATCAATACTACATTACAAGAACGATAGGATCGTTAACTCTGTCCGCCTTGGGCGTATAAAAGTTTTTCCGTGATCGGGATGTTCATACTTAGACTGGAATCCAAACCAAAACAATTTGATTGGATACAAAAAGGTTTTTTTTATCATATTCAACGACATTTCGAAATTTGTGTCTAGCTGATCAAGTAGCTTAGACTGCTTATATATATATATATATATATATATATATATATATATATATCAACATGTGATTAAATACAATGATTATCCAAGTGGGGACAGTTGTATAATCATATATAAAAATTATCGAACAAAATATATATATCTGAATTATCATATACTAACATGTTGATAAACAATGATAAGATATAAAATATATCACAATAGGGTTAATAATATAACATAATAATAATATAGTTCTGAAACTTCTTACTCATGTCCATTGCATAAAGGAAATGCAAAGGCAAGATACTTGCCTGATGCGCTGCTTATAGTTCGTAACTTAGTTCTATCTTTATATAACACCTATAAGTAATAAGATCATTCGTTCGATTACAACAACATACTATAACACATAGTACTGCTTATTACAGTCAGCACATAATCTAATCACATTGTCACATATGTTTAACAATCATATCTAATAAAATTATCTAAGTCCAAATTGATTTCTGAAACATATCGGTGTACAGACAGCTTTATCGGGTAATTATCGAGTCTAAGACTCTATCATGTAGTTTAATATCTGTAAGTATCAGTCATATTATTTTTAAATGACTTGCAATAATTTTTAAACAATTATTATCTTTTATCACGTATTTTCAAACACTGGAATCATTATTAAATGATTTCAATATCAAATAATTCTATTATCATTAATATTTAATTAATATTAAATTATTAATGAAACAATTGCCAAAATATTAAAATTATTTATAATAACTCAAAATACTTTTAAAGTATTAATATTACACTTAAATGATTTTTAAAAGAATTAAAATCATTTTTCAATAATTATCATTAATAATAAAATATTACTATATTATTTATCAAAATATTAAAACTCATTATTTATAACTTAAAATATTTTTAATTCAAGAATATCCTTATTAAATGATTTTTAAATAAATAAAACCATTTTAAAACTATTTATTTAATATAATTATTAAATAAAATTAATATCATTAATATTAAAAAATTAATAAAATTATCCTTTAAATATTAAAAGTTATATTTTATAACTTAAAATATCTTTAAACACTTTATTTTAGTTTTAAAATGATTATTATAATATTAAAATCATTTTAAACTAATTTATTTAATATAATTATTAAATAAATTTAATATCATTAATAGTAAATATTTAATGAAATTTACCTTTAAATATTGAAAGTTATATTTTATAACTTAAAATACTTTTAAACTATTTATTTTCATTTAAAATGATTTTTCTAATATTAAAATTATTTTTAAACTAATTTATTTAATATAATTATTAAATAAATTTAATATCAATTAATATAAAAATATTAATATTTTTTATGATAAAATATCAAAAGTTATATTTATAACTTAAAATACTTTTATAACCTTTAAATCATTTTTCTATAATTTTTAAATCATTAATTCTATTTTTTCATAATTTATTTAATATATCAAATAAATAACTTAATTATCATTAATATTAATTAATTAATAAAATTCATCACAAAATATTAAAAGTTATCAAAAATAACTTAAATTATTTTCTTATACCATAATAAAATTTAAAATGATTTTTCATGTATTAAAATCATTTTTAAATAATTTATTAAATATTATAATTAAATAAATTAAATACTTTTAATATTCCAAAATTTTTAAATATTTATGAAATATATTTAAAATAATTAAAATATAATTTTTGGACCTTAAAATAATTTTTAATATTTTATTTTGTATTTTTAATAATTAAAAACTAATTTTTATAATTATTTAATTAAAATAATTAATTTAAGAAATTATTTGTCGCTAAAAGTGGCTTTAGTGACAAAACTGTCGCTAATTGTGTTCTTCAGCAAACCTAGATCTTCAATGTCAGTACACAAGGTACCTACTTTGACCGGTTATAGATCTTTGGTTATCAGGATTCTGGGCTTGCTAATGTGTTGGTATTGTAGTATAACTGTAATATTACCACTAACAGTCGATATCATGAACATAACACAAACGATCAGAGAGTTATAGGCCCTCAAATCCCTTGTCTGAGCTGTTCTTCATTTTTGGGTTTTCCAGAAATGAAAAACAGTTCATACTGCCTTCTTACGATCATCATAACGTACACTTCAAGTATGCTTTACATGATCTAACACTTTCAGTATGTAAAGGATATGCAAAACAAGATATCTAATACATAAAATACATAAAACATCATCACAATCAATAGATACATGCCGGTCAAACGTTGTCAGAAAAATAGCTCTTGAAAGTTTCAGGGTTTTCCAGAAATCTTCATAAGCAGTCTGTGAAACCCCAGATTTTATGAATAAAGAATTAATTTTCTCGAAATAATTTTTTAATATTATGGTGTGAATTTGAGATAATATTATTTTTGTGGGTAGTATTTATAAATTTTTCAAAGTATGCAAGTTGTTATATTATATTCGATTGGTCAGGGAATATTCTTTGTGTCGGAAAATATTCGTACGACGGTACAATTATTGGTGGACCCCACAACGGAATTATTGTCGGATTGAGAAAACGACAAAAATATTTTATTGAAAATAACGGCGAAAGTCTTACCGTTGATACTGTTGAACTACTGGGTAGTAAAAGTACAGTAATACGCGTTGTTGCATAGTAGCACACGGTATTGATTATTGATATTTATGTGAGAAGTCGCTCAGTTTGATTCAATTATTGTCGATTAATAATATGAATTATTATAGCGATGATGACGTTTTGTTTTATTCATATTATTAACGTAATAAAACAGAAACATCTTTTTATATAAAACAGAATACTTTATTAAAGTTATTCTATAAATAGAATATATTATATTTTATTATGCATAGTGTTGCATAGTGTTTTGCATAGTGTTTGCATAGTAAAAATCTTTTTATATAAATAGAATATATTATATTTTATTTAAAAGACTTTTCTTTAAATATGGACCGTCAGATTAAAGTAAATCAATCTGGACCGTTCATGGATTAGTTACTATACATTCCATTTTCCTATAAATAGAAGCTCATTCCTTCATTATTTTCTTACGAATTCACTGAACTCTAGAGAGAGAAACTATAGAGAGATAGAAGAAAAGCTTTTTGCTACTTAACTTTTCTTTTCCTATATCCAGTTTCTGTTACGGTAAGGTGTGTTATTCTTTCTTATTCATGAAGAGAACTGTTGTTATTCCATTTCTTATTATTCTGTTGGAATAACCTGTATACGCGGTCTACCCTATACTTGGTGACATTCTTCTATTATTCTGTTGGAACATCCTGTCTGTGTGTTTTACACCGGACCTGGTTCCGTCTTTATTATTATTCCGTTTGAACATCCTGTCTGTGTTTTACACCGGACCTGGTTCCGTCTTTATTATTATTCCGTTGGAACATCCTGTCTGTGTGTTTTACACCGGACCTGGTTCCGTCTTTATTATTATTCCGTTGGAACATCCTGTCTGTGTGTTTTACACCAGACCTGGTTCCGTCTTTATTATTATTATTCCGTTGGAACATCATGTCTGTGTGTTTTACACCGGACCTGGTTCCGTCTTTATTATTCTGTTGGAACATCCTGTCGGTGCAAATTTTGCCTGACCTGGTTCCGTTATTATTATTCTGTTGGAATAACCTGTCGATGCGAAGTACCGCATGCATGGTGATTTCTTTTGTTATTCTATTCTTTATTATACTCAGTTGGTTAAAGTTTTGACTTCTATACTCCATGAAATTAGTAGAATATCCTTGATATTTGCGCTTCATCCAGTATCTTTTCATGGAAATATTCTTCTGATCATTCTTGAATTTTACTCTACAAAGCAATATCATGTTGAAATTTTGGACGTTAGTAGTTCTTGGACAAATTAATTCTTGAACTTGTTTTATTGAATTCTTATATCATTGTCATCATCCTCATGTTTATGTTATGTTGAAAGTCATCTGTGGCCTGTAGTGCATAGATGGACTTGGTATGATTATAACCAGGGATTATTTGGTATAATCATGACCGTAATGTTACAAATAATATGAAATTTAAAAGTCATCATTGGCCCGTAGTGCATTGATGGACAATTTTTGGTATGATTATGACTATGGATTCTCTTCGGCCAAGGGAGTAAAGATGAATTGTTTTATGGCATGATCAGGACCGTTGATGAAAACACGATTATCTTTGGCCCGTAGTGCATGGATAATTCGTGGTCGTGATACTAAAGAATATCCTTAGCCTGTAGTGTAGGGATGATTTAATGATGTGGATTATTTATTGAGCTGAGTCTCAGCGATAAAAGTGATGAAAAACTTTTAAATCATAAAAGATAGTAGATTCTATTCTCTACTTGACTCTTTTAATGGATTGCTTGTTCAGCTGCAATTAAACTTGATGTCTATTGTATTTTATCAGTTTAATACTGTTGAAGGCTAACGATAATTTATTCTGCATTATCTTAGTCATAATATTTCTTACTGGGCTAGTTGAGCTCACCCTTTCTTTTACTGTTCTCTTCAGGAAATGAGAACATAACAGTGACTAATCGGGGAACGGAGTGACGGTCCAGAGGATAGCATTAGTAGTCCTCACTATTCTGTGAAATAGTGTATTAATAATTGTAATGAGGACTCTTTTTGAGTTTGTATAATCTCTAGTAGACAATATTTGTATTCAAACTCACAATTATGTTTTGTCGTATTGTACACGACAGTTGTATTAATAAGTTGTATTTGAATTTTGTACAATGTATCTGATGACCCAAGATGGGTGATGTATACCTAATTTTGGGGGCGTCACAGTTGGTATCAAAGCTTAGGAATATGATCCCTGGCTAAGATGTGAGACAAGAACTAGGAGGGGAGAGACGGGGAATTCCTTCGCTAGTATGACCTACCTAAGTTTATGTGGTATTTAATTGGTCGGTCAGAGTATAGGGATAATATGTGATATGTTATTTAACCATTGTTTTGTGGCAGTGTTTGGAAATGGCAGCTGAAAATGTTCACAATGGAGTGAATGCGACCATTGAGACACCTTTAATCACTAATCAGGTTAATGCAGTGTCAGAAGAAGAACAAATTAGAGATATCTACGTGGTGAATGAAGAACTAATAGTTGCACCCAAGCTAGTTGCAGAGGTAGCAGCTGAGAGTGAGGAAGAAGAGGAAGAAGAGGAAGAAGAGGAACCTGAGGAGAATTGCTTAGAAGAAGTTTATGATCAAAATTTAGAATTACAAAATCGTATTCATGAGTTAGAAGAGCAGTCTGAAGAACGGCATGCGGTCGTGGAGCAAAGAGATGTAACAATTCAAAATTGTGTTACCCGATGTGCGATGCTTGAACAGAAGCACTCTTTGGAAGAGTATAAGATATTAGAGCTAGAATCTGAGAATGCGATGATCAAAGTTCTAACGAAAAAAGAAACAACTGAACGAAGGAGAATAAATGATGCATGGGTAAATGCCACACGACGCGTGGATATGGTAGAAAAAGACGTCCGATCCAATAAAGTCAAAATAGATGAAATGGATTTTTCTTTTTGGACAGCAATTGGGAGAATCCAACATCGAATTCGGAATTACCCTGTGCATAGCGGTCAACCCCAATTCGATATGGATCGGAGAATAATGATTCAAATCATGGATCAGGAATGTGAAGAAGCACTTAAGGGTGGAATGTACCCTATAGCAAAGTCAAATCTGGTAGTTTAAGTGAGAGCGTTTGTCGAGAAACCCGAATGAAGTTATTAGGGGGTAAGTTAATTATAAACTCTTGCGAAGTCTATACCTTGTTAGATACCGGTTCTACTCACTATTTTATTTCACCTAGTTGTGTTCAATGTTTGTACTTAACTCCGGAGAAGTTAAACTTTGATTTATCTATTGAAACTCCATTGGGAGAAACCTTCGTTACCTCCACTGTTTATAAATCTTATTTGATTCAAATCGACACTTTCACGTTACGTGTTGATCTTGTCTCTTTGAAAATACTTACCTTTGATGCGATTTTAGGAAACGATTGGTTAACTACTCATCATATTTTTCGTAAGGTTGTTAGCTTTCATATTCCTAACCAACCTATTATGCGAATTCAAGCAACCAAACCACTAAATTCAATCATTGTCATATCAAGCCATAAGTAAAGAGCCCCGATCCTTTTGTTGATGACTTCCTTGTGTGGAATGCACCGAAGCCAGACTTTCTGTAGGCGACGTCGTGAATGACGATATCAAGTTGATAGGTATCATTGTGAGGTGTTATCTAGGTTAAGGGATAAAAGTCACAGTTGGTATCAATGTGACGTACTATCCAAGTCTTGGATGTGAGTAACAGTTTTGAATGATATTTTTATCATTAAAAAATCTCTTGACGTATTCCTGAAGACTTCTTAGCCTACCCCAGAGCGTGAAATCAAATTTTATATTGACACCGGTACAAAACCCATTTCTTAAACCCTCAAAATAATTTTTTCAACTAAAAAGAAAGTAACATGCACCAAAGACGTTGACTCGAGCTATTAAAGATTACGATCGTGCTATTCAATATCATCGTGGAAGAGCGAACGTGGTAGCTAACGTGTTGAGTAGAAGATCGTATGCGTTTACAAGTGCGATGTTGTTAACACAAAGACTCATTTCGTATAACTTGAAAATGATGAAGATAGAGTTAAAGACTTTAGGGACCCACGTGAAGATAACGAATATACGAGTAAAATTGTTTTTAATCGATAAAGTTAAAGACGCTCAAGCTACATACCCGAATCTGATGAATTTGAATAAGAAGGTTCAAGAGGGTGTTATTTTAGAAGCAAGAGTTGCTGAAGAGAGGAAATCTCAACCCTCGATTTAATTGGCCCATTTGAAATCCTCGATTGAGTAGGAACTGTGGCTTATAGACTCGTTTTGTCGCCAAATATATTGCGTGTTCAGAACGTTTTTTTTCGTATCGATGTTACGTAAGTATGTGGATGACCCGAACCACATTATTAATTTAGAACCGGACGAGATAGCGGATGATTTAACGTTTGAAGAAATACGTGTTACAATCTTGGATAAGAAGAATCGTATTCAACACTCAAAGATAATATCTCAACAGTTAGAATTTGAAGTGAAGTCAAGGTATCCTCACCTGTTCGGATGGGAGATTGTGAAACCCCAAATTTTATGAATAAAGAATTAATTTTCTCGAAATAATTTTTTAATATTATGGTGCGAATTTGAGATAATATTATTTTTGTGGGTAGTATTTATAAATTTTGCAAAGTATGCAAGTTGTTATATTATATTCGATTGGTCAGGGAATATTCTTTGTGTCGGAAAATATTCGTACGGCGGAACAATTATTGGTGGACCCCACAACATAATTATTATCGGATTGAGAAAACGATAAAAATATTTTATTGAAAATAACGGCGGAAGTCTTACCGTTGATACTGTTGAACTACTGGGTAGTAAAAGTACAGTAATACGCGTTGTTGCATAGTAGCACACGGTATTGATTATTGATATTTATGTGAGAAGTCGCTCAGTTTGATTCAATTATTGTCGATTAATAATATGAATTATTATAGCGATGATGACGTTTTGTTTTATTCATATTATTAACGTAATAAAACAGAAACATCTTTTTATATAAAACAGAATACTTTATTAAAGTTATTCTATAAATAGAATATATTATATTTTATTATGCATAGTGTTGCATAGTGTTTTGCATAGTGTTTGCATAGTAAAAATATTTTTATATAAATAGAATATATTATATTTTATTTAAAAGATTTTTCTTTAAATATGGACCGTCAGATTAAAGTAAATCAATCTGGACCGTTCATGGATTAGTTACTATACATTCCATTTTCCTATAAATAGAAGCTCATTCCTTCATTATTTTCTTACGAATTCACTGAACTCTAGAGATAGAAACTATAGAGAGATAGAAGAAAAGCTTTTTGTTACTTAATTTTTCTTTTCCTATATCCAGTTTCTGTTACGGTAAGGTGTGTTATTCTTTCTTATTCATGAAGAGAACTGTTGTTATTCCATTTCTTATTATTCTGTTGGAATAACCTGTATACGCGGTCTACCCTATACTTGGTGACATTCTTCTATTATTCTGTTGGAACATCATGTCTGTGTGTTTTACACCGGACCTGGTTCCGTCTTTATTATTATTCCGTTTGAACATCCTGTCTGTGTGTTTTACACCGGACCTGGTTCCGTCTTTATTATTATTCCGTTGGAACATCTTGTCTGTGTGTTTTACACCGGACCTGGTTCCGTCTTTATCATTATTCCGTTGGAACATCCTGTCTGTGTGTTTTACACCGGACCTAGTTCCGTCTTTATTATTATTATTCAGTTGGAACATCCTGTCTGTGTGTTTTACACCGGACATGGTTCTGTCTTTATTATTCTGTTGGAACATTCTGTCGGTGCAAATTTTTCCTGACCTGGTTCTGTTATTATTATTCTGTTAGAATAACCTGTCGATGCGAAGTACCGCATGCATGATGATTTCTTTTGTTATTCTATTCTTTATTATACTCAGTTGGTTAAAGTTATGACTTCTATACTCCATGAAATTAGTAGAATATCCTTGATATTTGCGCTTCATCCAGTATCTTTTCATGGAAATATTCTTCTGATCATTCTTGAATTTTACTCTACAAAGCAGTATCATGTTGAAATTTTGGACGTTAGTAGTTCTTGGACAAATTAATTCTTGAACTTATTTTTATTGAATTCTTATATCATTGTCATCATCCTCATGTTTATGTTATATTGAAAGTCATCTGTGGCCTGTAGTGCATAGATGGACTTGGTATGATTATAACCAGGGATTATTCGGTATAATCATGACCGTAATGTTACAAATAATATGAAAATTAAAAGTCATCATTGGCCCGTAGTGCATTGATGGACAATTTTTGGTATGATTATGACTATGGATTCTCTTCGGCCAAGGGAGTAAAGATGAATTGTTTTATGGCATGATCAGGACCGTTGATGAAAACACGATTATCTTTGGCCCGTAGTGCATGGATAATTCATGGTCGTGATACTAAAGAATATCCTTGGCCTGTAGTGCAGGGATGATTTAATGATGTGGATTATTTATTGAGCTGAGTCTCAGCGATAAAAGTGATGAAAAACTTTTAAATCATAAAAGATAGTAGATTCTATTTTCTACTTGACTCTTTTAATGGATCGCTTGTTCCGCTGCAATTAAACTTGATGTATATTATATTTTAACAATTTAATACTGTTGAAGGCTAACGATAATTTATTCTGCATTATCTAAGTCATAATATTTCTTACTGGGCTAGTTGAGCTCACCCTTTCTTTCACTGTTCTCTTCAGGAAATGAGAACATAGCAGTGACTAGTCGGGTAACGAAGAGACGGTCCAGAGGATAGCATTAGTAGTCCTCACTATTCTATGAAATAGTGTATTAATAATTGTAATGAGGACTCTTTTTGAGTTTGTATAATCTCTAGTAGACAATATTTGTATTCAAACTCACAGTTATGTTTTGTCGTATTGTACACGACAGTTGTATTAATAAGTTGTATTTGAATTGTGTACCATGTATCTGACGACCCAAGATGGGTGATGTATACCTAATTTTGGGGGCGTCACACAGTCGGTCAATGTTGGTCGATTTCGCAACCGATAAACACGCGCAAGTATACGCGGTCTAACAAGTAATACAGTGATAAGGGGGTGTCGAACCCACGAGGACAAAGACTTAACAGGAAACAACTACTAAGGTAAAGTCGTTACTAATCTTATCTAAACAAAAGAAATAGATGGTTGGTTAAACAAATTCTATAGGACAATCAAGTTGGAGAAGAAACAGTTCTAAGAAATAAAGATAGGATTACAACTCCCCTAATGCTTCGCCTAATCTTCTAACTCTCCGTAAATAAACAAATCAAGGAATGGTCAACCGAGATTAAAGTAAGCATAAGCTTCTGTCGAAGGTCAAATGCTAATCCTTGACAAACTAGAACACAATATGTCTATTGGTGAATCTAATCTGACCAAGGTCATTATGCACAACTCCAAGGTCACACAAGGCAAATGAGGATATGTCTATCCAACAAGCACAATAAGCCCACAATTAAATGTCAGGACAAAACAAGTGTCATTGTATTTAAAGGAAGACAGTAATATCCATTTATCAATTTCCACTACTATCAAAACCTATTTCTTTATCAAGAAATAAGACATTATAAGCAAAATACAACAACCCATTCCAAAATGCTTCATTATATAAAACGAGAGAGAAAGTCGATTAAGCTATTCAAAAAGTTACATTGCAATCCTAACAATGGAGTTAGTTCATAACTATGAGACTAACACATAGTTCTAATACACCACCCATTTCAGACAAATACAATAAATAGAAGATTTGAAATAAGAAAAACCCCTAAAGAAAGGAGTACTCTTCAGCCAAACAATCTCTTCACTTGCACGATCTGAGAAAATGGAGAGCAACGGATCTCTTTTGGCCCAGCTATCTCTTCTCCTCTTCTCTATTTTCTAGCTCTTTCTATGTTTTTCTGCTCTATGCTCTCTCCCCTTCTAACAGCCACCGCCCCCTCCTTATCCTCTAACATTTGCTAGGTCAAACACTTCCTGTCTGCCTGGGAACCGGAGGTGGCGCCGCGGCGTGGGCCACGAAGCCTTTGAGTCGCGCTGCGGCGCGGCCTAAGGAATTTGGACACGGAGCTCGCGCTGCAGCGCGAGCCAGTATATTGTAAGTGGCGCCGCGGCGCGGCTTTTTGTCAGCATGGAACAGCATGTGGCGCTGCGGCGCGGCCAATGACTCTGGCTTTGGCGCCGCGGCGCGGGAAGGCTAAAAATGACAGTTTTGCCCCTTCAAAGCAGCAAAAACACTGCGAAGCTCTGCAATGCAACGATTAAATACAAAAACACTATAATCCCAATAAAACTATATAAAAACTATGAATCCAGGCAAGTAATTAAGGCAGAAAGTATCCGATTCGCAGGTTTAAATCCCACTCATCAAATACCCCCAAACTTAAGTCTTTGCTTGTCCTCGAGCAAACTATCTAACAAATAATAACAGTAGATACTAAGAATGCGAAAGGAACATAAAAATATATACTAGCATCGCAGCTACGTTTATCTATAAAAACTACCCCCAAAAGAACAAGTCAAACACGGGGATGAACAAGGGGTCAATCTAATTCAAGCATAAGACTGTAATCGATCCAATCTGTGCATGTGTGTGAAAATCAACCGTCCTGACTAATCATAGCCCAAATAAGCTCGCATAGTTGATTGTTAAAACCACGCACATTCCGCAACTTAAACATTCAACAAGCATTAAGAACAAGACGCAAATGCAGGGAAAGATCAAAGGTTTTAGCAAGCCGATAGTAAAATCAGACTCGGACAGTACTTAATTACCTTAGGCTAATCAGAACTACCCATGAATGAGCTTTTGATCAGCGACTCCCAAGCCAGACGACTTTAGGGCACTAGGTGTAGAACACCCCGAAGAATCTAATAACTCGAGCAGTAAAGGCCACGTAATCAACATAAGCCAACTGAGACTTCACAACAAGAATGAAAATTTAACAGCGAGTGCATTTTATGCTCCATCTCGATATCGGCCCTGCGTTTATGGGCGAGTGCGTTTTACGCTCCATCTCGACCCACCGCACAACTTTCGATATAATATAATTTTTTTTTTTTTTTTTTAACGAGTGCATTTTATGCTCCATCTCGATATCGGCTCTGCGTTTATGGGCGAGTGCGTTTTACGCTCCATCTCGACCCACCGCACAACTTTCGATATAAACACCCTTAGCTAGAAACCAAGATCCAAAACTGCATAGACACCCAAGTCTTTTATTACCTTGCACAAATGAAGGTTTATAAGAGTGAACAACTAGTCAACACAATCAACACACAAACTAAATTCGAAGAATAACTAGTTAACACAGCTGGCCAGAGCATGCTAGAAGGACGGATCAATAACAGTCTAAACTTGTCAATTCATAAACCCCTAGCACAAGGCAAGCTTGACACAATTCTACGAGATATATACTCATTTGGCGCTAGACGTAGCCACAATCCAACAAAAATTAGCAATGATAAATATAACACCCTTGCTAAATAGCAGCTCAAAATAGGGTGAAAAGGCCATTAACATGGCACAAACATCCAAATCTGTAAAAGCTCCAAAAAGATGGCTAGAAACCACAATCATGCTAAATAAAATTAAAATAAAACCCAAAAACGGCTCAGGCATCCATAATGATAAAGCATCCATAATGATAAAGATAATAAACCAAATCCCGCAGTTCAAAAGACTGCACCAAAACATAATACTGAAATAACGTCAGACAGTAGTCCTAATATGGTAGCACTAAGATAAACAGATAAAAATTAAAAGCAACACCCCCAAACTTAAGGAGAGCAATGCCCCCATTGCTAAAACGTAAAGCAGTTGAATACACAAGAGGGCTTCCCTGGAGATCGCTCACTCCGCAGCAGGATCAGCCTCATCTTCATCAGCGCCGTCAGCTTCGGCGGGCGGTGATGGAGGAGGGTAAGGTGGAAAGATGGGAGGATCGGGAAACTGGTAAGGCGTGAAGTCAATGCCCTCGCCACAATAATCGGTGTAGATCCCCTGCATAATATTAACCAGCTCAGCCTGGTACTGCATCGCTATCTCCTGCCTGTGAGCCACAGCAGCGATATGCCTCCGCTGCCTCTGTGCTTCGGCGTCCTGCTTCTGATGCAGCAGGGTAAGGGATGCCATGATGTCTGTCAAAAGACCCTGACTAGCCGGTTCTGACTCAGGTGCTTGAGGAGGCTCTGGTTCGGCGGAAGGAGGCGGCGCTGTAGGCGGTCCATACCCTTCGCCCCTGACATGAGATTCTGCCCCGTCCCAAACAGTGAAGCGTTTGATCGTCAGATGGTCAATTATAGTCATGGGCGGCGAAACTATCTCATCAAGCCCCCACTGTACCCCTGCATGCTTGCACAATGTTGTGATCACAGATGGATGGGGAAGTCCCGAAACGACCGTACTCTTGATTGCCTTAATGATCGAGTCGTGGATGAGAACTCCTATATCCACGTTCAAGCCCGTGACAATGGCGAAAAGCAGAATCGCCCTGTCTTTAGTCACATCGCTTAGGTGACGGGTTGGTAGCATGGAGGCGCAAATGAAGCTGTACCACGCCTTCCCGTAGCGACTGAGCGCAGCAGCCGGGAAGCTAGTCTTCTCACCGGTATAATCATTTTTCTTCTACGCCGTGCCAGGCTTGCAGAGCCTTCTGATAACATCCTCCTGGTCATAACTGCGGAGCCCCAGCTGCAAATAATCATTACCCGCGTAGTTGGGTGCGTCAAACAGTGCATTGATTGCTATACTGTCAAAAGACACCGGTCTACCCCTGACTATAACCACAGCAGGACCATCAGGACTGGCGTTGGCATAGAATTCTCGAACCACAGGCACAACAGCAGATACGGGCGGCTTGGTGAAGTTTACCCACTTCCGCTCGATAATCATATTCATGAGCTCCCCGTCCTTTCTATCGGGCCTTAACCCCCGCTCAGGAAGCAAATTGCGCTTGCCAAAGGAGTCTCTGTACCGCTTCCACGTTGCCTCGCTAACAAACTTGGCAGGGTCCCAAGCCTGTGGCGGTGCCGCGGCAGAAGACGAAGATCCGCCGACACTAAGACGCTGCCTTTTTGGTGCCATGGTAACAGTAAGCTTGAATCAAATTTGAGCGGAACGACCCTAGAAGCATGGCCAACCTCAACCCCAAAGCAAACCCAACGACGATTAAACCAAGACAACCCCAATTGGCCTACAATTTTGGTTCAGGCAATTTATCAAACACCTTGCGTGCGATGCCCAAACAAAACCTGGACAGCCCTTAATTGAACTAGCTCTAACCCGATTTCCGTCAGTGGAAATCGCCCCCAATCACACTAGAAGAAGAGCACGGAAAATAACTGAACAAAATCTCGGATCCAAAGAAAACTGTCAAAATTACCTTTGGAAGGAAACCTAGCACTTGAGTGAGGGGGCCTTTGATTGAATTGATGCAAACAGGATTGTTAGAGGCTGAGTAGAAACACGACCGATGGAGACAAGGATATGGCTGATGGATCGCAGGTGCAGGAAGCCAAGAGGGAGACTGCAGAGATGGTTTGAGAAGAGCAGGAGACTAGCCGATCAGTCTGCTTTATAAAGCAATTGGGAAACAAAATCTCGCTAGTGGAGCCGCGGCGCGAGAAATTGTGCATTGATTGGCGCCGCGGCGCGAGTTTGCAGTAACTGGCCACTTCTTGTGGCGCCGCGGCGCGAGATATCCTTTGTTGGATGGCGCCGCGGCGCGAGTTCCAGCACTCTGAGTCTTTTTCCATCTGTTATCTGCACAGACCAAAACATGCATAACAACTACACTATACAAGCAATCATATAATACGAAAAACACAACAAACTCTATTGGCAACATGTTAAACACAAAACATAAAACCTATCAGCTAAGCCATTTGATAAAATTAACAATCACTGAAGATTGGAAATCAGTGAAGAAACAATAATATTTATACCGAGATGGGGGTGCCTCCCCACCAAGCGCGTGTTTTATAGTCGTCAGCTTGACTATTCATCCCGACTTAGGTCGGGTCTCCAAGTGTAATGGAGGTATTTTGACGGTCAACCTCGCCGCCCCAGTAGTGCTTTAAACGTTGCCCATTCACCTTGAATGTGGAATCGGAATTTGGATCCATAAGCTCAATTTCTCCATGGGGATAAACCTTAGCTATAGTGAAGGGGCCCGACCATCGGGACTTTAGCTTCCTGGGAAACAATTTTAGCCGGGAGTTAAACAGAAGAACTTGCTGACCCGGTTCAAAATGCCTGTCAAGGATCTTCTTGTCGTGCCACTTCTTGGTCTTTTCCTTGTACAACTTGGCATTTTCATATGCCTGCAGACGAAATTCATCTGCTTCATTCAGTTGTAACAGCCGTTTTTCGCCGGCTGCGTCAAGATCAAAGTTAAGCTTTTGAATTGCCCAGTAAGCGCTGTGCTCCAATTCGACCGGGAGATGACAAGCTTTTCCATAAACTAGTCGGTAAGGGGACATTCCGATGGGCGTTTTATACGCAGTGCGGTAGGCCCATAATGCATCATCAAGCTTCTTCGACCAATCCTTACGGTTTGGGTTAACGATCTTTTCCAGGATTCGTTTCACCTCTCGGTTTGAAATTTCAACTTGGCCGCTGGTCTGAGGGTGGTAAGCAGTGGCTATTTTATGAGTTACCCCATACTTGGCGAGAAGTGCCTCAAAATACTTATTGCAGAAGTGCGACCCTTCATCGCTTATTATGGCCCGAGGTGTGCCAAAACGGGTGAAAATATTCTTTTTGAGGAACTGAAGCACCACCTTCGCATCATTTGTCGGCAAGGCAACTGCTTCCACCCACTTTGAGACATAGTCAACTGCCACCAGTATGTAGAGATTGTTGAACGAGGAAGGGAAAGGTCCCATAAAATCAATGCCCCAGACATCAAACAACTCTACTTCCAGAATATTTTGTAGCGGTAGTTCATGCCGCTTCGAAATAGTGCCCACCCGTTGGCATCTGTCACAATGCATCACATATGCGTGAGCATCTTTAAAAAGGGTGGGCCAATAGAATCTTGACTGCAGCACTTTAGCGGCAGTTCGCTGGCCTCCGAAATGACCTCCATAATTAGATGAATGGCAATGATGCAACACGTCTTCAATTTCTTCTTCAGGCAAACATCTACGCAAGATCTGATCCGAACACTGTTTGAATAGGAAAGGCTCGTTCCAAAAATATTGCTTAGTATCTTTAAGGAATTTCTTCCTTTGTTGGAAACTCAGGCCTTGAGGGATAACTTGGCAAGCGACGTAATTGGCGAAGTCCGCATACCACGGGGCTTTGCCATGTACCAATAAGAGCTGCTCGTCTGGAAAGAATTCATTTATAGCTCTGTCGGCTTCAGTAGACGATGTAGTGTTTTCCAATCTACTTAAATGGTCGGCAACTTGATTCTCAGTTCCCTTCTTGTCTCTGATTTCTAAGTCAAATTCTTGTAGGAGCAAAACCCACCGTATCAATCTCGGCTTAGCATCCTTCTTTTCAATCAAATACTTGATTGCCGAGTGATCGGTGTATACGATCACTTTCGTCCCGATGAGGTAGGAACGGAACTTATCGAAAGCATACACTACTGCCAACAACTCCTTCTCAGTGGTAGTATAGTTTAACTGCGCGTCCGTCAGTGTCTTGCTGGCATAGTAGATAGTGTGGAAGACCTTCTCCCTTCGCTGGCCTAAAACTGCCCCTATAGCA
The DNA here is from genome assembly GCA_020205505.1 of Panax japonicus. Classification (NCBI taxonomy): domain Eukaryota; kingdom Viridiplantae; phylum Streptophyta; class Magnoliopsida; order Apiales; family Araliaceae; genus Panax; species Panax japonicus. The sequence continues at coordinate 51,604,698 of CM035100.1, forward strand.
AAATCACTAGCATCGCACATAAGCTCAAAAGGGTAGGTCCAGTCAGGAGCTACCACAATAGGTGCTGTGACAAGTCTTGTCTTTAAGGATTCAAAAGCGCCCAAGCAGGCGGCATCAAAGTGGAAGGGCTGATCTTTTTCCAGCAGGGTGCACAATGGTTTGGTAATGCGCGAAAAGTCCTGGATGAACCTTCTGTAAAATCCGGCGTGCCCGAGAAAACTCCTTACCCCTTTTACTGAGGTGGGTGGGGGAAGGTTGTTGATAACATCTATCTTGGCCTTATCAACCTCAATACCTCCAGCAGAGATCCGATGACCCAAAATAATGCCCTCTTCAACCATGAAGTGACACTTCTCCCAATTTAGCACAAGGTTTGTTTCGGCGCAGCGATGGAGAACTGCAGTCAGATTCGTTAGGCAGTTATCAAACGAGCTCCCAAACACAGAGAAGTCGTCCATGAAGACCTCCAGGGTCTTTTCAACCATGTCAGAGAAGATTGACATCATACACTGCTGAAACGTAGCGGGGGCATTGCACAACCCGAAAGACATCTTCCGAAAGGCAAAAGTCCCATATGGACATGTGAATGTCGTCTTCTCCTGATCTTCCGGGGCAATAGAAATCTGATTGTACCCCGAGTATCCATCCAGTAAACAGTAGTATTCATGTCCCGCCAACCGATCGAGCATTTGATCAATGAAAGGAAGAGGAAAGTGATCCTTACAGGTTGCTTTGTTCAGTTTCCTGTAATCCATGCACACTCTCCACCCAGTCACTGTCCTGGTAGGAATAAGCTCATTATTTTCATTGGGCACAACTGTCATGCCTCCTTTCTTGGGCACACACTGGATCGGACTAACCCACGGACTATCGGAGATGGGATAGATAATGCCCGCATCAAGCAATTTAATGATTTCTTTCCTGACGACCTCTTTCATTATCGGATTTAGCCGCCTCTGGTGCTCTATAGAAGGTTTTGAGCCTTCCTCCAATAGGATCTTGTGCATGCAAATAGTTGGACTGACCCCTGTTATGTCTGCAATCGACCATCCCAACGCCGTTTTGTACTTCTTTAGCACAATGAGCAACTTCTCTTCCTGACACTTGGTTAGAGAAGCAGAAATTATCACAGGTAATGAAAGAGAATTTCCCAAATATGCATACCTTAGATGGTTAGGCAACGGTTTTAGCTCAAGAGCTGGAGGCTCAATGATTGACGGCAAACTCTTGGAAGTTGATGCCTCATCATCTTTAAGAGATTCGAAATGCCGGTGCGAATGCCTTGATCTAAGCGGATCATCAAGCCACATGGCACATTCAATATGTGATGGCTCTTCCGTAGTACTCGCCCCTGTTAGTGTAGCTTCTAGAGAATCTTTAATGCACGTCTCTGAGAATACCCCATTCACTGCTTCAGCAATCGTAGTGACCTGGAAGCAATCCTCAGGGGTGTTAGGATATTTCAGAGCACGGAAAACATTGAAGGTCACCTCTTGGTCTTGAACTCTCATTGTTAGCTCCCCTTTTTGGACGTCAATCAGGGTCCTCCCAGTTGCCAAAAATGGCCTTCCCAATATTATCGGGATTTCTCTATCTTCCTCAAAATCAAGAACTATGAAATCTGCCGGAAATATGAACTTGTCCACCTTCACTAGCACATCCTCCACAATTCCCTTCGGATAAGTTAAAGATCTGTCAGCCAATTGCAGGGTGATGCTTGTCGGCTTGGCTTCATTAAGACCCATTTTTTTGTAAATGGAAAGGGGCATCAAGTTTATGCTGGCCCCTAGGTCACACAGAGCCTTTCCAATGAATTGGTCCCCAATTGTGCACGGGATTGTAAAACTTCCCGGATCTTTGAGCTTAGGCGGTAGTTTGTTTTGGAGGATTGCATTACTTTCTTCAGTCAAAGCCACCGTCTCATAGTCTCCCAATTTCCGCTTCTTGGACAAAATGTCCTTCATGAACTTTACGTAACTGGGCATTCCTTCCAACGCCTCTGCAAATGGAATGTTTATGTGCAATCTTTTGAAGACCTCTAAGAATTTGGAAAATTGCTTATCTAGTTTCTGCTTTTGCATCCGCTGGGGGAAGGGTAATTGAGGGAGAGGCCGATGTATTGCAGTGATAGGAGGAGATGGTGTCGGGGGTCTGTCTTGACCACTTGCGTCACCCCCATCTTTCTCAACAGTCTCCGTTTCAGGAATTGCCTCTTCAGCCGCCCCATTGTCGTTCACAAGAATTTCCTCACCACTTTGTACTTGAGTGGTTCTCCCACTTCTGAGGGTTACTGCTTTACACTGTTCCTTGCCTTCCCGTTTAGGGTTTACATCAGTGTCACTAGGCAGTGCGCCTTGTGGCCGACTGTTTAATGCAGTAGCCAACTGACCCATTTGTACTTCAAGATTCCTAATGGAGGCCTCTTGATTGTTACTTCTGGTTTCGTTCTGGGCTATGTACCTAGAAAGCAGATCTTCTAAACTTGGTTTTCTCTCCTGTTGAGGGGGAGGATGGTGAAACTGATTCTGAATGCTCTGAGGTTGTTGGTTGAACTGAGTTGTAGGTTGGAATCCGGGAGGGTTAGCATAACTCTGCCTGGTAGAAGGAAGTTGTGGTTGGTTGGGGTTATTGTTGTTGTTGTTGTTGTTGTTATTACTCCATGAAAAATTTGGATGATTTCGCAACCCCGGATGGTAATGAGTGGGAAGGTTTGAGTTCTGTTGCCGCCCGTAGTTAGAAACAAATTGCACCGATTCAGGGCTAATAGCACACAGATCGGTCGGGTGGCTTCCTTGACATAATTCACACTGGACCATGACACTCTGCACATTTTGAACTGCAGAAGGTCCCAAGGTGTCAAGCCTTTTTGTTAGCGTCGCTACCTGAGCTGCTAGCGATGTGACCGAATCCACTTCATAAACCCCCGCTGGTCTTCTCGGAGTTTGCCTATCATTAGGCCACTGGTAATTGTTGGCCGCCATTGTCTCCACCAGCTCATACCCCGCTGTGTGATGTTTGGACATGAATGCCCCTCCAGATGCGGCATCAATACTCGAACGAGTAGATCCAGATAATCCATTGTAAAAGGTCTGGATGGGAAGCCATTCCGGCAGACCATGGTGCGGGCATTTTCTCAGGAGATCCTTAAATCACTCCCATGAGTCGTATAAGGATTCAGATTCAAATTGCACAAAGGATGTGATTTCGTGCCTGAGCCTAGCTGTTTTGGCAGGCGGAAAGAACTTCGCCATGAATTTCTGCGCCAAGTCAGCCCATGTTGTAATGGAGCCAGTCGGCAGTGAATGTAGCCAGCTCTTGGCTTTGTCCCTTAATGTAAACGGGAACAGCCGGAGCCTGATGGCATCGTCAGACACTCCGTTGCATTTGAAGGTGTCACAGATTTCCACAAAATTAATCAGGTGATCATTGGGGTCGTCATTAGGCATTCCCCCAAACTGAATGTTTGTGTACATTTGAATTGTGCCCGGCTTTATCTCGAAATTATTAGCCTGAATGGCGGGCCTTACAATGCTCGCCTGGAGATCATCAACACGAGGCATAGCATAATCCCTCAGAGATTTCTGAAGCTCCTCAGCCATTATGACGGGCACAGGTATGTCCTCGGGTGTGTCCACAAATTTCTTTCTCAACAGTCGTCTGAAGGTCCTTTCAACCTCGGGATCAAGAGGTATTGTAATCAGCCCTTTCCGAGGTGGCATACACAATGAAGACTACCTGAAGAGAGAGGTAAACAAATCGGTTTAAAGTAAGATTGTAATGACTTAGATTTAATAATGTAAAACAATTAATTCTTAAGTCCCCGGCAACGGCGCCAAAAACTTGTTGGTCGATTTCGCAACCGATAAACACGCGCAAGTATACGCGGTCTAACAAGTAATACAGTGATAAGGGGGTGTCGAACCCACGAGGACAAAGACTTAACAGGAAACAACTACTAAGGTAAAGTCGTTACTAATCTTATCTAAACAAAAGAAATAGATGGTTGGTTAAACAAATTCTATCGGACAATCAAATTGCGAGAAGAAACAGCTCTAAGAAATAAAGATAGGATTACAACTCCCCTAATGCTTCGCCTAATCTTCTAACTCTCCGTATATAAACAAATCAAGGAATGGTCAACCGAGATTAAAGTAAGCATAAGCTTCTGTCGAAGGTCAAATGCTAATCCTTGACAAACTAGAACACAATATGTCTATTGGTGAATCTAATCTGACCAAGGTCATTATGCACAACTCCAAGGTCACACAAGGCAAGTGAGGATATGTCTATCCTACAAGCACAATAAGCCCACAATTAAATGTCAGGACAAAACAAGTGTCATTGTATTTAGAGGAAGACAGTAATATCCATTTATCAATTTCCACTACTATCAAAACCTATTTCTTTATCAAGAAATAAGACATTATAAGCAAAATACAACAACCCATTCCAAAATGCTTCATTATATAAAACGAGAGAGAAAGTCGATTAAGCTATTCAAAAAGTTACATTGCAATCCTAACAATGGAGTTAGTTCATAACTATGAGACTAACACATAGTTCTAATACACCACCCATTTCAGACAAATACAATAAATAGAAGATTTGAAATAAGAAAAACCCCTAAAGAAAGGAGTACTCTTCAGCCAAACAATCTCTTCACTTGCACGATCTGAGAAAATGGAGAGCAACGGATCTCTTCTGGTCAAGCTTTCTCTTCTCCTCTTCTCTATTTTCTAACTCTTGCTATCTTTTTCTGCTCTATGCTCTCTCCCCTTCTAACAGCCGCCGCCCCCCTCCTTATCCTCTAACATTTGCTAGGTCAAACACTTCCTGTCTGCCTGGGAACCGGAGGTGGCGCCGCGGCGCGGGCCACGAAGCCTTTGAGTCGCGCTGCGGCGCGGCCTAAGGAATTTGGACACGGAGCTCGCGCTGCAGCGCGAGCCAGTATATTGTAAGTGGCGCCGCGGCGCGGCTTTTTGTCAGCATGGAACAGCATGTGGCGCTGCGGCGCGGCCAATGACTCTGGCTTTGGCGCCGCGGCGCGGGAAGGCTAAAAATGACAGTTTTGCCCCTTCAAAGCAGCAAAAACACTGCGAAGCTCTGCAATGCAACGATTAAATACAAAAACACTATAATCCCAATAAAACTATATAAAAACTATGAATCCAGGCAAGTAATTAAGGCAGAAAGTATCCGATTCGCAGGTTTAAATCCCACTCATCAGTCAAGCCTATTTTGATCGTCGATTAATTTGCTCATGTTTGTGTTTTAGGTGATCTAAAGATTTACAAATGAAGTCAATACAACATATTATAACACGGAAATGACAAAACACACAAATCACATAACACTAAATAGATTGGGACTCGTGAACAAGCTGTCAGACCCATCTGGTAACTTCTGGGTTACCCAGAAACAAAAACTGAATGGTCAACGCATTTTGACCGATCACTACATTCGGTCTATTGCTTTCTAAGGTTCACACGTGTTCTGGACTTGTAGTCCTCATGTCAAACTATAATATCAATACCCTTATACATCATAACGTCTTAACAGAAGCAAGATCCAGGACGGTCAAAGTCACTGCCCGAACACGTTCTTCAGTTTTTTGGGTTTCCCAAAAAACTGATTTTTATGTTCGGTCAACGGACTTTGACCGTGAATAACTTTTGATATATACGTTCAATGATCATGACATCACTTTCAGCATACTACCAACATTACAGAGAATAAATTCTAACCTTTAAAACCCAAAACCAATAAACAAGTACAGATCTACAAGTACTGACATTTGATGTCAGACAACAAAAACAAAAATTTCCAGCTTTTGCAAAAACACTAGATCTGAGCTTATAGATGTTATGGATCCAACATCTATCAACCCAGATCACTTAATAACAATATATACAACATATCTTAACACTCAAACATAACTTTTAATAGAGGATCAAGGTTCGAAATTTTAGATTAGGGTTTATACCTTTTATGCTTTGATTTCTGGAATTTGGCTTCTGATTTGTTTTGGGTGATAGTGGGGCTCGGTTTTGGGACTGGTACACTTCAATATTTCGTATGTTTTGAGAGAGAGGGCTGAAGTTGGGTGTTTGGTGTACAAATGAACCAATTTTGTGACATTTCTCTCTCATGAACTATATATAGATGTCATGTAATGAAGTGGCTGAGTGTATAGGCTGATATATATATGTATAATTCAGTCACATGGGGTTAGTGAGAGTTGCTCAACCACTCTAATCCTAGCAAGATTTGCAAGCAAACCTCAATTACGCAATAAGGGCAAAATGGTCTTTTTTCTTGGAAATTTAAGGGCATTTTTGACATTTAACCAAACCCTTAAGGTTTAGGGTTTAGATTAAAGTTTAGGGTTTGGACCATTTTAGGGTTTAAAAAATTTCCAATTTAGGGTTTGAAAAAAATAAATAATAAAATTTTAGTTTCTAAAATACAAAATTAAGGTTTCTTAATTAATTAGGTTTTTAATTACTTAACACCTTACTAATTAGGTTTACGATGCACTAATTAGCATTAAGCTTTCCAAATCAACAATTAGGGTTTACAATTTAAATAAATTAGGGTTTATAAAATAAATATTAGGGTTTCTAGAAATTAATATTTTTAAATATTAATTAGGGTTTACCTAATCAATATAGAATTATATAATACATAACATGCATGCATCATATAACACAATTATATAACAGTGTCGAACTCATCCTGAGTTTTAAATTAGGGTTTCCATTTAGCAATAAGTTAATTATTGATTTAAGGTTTCTAATTTAAGAAATTAGGGTTTTAATTTATAATTAGGGTTTTCTCTTGATTATTAATAATTATAATTATCATGAATCACATAACATATTGACTTAACAGATTTTAAAGTCTCATTTGACTTCGAAATTAGTGTTTATCAGTAAAATTAGGGTTTGGTCATAATATCCCATAATTGATCAACCATTGTCCGTCCACAAAAATACAGTACATAATTATAGCACAGAAAAATCAAAATATAATATTATTATATTATTATTCTTATCCATTGATAAAAATCCAAAATTAGAGTTTGGATTCCATATCTGATTTATTCTTCATATATAACATTATCAATTAAGTTAAAATAATTAACTTAATTAATCTTGCATAAATTCTTATAATAAAATAAACAATTATTATAATAATTCTAAAAATCATTTTATATATTATTTAAATAATATATACCCATATTTTCATAGAAAATAATTAATAAAACAATTTCTGCTATAAAATTAATTATTATAAGAATAAAATTTATAATTGTCAATAATTCTAAAATAAAATTATTTGTAAACATTCATGTAATAAATATATTGTTATTTATTACTTAATTACATACATACATTATCTTGTACAAATCTTCATCCTTAAAATAAATAAAAAATTATATGCAAAATTTATGATTTAATTTTTATAGAAAATATCGGGTTGTTACATTCACCATCCCTTATAAAGATTCCGTCCCCGAAATCACGGTTTTAAAACCTATACCTACCAGGGTACATAGCATACACAATTATTGCGATTAGATCTCGATCAAAATTGATCGAACTGATCTTTAACTATTCAGCATAAAGCTTATCTATCTGCTTATAAGAAAGATTGATTTCTAAAAGCACTCAAATTCCTTCTTCAAAATAATTATAAAATAATTTACTATATATAAGAAAATAATATATAAGAAATAAAATTGGTTTGAGTAATATCTATTGGAGTTGCATCCCCGGCTGCTACAGTTTCTTGAACGGTCATGTTGAAGATGCTTGCGGTTGATTTCGTTGGTTTGATTTGTTGATGTCGGTCCCGTTGTCGCCAATGTCCTACTGCCTTTTGCCGTATTCGCATTCCTTGCCTCATTTCTTCTTCTTGTTCAGTCTTCCAACTTATACTCCATTGATTCACACTTAAAACACACAAACTTGCCCTTTATCTCCTTTCCTTTTTATCGTATAGGTGACAACACTATCTTTTGCCCCTTCGTTACCCTAGCTATCATAAATGTTGCTTCAGGGTAAGTTGACCCTCTAAATCCTGGTCGTACGATGGCCTTGAAGTCTTTGACGTTCGTCTATCGATTATCTGACTGATCTTCCCGCGACTGGTATTCCGTTCTGCATAACTTGATCGTCTATATTCGCAAAATTCTGTATCGGGTCTGGTTGTCTTCCAACTTTGTTGACAGGTTCTTCTATCCGTGTACTTCATTTTCGTCTTGGCGACATTATCACAATTTATTCTTTATTCTAAGCCTTATCCTATACGTATAATCATATAACATAAAACTTTTTATTCCATTAATCATGTACTCAAAATATTAGATTTTGAAATTTTGGTTTTCTGCATTAACCAGTACTCATATAATTAATTATTATCTTTATACCAAGTTATTTCATTAATCCCATATAAATTCATACTCATATCACTTGACATACCACAGCACATATTGCTTTAATCATCCGCTATCCCTTTGTGACTCAAAAGTCGGGAATCGCTGACACAACTTATACAAAATTTAAAAAATATTATTACCTTATACAAATATACCTATCATATACATATCATAGAATCATACATATTCAAGTAATAGTAGTATTAATTATTTCTTATGCCTCCACTAAGGATTAATTGCTTAGAAATCTGTCTATTACCATTATCTTCAATAATCCATTCATACCTAACCACACCTAGTTCGTCCAACTTACCATACATTATGAGTTTAAAAACTCACCAGAAACATATGAGTTTAAGAACTTGATATTGACCAAATATTTTTTTAACTATACTTTACCTATCAGTCATACTATCGTTTCAGGGTTCGGTACTACACTTTTCAAAATAACCACCTTATTGAGGTAGCTTTCAATGTGAGCCTCTATTTAAGCTATTGACTTTGATATTGGTTCAGTTATGGAGGTTGACTTCTTCTTTACGACCTGAGGGTATCCTAATTCTTTTCTATCTGACATCTACTCACCTAAGTTATCCTGATTATCAACTAATATATACACACAACAAATAATAGTTTTATACAAGTTATCTTTATTTGATTTGACGATGAACTTATCCAATTCATCTCCCTTTTTAAACTCTATATGAGTTATTTGTATTTTCAACGTTTCCCTCTGTTCCAAGGTTATAGCCTAATTTCTAACCCACCTAAGATTTTTAACCCTAAGCTCTGATACCAACTTGTGAGGACCCCAAACTCGGGAACTTGAAACCCGAACTCGGTTCTACATAATACCATTTCAATGAGCGGAATAATAATAATAATAATAATAATAATAATAATATAAATATAAAACTTAACTTACATTTATCAGAGTCTAATCTCAAGTACGTAACCTCTACTATAATTCTTTACATGATATATAATACATATCATTATCTTAATACAATCTAACTATTACAAAAGATATCATTAAACATGTTTTGTTTGCTTTCCTTGTCACTTGTTCTTATCTGAACCTTCAAGTTGTCCATGCCTAGCTGAAAACATTTAAATTTAAGCAAGGGTCGGCATTTGGGTGCCCAGCAAGTAATAACAATTAAAAATATAATTAGCTGAAAGAAATAAATGTTTTCTTTGTACGTCACTTCTACAACGAATTTATAGTTATGTAGTAAACTGAACCGATAATAATAACATAACAATTCTTATCTCAAATTTTTGAAACTACATATAGACTATATATATATATATATAGGGTAGTCGACATACTATGAACATTGTTTTAATTTTCGATAAGGTTTAGCAGAACTTCATCTGCAAACCGTCATTGCTTACGGGCTTTATGTTGTACTTCTCATGGGCCCTGTATTGATCAATACTACATTACAAGAACGATAGGATCGTTCACTCTGTCCGCCTTGGGCGCATAAAAGTTTTCCCGTGATCGGGATGTTCATTGTGACAACCCGATATTTTCTATATAAATAAATAAGAAATTTTGCGTATATTTTTTTTTATATTAAGGATGAGGATTTGTACAAGATAATGTGTATATGTATTTATGTGGTAAATAAAAATATATTTATTACATAAATATTTACAAATAAATTTATTTTTAGAATTATTGATTATTATCAATTATAATTTTTATACTAATTAATTTCTTATTGGAAATGTTTTTATTAATTATTTTCTATGAAAATATAATCTTATATTATTTAAATAATATATGAAATGAATTTAGAATAATTATAATGATTATTTCATTATATGAATTTGTTCAGGATGTTAAATTAAATATTTTAACTTAATTAAGAATGTTAATTGTGTCAGATAAATCAGATATGGAATCCAAACCCTAGTTCTGGGTTTTGATCAAGGAATAAAAATAATAATATTATATTATTATTTATCAGTGTTATAGATATGTATGGTTATGTGTGCAATGTTAATGTGTGGAACAATTTTATTATATTACAACTAAACTCTAATAAAATATTAATAAACCCTATTTCTAGTTCTGGAATAAGGAATAATGATGAAAATATTATTATATTAATTATATTTTGATTTTTCAATGCTATAGATATGTACTGTATGTATGTGTGCTAGTAATGATTGAGTAATTGTGTTGAAAACCCTAGTTTTACTGTGGGAAACCCTAATTTGAAAATAAATTATGAGTGTAAGACTGTTATATGACGATGTCATATGTTTTATGATGTGTATTATATAATGATTTGATTAATTAGGTAAACCCTAATTATAATATAGAAACCCTAATTAATTTTTAGAAAACCTTAAGATGTTTTAAAAACCCTAATTTCGGAAATGAGAAACCCTAATTTGAAATTCAAATTAGAGTTCGAAATTTGTTGGTAATTGTGATTAGTTGATTAATTAACAAGTATTCGAATTACAATTGTTAATTATAGAAATCCTAAATTGTTAAACCCTAATTATTAAACTATAACCCTAAGTTAGTAATTAGAAACCCTAATTACCAAAAGTATAAACTCTAATTGCTAAATTTGCAAAGTCAATGATAATTATATGATCTAAACCCTAATGCTCATGTATAATATAATTAGAAAAATAATCATAATTAGAAAACCCTAATTTCAAAATTTTAGAAACTAAAATTTTATTTAATTTTATTTTTGAGCAAACCCTAAAAATGGAAATCCTACAAATGCTATGTACTAAACCTTAGGGTTAAACCCTAAGGGTCAAACCCTAAGGGTTTCAAAGTTTACAATTGTGCCCTTAAATTTCCAAGCAAAAAAGACCATTTTACCCTCTTGAATTATTGATTTTTGACAAGTGTAGGAGTTGTTTACCAACTCATACCAAACCCAACCACTCCTAACCACTCCCTTGACAGTAAATGGACAGCACACAGCCTCTATATCAGCACATTCAAGAATCAAAGTTGTCTATTTAAGGATTGAGAGAGAGAAAATGTTATTTTTTTGCTCAAATTTTCACTAAGATCATCCTAGACCCTCTCTCTCTAAAAGCCATGAAAATATATAGTATATCAGGCATAGATTGAAGCATCACGAAATCTCATACCAAAACAGCAACACAAAATTAGAAATTGATCAAAGAAGGTATAAAACCCTACTCAAAAAATCTGTCCAATTTTCTGTTGTTAGATGTTATGTTTGAGTGTTAGAATATGTTGTTAGTAGTGTCTAATGATGATCTGGGTTGCTAGATGTTAGATCCATAACATCTAGAGGCTCGGATTTGATGTTCTTAAAAATCTGGAAATTTTAAAGGAGGCGTCTGACAACGAATGTCAGGTCGTGTAAATCTCTGTATGTGTTTGATGTTTGTGTTGTAAGTGTTGAATCTTGTAGTCTGTTATGAGATCTTTTCTCTGGATCAAGAATCAGACCTATATCGGTTGTAGATTATAAGTTATAACCGGTCAAAGATCGTTGACCAGCATTGACCGGGCCATTTCTAGGTAACCCAGAATGAGCCCAGAAAGCTCTGACTAGTTATTAAATGGCTTAGATCTGACAGTGGTTTGATGTATAGTTATGGTTCTTGAATCTAAGTTGTAGTATGTTTGTTAGACTACATGCTCATGCCTTTATATCACATAAGTAATGAACAGATTGATTTGGGTGGCTGGTCAAACTAGTCAAGTCGATCATGTTTTCTGTTTTCTGGGTAACCCAGAAAACATAAGAACATGACGACTGACATAGTTTGACCAGGCTAGATTTTATGATTGTGTTGATGATTTAATGATTGTTTGTGTTAGATCTCTTCCTTATCATGTTAGGTATATAATGGATGTTTAATATGTGACGCCCCCAAAATAGGTCCATTCCATCCAACCCATTTTGAGTCGCCAAATACATGGTACAGAAACAACTACAACTTTTACAACCCATAAACTGTGAGTTTGAATACAAACATTGTCATCTAGACAATATACATACCCAACTATGTCCTCAATACAATTATTGATATATTATTTTACAAAAATGGTGAGGACTACTAAACAACTCTCTCAAGGACCATCAATTCATACCCTAACTCGTACTCGCTATATTCTTGTCTCCTGAGAAGAAAAATGGAACAAAAAGGAAAAGGGTGAGCTCAACTAGCTCAGTAAAGAATATTATGACTAAGATAATATACAACAAATTATCGTTAGCCTTCAACAGGAAAAAAATCTAATAGAATACAATAGACAACAAGTTTTAAATCAATATTCGCAGCGGAAAATATTAATTCATAGAAGAGTTACGTAGAGGATGAAATCTACTAATGTATATGAATTTAATAGTCCATCAACAGTATTTTTATCCCTGTAACATCAATCAATGCACATCGTGAATCATATATTCATCCTTGCACTACAGGCCAAGGATATTCATCTGTTGGTCATGTTCATCTAAACACCTGTTCATTTTTGCACTACGGACCAAAGATATTCATCAGAAATCATTCATCTTTGCACTACAGGCCAAAGATATTCAATAATAACAACCTTTAAGACTGAAGATGATAAAAAAATATTTTTAAAGAAGTGAATTCAGTAAAACAAAATGACAAGGATTAAGGATTAAGGATTCGTACTTGTTTTATCCATGTCCAAAAATACCTCAAAAATAATCATAGTGGTGTAAAATTCAAGAATGATCAAAACATGGATACAATCAAAGCTAGTATCCACAATAGATATTTTGGACGAAAAGAAAAAAAAGATAATTTTTCTGTGAATAGTGCCGTATTCGTGAATAGTGTCGTATACGTGAATAGTACCGTATACGTGAATAGTAACTCCGGCACAAAAAGTTCCAAATTTGAAAAAAAAATTCACCAATATTCCGGCCTAATGATATTGAAGAAAAAATATCATTTGAGAAGAAAATAACATCCCTTACCTCAAAATAGCCGTACTTCTGACTGAATTTCGGTATAGTTCTGACAGAAACTCGCACCGTATAGCAACACTCAAAGTATACTCACAAGAATACGCTCGATAATATAGAGAGAGAAATAGAGAAAACTTTGTTTCTGGTGTGATTTTCAATTCTAACTTAGCCCTCTATTTATAGGAAAATGTTAGAACGCCAAAGAAGACTAAATTAATAAAATATATTATTATTTATTCAAAATTCTTACCCACATGTTTTGAAAACTCTAGCATACCTTCTTTGGTCAAAAACATCAGCCACCCATGTGCCAACAACCACAAAAACGTTTTTCTTATATAAAATAATTAAAACTTCCAAAAATCAATTATTTCGGAACTCCGAAACTTCAATAATTCATGATAAATAGCCCTTTTGTAAGACCCCAGTTTTTATAAATAAAGATGAATTTTCATAATTATTATTTTTGAATATTATGGAATAAATTTGATATAATTTTATAGTTGTGGGTAATATTTATAAATTTTGCAAAGTACGCAAGTTGTTATAAAATATTCGTTTGGTCGGGGAATATTCTTTTTGTCGGGGAATATTCGTACGACGGCACAATCATTGGTGGACCCCACAACGGAAGTATTGTCGTAGTTAGAAAACGACAAAATTATCTTTCTATAAAATAACGGCGGAGGTGTTACCGTTAAAACTGTTGAACTACTCGTTAGTAAAAGTACAGTAATACGCGTTGTTGCATAGTAGCACACAGTATTGATTATTGATGCTTACGTGAGAAGTCACTCAGCTATACTCAATTATTGCTACAGTAATTGCTGCATCATATCTCTTATATTATTGATTCAATTATTGTCACAGTATCATCTGTATAATATGTTATATTATTTAAACAATAATTGAGACGACAAGTTATAAATGATTAATAATTGTTGAAAGATTAAATATGTGCTGATTAAAAATAAAATGATTTCTGGTAATTTTTATTCAATCCTTGATGTATATAAAGAGTCTATTATTAGACGTTTGTGGTAAGTTGAATTATTTATGGGGGGGCCATATGTCATCATCTAAGAGTCTTTTTCATAAATAGTAATTACTTTTGTAAATAGTAATTACTTTCGTAAATAGTAATTACCTTCGTAAATAGTAATTACCTTCGTAAATAGTAATTACCTTCGTAAATAGTAATTACCTTCGTCAATAGTAATTACCTTCGTAAATAGTAAATACTTTCGTAAATAGTAATAAATCTTCTATAAATAGAGGCCTAGGGCTTCATTATTTTTCACGAATTCGCTCAAGCTATAGAGAGAGAAAGTATAGAGAGAATAAGAGAGAAAGAAGAAGAGTATTCGGTTATTACACTACTGCAGTATTCAATCTCCTAAATAAGGTAAGGGGTGTTATTCTTTCTTCTTGAAGAGAACTTATGTTCTTCCATTTATTATTATTCTGTTGGAATAACCTGTAAAAGTGGCATACCCTATACATGACCTGTATACGCGGTACACCCTATACTTGGTGAAATCCTTATGTTATTCCATTCATTATTATTCTGTTGGAATAACCGGTATACGCGGAATACCCTATACTTGGTGACATCCATTTACTATCCTGTCTTTATATTTCTATCGGAATATCCTGTCTGTGTGTTTTACACCGGACCTGGTTCCATTCTTTATTATTCTGTTGGAATATCCTGTCTGTGTGTTTTACACCGGACCTGGTTCCATTATTTATTATTCTGTTGGAATATCCTGTCTGTGTGTTTTACACCGGACCTGGTTCCATTCTTTATTATTCTGTTGGAACATCCTGTCGGTGTGAATTTCACCTGACCTGGTTCCGTTATTATTATTCTGCTGGAATAACCTGTCTGTGCGGTCTATCGCATGCATGGTGATTTTTTTGTTATTCCATTATTTATTATACTCAGTTGGATAAAACTTTGACTTCTATGCTCCATGAAATTAGTGGAATATCCTTGATATTTGTGCTTCATCCAGTATCCTTTCATAGAAATATTCTTCTGATCATTCTTGAATTTTACACCACAAAACAGTATCGTGTTGACAAATTTGAACGTTAATAATTCCTGGATAAAATAATTCTTGAACTTGTTTTATTGAATTCTTATATCATTGTCATCATCCTCATGTTTATATTTTGTTGAAAGTCATCTGTGGCCTGTAGTGCATAGATGGACTTGGTATGATTATGACCAGGGATTATTCGGTGTAATCATGACCGTAATGTTACAAATGATGTAAAAATTAAAAATCCTCATTGGCCCATAGTGCATTGATGGACAGTTGTTGGCATGATCATGACCATTGATGAATACACAAATATTCTTGGTTGTAGTGCATGAATAATTGTGGTCGTGATACTAAAGAATATCCTTGGCCGTAGTGCGGGGGTGATTCGATGATGTGGAATATTTATTAAGCTGAGTCTCAGCTATAACGATGATGAAAAACCTTTTAAATCATAAAAGATAGTAGATTTTATTTTCTACTTGACTCTTTTAATGGATTGCTGGTTCCGTTGTAGTTAAACTTGATGTTTATTGTATTTTATCAGTTTAACACTGTTGAAGGCTAATGATAATTTATTCTGCATTATCTTAGTCATAATATTTCTTACTGGGCTAGTTGAGCTCACCCTTTCTTTCACTGTTCTCTTCAGGAAATGAGAATATAGCTGGGACGAG